>OY284484.1:14405789-14730062 GCA_958336345.1 Dorcus parallelipipedus | reverse complement strand
AAAAAAAACTCCAGCTGTCAATGTGAATTTATAAGCCCCAAACTAATAGTATTTTTACGTTAATATCTAGTAAATAAATTGGTTTTCATGTCAATTGGAAGTTTCGTTTCATTAAAAAAAAAAAACTCCAGCTGTCAATGTGAATTTATAAGCCCCAAACTAATAGTATTTCTACGTAAATATCTAGTAAATAAATTGGTTTTCATGTCAATTGGAAGTTTCGTTTCATTAAAAAAAAAAAAACTCCAGCTGTCAATGTGAATTTATAAGCCCTAAACTAATAGTATTTTACGTAAATATCTAGTAAATAAATTGGTTTTCATGTCAATTGGAAGTTTCGTTTCATTAAAAAAAAAAAAACTCCAGCTGTCAATGTGAATTTATAAGCCCCAAACTAATAGTATTTCTACGTAATATCTAGTAAATAAATTGGTTTTCATGTCAATTGGAAGTTTCGTTTCATTAAAAAAAAAAAAACTCCAGCTGTCAATGTGAATTTATAAGCCCCAAACTAATAGTATTTTTACGTTAATATCTAGTAAATAAATTGGTTTTCATGTCAATTGGAAGTTTCGTTTCATTAAAAAAAAAAAAACTCCAGCTGTCAATGTGAATTTATAAGCCCCAAACTAATAGTATTTCTACGTAATATCTAGTAAATAAATTGGTTTTCATGTCAATTGGAAGTTTCGTTTCATTAAAAAAAAAAAAAACTCCAGCTGTCAATGTGAATTTATAAGCCCCAAACTAATAGTATTTTTACGTTAATATCTAGTAAATAAATTGGTTTTCATGTCAATTGGAAGTTTCGTTTCATTAAAAAAAAAAAACTCCAGCTGTCAATGTGAATTTATAAGCCCCAAACTAATAGTATTTTACGTAAATATCTAGTAAATAAATTGGTTTTCATGTCAATTGGAAGTTTCGTTTCATTAAAAAAAAAAAAACTCCAGCTGTCAATGTGAATTTATAAGCCCCAAACTAATAGTATTTTTACGTTAATATCTAGTAAATAAATTGGTTTTCATGTCAATTGGAAGTTTCGTTTCATTAAAAAAAAAAAAACTCCAGCTGTCAATGTGAATTTATAAGCCCAAACTAATAGTACTTTTACGTAAATATCTAGTAAATAAATTGGTTTTCATGTCAATTGGAAGTTTCGTTTCATTAAAAAAAAAAAACTCAGCTGTCAATGTGAATTTATAAGCCCCAAACTAATAGTACTTTTACGTAAATATCTAGTAAATAAATTGGTTTTCATGTCAATTGGAAGTTTCGTTTCATTAAAAAAAAAAAAACTCCAGCTGTCAATGTGAATTTATAAGCCCCAAACTAATAGTATTTTTACGTTAATATCTAGTAAATAAATTGGTTTTCATGTCAATTGGAAGTTTCGTTTCATTAAAAAAAAAAAACTCCAGCTGTCAATGTGAATTTATAAGCCCCAAACTAATAGTATTTTTACGTTAATATCTAGTAAATAAATTGGTTTTCATGTTAATTGGAAGTTTCGTTTCATTAAAAAAAAAAAAACTCCAGCTGTCAATGTGAATTTATAAGCCCCAAACTAATAGTATTTTTACGTTAATATCTAGTAAATAAATTGGTTTTCATGTCAATTGGAAGTTTCGTTTCATTAAAAAAAAAAAAAACTCCAGCTGTCAATGTGAATTTATAAGCCCCAAACTAATAGTACTTTTACGTTAATATCTAGTAAATAAATTGGTTTTCATGTCAATTGGAAGTTTCGTTTCATTAAAAAAAAAAAACTCCAGCTGTCAATGTGAATTTATAAGCCCCAAACTAATAGTATTTTTACGTTAATATCTAGTAAATAAATTGGTTTTCATGTCAATTGGAAGTTTCGTTTCATTAAAAAAAAAAAAAACTCCAGCTGTCAATGTGAATTTATAAGCCCCAAACTAATAGTATTTTTACGTTAATATCTAGTAAATAAATTGGTTTTCATGTCAATTGGAAGTTTCGTTTCATTAAAAAAAAAACTCCAGCTGTCAATGTGAATTTATAAGCCTCAAACTAATAGTATTTTTACGTAAATATCTAGTAAATAAATTGGTTTTCATGTCAATTGGAAGTTTCGTTTCATTAAAAAAAAAAACTCCAGCTGTCAATGTGAATTTATAAGCCCAAACTAATAGTATTTTTACGTTAATATCTAGTAAATAAATTGGTTTTCATGTTAATTGGAAGTTTCGTTTCATTAAAAAAAAAAAAACTCCAGCTGTCAATGTGAATTTATAAGCCCCAAACTAATAGTACTTTTACGTAAATATCTAGTAAATAAATTGGTTTTCATGTCAATTGGAAGTTTCGTTTCATTAAAAAAAAAAAAACTCCAGCTGTCAATGTGAATTTATAAGCCCCAAACTAATAGTATTTTTACGTTAATATCTAGTAAATAAATTGGTTTTCATGTCAATTGGAAGTTTCGTTTCATTAAAAAAAAAAAACTCCAGCTGTCAATGTGAATTTATAAGCCCCAAACTAATAGTATTTTTACGTTAATATCTAGTAAATAAATTGTTTTCTGTTAATTGGAAGTTTCGTTTCATTAAAAAAAAAAAAAACTCCAGCTGTCAATGTGAATTTATAAGCCCCAAACTAATAGTATTTTTACGTTAATATCTAGTAAATAAATTGGTTTTCATGTCAATTGGAAGTTTCGTTTTCATTAAAAAAAAAAAAACTCCAGCTGTCAATGTGAATTTATAAGCCCCAAACTAATAGTATTTTTACGTTAATATCTAGTAAATAAATTGGTTTTCATGTCAATTGGAAGTTTCGTTTCATTAAAAAAAAAAAACTCCAGCTGTCAATGTGAATTTATAAGCCCCAAACTAATAGTATTTTTACGTTAATATCTAGTAAATAAATTGGTTTTCATGTTAATTGGAAGTTTCGTTTCATTAAAAAAAAAAAAAACTCCAGCTGTCAATGTGAATTTATAAGCCCCAAACTAATAGTATTTTTACGTTAATATCTAGTAAATAAATTGGTTTTCATGTCAATTGGAAGTTTCGTTTCATTAAAAAAAAAAACTCCAGCTGTCAATGTGAATTTATAAGCCCCAAACTAATAGTATTTTTACGTTAATATCTAGTAAATAAATTGGTTTTCATGTTAATTGGAAGTTTGGTTTCATTAAAAAAAAAAAAAACTCCAGCTGTCAATGTGAATTTATAAGCCCCAAACTAATAGTATTTTTACGTTAATATCTAGTAAATAAATTGGTTTTCATGTCAATTGGAAGTTTCGTTTCATTAAAAAAAAAAAAAACTCCAGCTGTCAATGTGAATTTATAAGCCCCAAACTAATAGTATTTTTACGTTAATATCTAGTAAATAAATTGGTTTTCATGTCAATTGGAAGTTTCGTTTCATTAAAAAAAAAAACTCCAGCTGTCAATGTGAATTTATAAGCCCCAAACTAATAGTATTTTTACGTTAATATCTAGTAAATAAATTGGTTTTCATGTTAATTGGAAGTTTCGTTTCATTAAAAAAAAAAAAAACTCCAGCTGTCAATGTGAATTTATAAGCCCCAAACTAATAGTATTTTTACGTTAATATCTAGTAAATAAATTGGTTTTCATGTCAATTGGAAGTTTCGTTTCATTAAAAAAAAAAAAACTCCAGCTGTCAATGTGAATTTATAAGCCCCAAACTAATAGTATTTTTACGTTAATATCTAGTAAATAAATTGGTTTTCATGTCAATTGGAAGTTTCGTTTCATTAAAAAAAAAAAAACTCCAGCTGTCAATGTGAATTTATAAGCCCCAAACTAATAGTATTTTTACGTTAATATCTAGTAAATAAATTGGTTTTCATGTCAATTGGAAGTTTCGTTTCATTAAAAAAAAAAAACTCCAGCTGTCAATGTGAATTTATAAGCCCCAAACTAATAGTATTTTTACGTTAATATCTAGTAAATAAATTGGTTTTCATGTCAATTGGAAGTTTCGTTTCATTAAAAAAAAAAAACTCCAGCTGTCAATGTGAATTTATAAGCCCCAAACTAATAGTATTTCTACGTAAATATCTAGTAAATAAATTGGTTTTCATGTCAATTGGAAGTTTCGTTTCATTAAAAAAAAAAAAAACTCCAGCTGTCAATGTGAATTTATAAGCCCTAAACTAATAGTATTTCTACGTAAATATCTAGTAAATAAATTGGTTTTCATGTCAATTGGAAGTTTCGTTTCATTAAAAAAAAAAAAAAACTCCAGCTGTCAATGTGAATTTATAAGCCCCAAACTAATAGTATTTCTACGTTAATATCTAGTAAATAAATTGGTTTTCATGTCAATTGGAAGTTTCGTTTCATTAAAAAAAAAAAAAACTCCAGCTGTCAATGTGAATTTATAAGCCCCAAACTAATAGTATTTTTACGTTAATATCTAGTAAATAAATTGGTTTTCATGTCAATTGGAAGTTTCGTTTCATTAAAAAAAAAAAAACTCCAGCTGTCAATGTGAATTTATAAGCCCCAAACTAATAGTATTTCTACGTAAATATCTAGTAAATAAATTGGTTTTCATGTCAATTGGAAGTTTCGTTTCATTAAAAAAAAAAAAACTCCAGCTGTCAATGTGAATTTATAAGCCCCAAACTAATAGTATTTTTACGTTAATATCTAGTAAATAAATTGGTTTTCATGTCAATTGGAAGTTTCGTTTCATTAAAAAAAAAACTCCAGCTGTCAATGTGAATTTATAAGCCTCAAACTAATAGTATTTTTACGTAAATATCTAGTAAATAAATTGGTTTTCATGTCAATTGGAAGTTTCGTTTCATTAAAAAAAAAAAACTCCAGCTGTCAATGTGAATTTATAAGCCCCAAACTAATAGTATTTTTACGTTAATATCTAGTAAATAAATTGGTTTTCATGTTAATTGGAAGTTTCGTTTCATTAAAAAAAAAAAAAACTCCAGCTGTCAATGTGAATTTATAAGCCCCAAACTAATAGTACTTTTACGTAAATATCTAGTAAATAAATTGGTTTTCATGTCAATTGGAAGTTTCGTTTCATTAAAAAAAAAAAACTCTAGCTGTCAATGTGAATTTATAAGCCCCAAACTAATAGTACTTTTACGTAAATATCTAGTAAATAAATTGGTTTTCATGTCAATTGGAAGTTTCGTTTCATTAAAAAAAAAAAAACTCCAGCTGTCAATGTGAATTTATAAGCCCCAAACTAATAGTATTTTTACGTTAATATCTAGTAAATAAATTGGTTTTCATGTCAATTGGAAGTTTCGTTTCATTAAAAAAAAAAACTCCAGCTGTCAATGTGAATTTATAAGCCCCAAACTAATAGTATTTTTACGTTAATATCTAGTAAATAAATTGGTTTTCATGTTAATTGGAAGTTTCGTTTCATTAAAAAAAAAAAAAAACTCCAGCTGTCAATGTGAATTTATAAGCCCCAAACTAATAGTATTTTTACGTTAATATCTAGTAAATAAATTGGTTTTCATGTCAATTGGAAGTTTCGTTTCATTAAAAAAAAAAAAAACTCCAGCTGTCAATGTGAATTTATAAGCCCCAAACTAATAGTACTTTTACGTAAATATCTAGTAAATAAATTGGTTTTCATGTCAATTGGAAGTTTCGTTTCATTAAAAAAAAAAAAACTCCAGCTGTCAATGTGAATTTATAAGCCCCAAACTAATAGTATTTTTACGTTAATATCTAGTAAATAAATTGGTTTTCATGTCAATTGGAAGTTTCGTTTCATTAAAAAAAAAAAAAACTCCAGCTGTCAATGTGAATTTATAAGCCCCAAACTAATAGTATTTTTACGTTAATATCTAGTAAATAAATTGGTTTTCATGTCAATTGGAAGTTTCGTTTCATTAAAAAAAAAACTCCAGCTGTCAATGTGAATTTATAAGCCTCAAACTAATAGTATTTTTACGTAAATATCTAGTAAATAAATTGGTTTTCATGTCAATTGGAAGTTTCGTTTCATTAAAAAAAAAAACTCCAGCTGTCAATGTGAATTTATAAGCCCCAAACTAATAGTATTTTTACGTTAATATCTAGTAAATAAATTGGTTTTCATGTTAATTGGAAGTTTCGTTTCATTAAAAAAAAAAAAAACTCCAGCTGTCAATGTGAATTTATAAGCCCCAAACTAATAGTACTTTTACGTAAATATCTAGTAAATAAATTGGTTTTCATGTCAATTGGAAGTTTCGTTTCATTAAAAAAAAAAAAACTCCAGCTGTCAATGTGAATTTATAAGCCCCAAACTAATAGTACTTTTACGTAAATATCTAGTAAATAAATTGGTTTTCATGTCAATTGGAAGTTTCGTTTCATTAAAAAAAAAAAAAACTCCAGCTGTCAATGTGAATTTATAAGCCCCAAACTAATAGTATTTTTACGTTAATATCTAGTAAATAAATTGGTTTTCATGTTAATTGGAAGTTTCGTTTCATTAAAAAAAAAAAAAAACTCCAGCTGTCAATGTGAATTTATAAGCCCCAAACTAATAGTATTTTTACGTTAATATCTAGTAAATAAATTGGTTTTCATGTCAATTGGAAGTTTCGTTTCATTAAAAAAAAAAAAACTCCAGCTGTCAATGTGAATTTATAAGCCCCAAACTAATAGTATTTTTACGTTAATATCTAGTAAATAAATTGGTTTTCATGTCAATTGGAAGTTTCGTTTCATTAAAAAAAAAAAAACTCCAGCTGTCAATGTGAATTTATAAGCCCCAAACTAATAGTATTTCTACGTAAATATCTAGTAAATAAATTGGTTTTCATGTCAATTGGAAGTTTCGTTTCATTAAAAAAAAAAAAAACTCCAGCTGTCAATGTGAATTTATAAGCCCCAAACTAATAGTATTTCTACGTAAATATCTAGTAAATAAATTGGTTTTCATGTCAATTGGAAGTTTCGTTTCATTAAAAAAAAAAAACTCCAGCTGTCAATGTGAATTTATAAGCCCCAAACTAATAGTATTTTTACGTTAATATCTAGTAAATAAATTGGTTTTCATGTTAATTGGAAGTTTCGTTTCATTAAAAAAAAAAAAAAACTCCAGCTGTCAATGTGAATTTATAAGCCCCAAACTAATAGTATTTTTACGTAAATATCTAGTAAATAAATTGGTTTTCATGTCAATTGGAAGTTTCGTTTCATTAAAAAAAAAAAAAACTCCAGCTGTCAATGTGAATTTATAAGCCCCAAACTAATAGTACTTTTACGTAAATATCTAGTAAATAAATTGGTTTTCATGTCAATTGGAAGTTTCGTTTCATTAAAAAAAAAAAAAACTCCAGCTGTCAATGTGAATTTATAAGCCCCAAACTAATAGTATTTTTACGTTAATATCTAGTAAATAAATTGGTTTTCATGTCAATTGGAAGTTTCGTTTCATTAAAAAAAAAAAACTCCAGCTGTCAATGTGAATTTATAAGCCCCAAACTAATAGTATTTCTACGTAAATATCTAGTAAATAAATTGGTTTTCATGTCAATTGGAAGTTTCGTTTCATTAAAAAAAAAAAAACTCCAGCTGTCAATGTGAATTTATAAGCCCCAAACTAATAGTATTTCTACGTAAATATCTAGTAAATAAATTGGTTTTCATGTCATGTCAATTGGAAGTTTCGTTTCATTAAAAAAAAAAAAAAACTCCAGCTGTCAATGTGAATTTATAAGCCCCAAACTAATAGTATTTCTACGTTAATATCTAGTAAATAAATTGGTTTTCATGTCAATTGGAAGTTTCGTTTCATTAAAAAAAAAAAAAACTCCAGCTGTCAATGTGAATTTATAAGCCCCAAACTAATAGTATTTTTACGTTAATATCTAGTAAATAAATTGGTTTTCATGTCAATTGGAAGTTTCGTTTCATTAAAAAAAAAAACTCCAGCTGTCAATGTGAATTTATAAGCCCCAAACTAATAGTATTTCTACGTAAATATCTAGTAAATAAATTGGTTTTCATGTCAATTGGAAGTTTCGTTTCATTAAAAAAAAAAAAACTCCAGCTGTCAATCTGAATTTATAAGCCCCAAACTAATAGTATTTTTACGTTAATATCTAGTAAATAAATTGGTTTTCATGTCAATTGGAAGTTTCGTTTCATTAAAAAAAAAACTCCAGCTGTCAATGTGAATTTATAAGCCTCAAACTAATAGTATTTTTACGTAAATATCTAGTAAATAAATTGGTTTTCATGTCAATTGGAAGTTTCGTTTCATTAAAAAAAAAAAAAAACTCCAGCTGTCAATGTGAATTTATAAGCCCCAAACTAATAGTACTTTTACGTAAATATCTAGTAAATAAATTGGTTTTCATGTCAATTGGAAGTTTCGTTTCATTAAAAAAAAAAAAAACTCCAGCTGTCAATGTGAATTTATAAGTCCCAAACTAATAGTACTTTTACGTAAATATCTAGTAAATAAATTGGTTTTCATGTCAATTGGAAGTTTCGTTTCATTAAAAAAAAAAAAAACTCCAGCTGTCAATGTGAATTTATAAGCCCCAAACTAATAGTATTTCTACGTAAATATCTAGTAAATAAATTGGTTTTCATGTCAATTGGAAGTTTCGTTTCTTTAAAAAAAAAAAACTCCAGCTGTCAATGTGAATTTATAAGCCCCAAACTAATAGTATTTTTACGTTAATATCTAGTAAATAAATTGGTTTTCATGTTAATTGGAAGTTTCGTTTCATTAAAAAAAAAAAAAAAACTCCAGCTGTCAATGTGAATTTATAAGCCCCAAACTAATAGTATTTTTACGTAAATATCTAGTAAATAAATTGGTTTTCATGTCAATTGGAAGTTTCGTTTCATTAAAAAAAAAAAAAACTCCAGCTGTCAATGTGAATTTATAAGCCCCAAACTAATAGTACTTTTACGTAAATATCTAGTAAATAAATTGGTTTTCATGTCAATTGGAAGTTTCGTTTCATTAAAAAAAAAAACTCCAGCTGTCAATGTGAATTTATAAGCCCCAAACTAATAGTATTTTTACGTTAATATCTAGTAAATAAATTGGTTTTCATGTTAATTGGAAGTTTCGTTTCATTAAAAAAAAAAAAAACTCCAGCTGTCAATGTGAATTTATAAGCCCCAAACTAATAGTATTTTTACGTTAATATCTAGTAAATAAATTGGTTTTCATGTCAATTGGAAGTTTCGTTTCATTAAAAAAAAAAAAACTCCAGCTGTCAATGTGAATTTATAAGCCCCAAACTAATAGTATTTTTACGTTAATATCTAGTAAATAAATTGGTTTTCATGTCAATTGGAAGTTTCGTTTCATTAAAAAAAAAAAAACTCCAGCTGTCAATGTGAATTTATAAGCCCCAAACTAATAGTATTTCTACGTAAATATCTAGTAAATAAATTGGTTTTCATGTCAATTGGAAGTTTCGTTTCATTAAAAAAAAAAAAAGCTCCAGCTGTCAATGTGAATTTATAAGCCCCAAACTAATAGTATTTCTACGTAAATATCTAGTAAATAAATTGGTTTTCATGTCAATTGGAAGTTTCGTTTCATTAAAAAAAAAAAAACTCCAGCTGTCAATGTGAATTTATAAGCCCCAAACTAATAGTATTTCTACGTAAATATCTAGTAAATAAATTGGTTTTCATGTCAATAAATTGGTTTTCATGTCAATTGGAAGTTTCGTTTCATTAAAAAAAAAAAAAAAAACTCCATCTGTCAATGTGAATTTATAAGCCCCAAACTAATAGTATTTTTACGTTAATATCTAGTAAATAAATTGGTTTTCATGTCAATTGGAAGTTTCGTTTCATTAAAAAAAAAACTCCAGCTGTCAATGTGAATTTATAAGCCCCAAACTAATAGTATTTTTATGTTAATATCTAGTAAATAAATTGGTTTTCATGTCAATTGGAAGTTTCGTTTCATTAAAAAAAAGAAAAACTCCAGCTGTCAATGTGAATTTATAAGCCCCAAACTAATAGTATTTTTACGTTAATATCTAGTAAATAAATTGGTTTTCATGTCAATTGGAAGTTTCGTTTCATTAAAAAAAAAAAAAAAACAACTCCAGCTGTCAATGTGAATTTATAAGCCCCAAACTAATAGTATTTTTACGTTAATATCTAGTAAATAAATTGGTTTTCATGTCAATTGGAAGTTTCGTTTCATTAAAAAAAAAAAAAAACTCCAGCTGTCAATGTGAATTTATAAGCCCCAAACTAATAGTATTTTTACGTTAATATCTAGTAAATAAATTGGTTTTCATGTCAATTGGAAGTTTCGTTTCATTAAAAAAAAAAAAAAACTCCATCTGTCAATGTGAATTTATAAGCCCCAAACTAATAGTATTTTTACGTTAATATCTAGTAAATAAATTGGTTTTCATGTCAATTGGAAGTTTCGTTTCATTAAAAAAAAAACTCCAGCTGTCAATGTGAATTTATAAGCCCCAAACTAATAGTATTTTTATGTTAATATCTAGTAAATAAATTGGTTTTCATGTCAATTGGAAGTTTCGTTTCATTAAAAAAAAGAAAAACTCCAGCTGTCAATGTGAATTTATAAGCCCCAAACTAATAGTATTTTTACGTTAATATCTAGTAAATAAATTGGTTTTCATGTCAATTGGAAGTTTCGTTTCATTAAAAAAAAAAAAAAAACAACTCCAGCTGTCAATGTGAATTTATAAGCCCCAAACTAATAGTATTTTTACGTTAATATCTAGTAAATAAATTGGTTTTCATGTCAATTGGAAGTTTCGTTTCATTAAAAAAAAAAAAAAAAACTCCAACTGTCAATGTGAATTTATAAGCCCCAAACTAATAGTATTTTTACGTTAATATCTAGTAAATAAATTGGTTTTCATGTCAATTGGAAGTTTCGTTTCATTAAAAAAAAAAAAAAAAAACTCCATCTGTCAATGTGAATTTATAAGCCCCAAACTAATATTATTTTTACGTTAATATCTAGTAAATAAATTGGTTTTCATGTCAATTGGAAGTTTCGTTTCATTAAAAAAAAAAAACTCCAGCTGTCAATGTGAATTTATAAGCCCCAAACTAATAGTATTTTTATGTTAATATCTAGTAAATAAATTGGTTTTCATGTCAATTGGAAGTTTCGTTTCATTAAAAAAAAGAAAAACTCCAGCTGTCAATGTGAATTTATAAGCCCCAAACTAATAGTATTTTTACGTTAATATCTAGTAAATAAATTGGTTTTCATGTCAATTGGAAGTTTCGTTTCATTAAAAAAAAAAAAAACTCCAGCTGTCAATGTGAATTTATAAGCCCCAAACTAATAGTATTTTTACGTTAATATCTAGTAAATAAATTGGTTTTCATGTCAATTGGAAGTTTCGTTTTATTAAAAAAAAGAAAAACTCCAGCTGTCAATGTGAATTTATAAGCCCCAAACTAATAGTATTTTTACGTTAATATCTAGTAAATAAATTGGTTTTCATGTCAATTGGAAGTTTCGTTTCATTAAAAAAAAAACTCCAGCTGTCAATGTGAATTTATAAGCCCCAAACTAATAGTATTTTTACGTTAATATCTAGTAAATAAATTGGTTTTCATGACAATTGGAAGTTTCGTTTCATTAAAAAAAAAAAAAAAACTCCAGCTGTCAATGTGAATTTATAATCCCCAAACTAATAGTATTTTTACGTTAATATCTAGTAAATAAATTGGTTTTCATGTCAATTGGAAGTTTCGTTTCATTAAAAAAAAAAAAAACTCCAGCTGTCAATGTGAATTTATAAGCCCCAAACTAATAGTATTTTTACGTTAATATCTAGTAAATAAATTGGTTTTCATGTCAATTGGAAGTTTCGTTTTATTAAAAAAAAGAAAAACTCCAGCTGTCAATGTGAATTTATAAGCCCCAAACTAATAGTATTTTTACGTTAATATCTAGTAAATAAATTGGTTTTCATGTCAATTGGAAGTTTCGTTTCATTAAAAAAAAAAAACTCCAGCTGTCAATGTGAATTTATAAGCCCCAAACTAATAGTATTTTTACGTTAATATCTAGTAAATAAATTGGTTTTCATGTCAATTGGAAGTTTCGTTTTATTAAAAAAAAAAACTCCAGCTGTCAATGTGAATTTATAAGCCCCAAATAAATTATTGCAATAGTTTTCGGTTATAATGGAGCAAACTAATGGGTTTGTTCCAGCAGCATTTTCTGACTAGTTCGGAACCAAAAACAGTTGCCGATATGACCGATATTAACGGCGCCGTCAAATGTACAATTTTCATAACTGCATGCTTTTAACGGTTTCGAACTAGTGACGAACTGTTGCTGGAACAAACCTAATATCATTTTATCTTGCTATCTAGTGAATAAAGTGTTTCTCGTGTGAATTGGATGTTTCGTTATATTTAAAAAAATTCCAGCGGTTAAATGTGAATTTGTAAGCTATAAATAAGTGATTGCAAAATTGTTTTCTGTTATACCGGGTGTCCCACGCCATGTGTTCATCCTTCTAGAATTTTTATTTTTTAATCGACTTACATGAAATTTGGAAGGGATTAAATTAAAATTTAGTTTAATTAAATTAAATGAATTTGGCAACATACTATTGAGCGCAGTAGAACTTCCGGTTTCGGCGGAAGTATGAATGAAGTATTTGGTATAAGAGTACTCAACAAAAAAGAATTCTGTTGAGCTAGACTAAGAAACACATGAGTTTCCATTAAAAAATGGGTTACGACCTAATGAAAATTTCAAATGTTACAAAAATTTTAAAAATCAAAATATAATCAAAGCAGTGATTTTCTCGAATTACTTATTGATCGCAGCCGAACGAAAATAAACGATTTCTAGCTTTCTAGATTGGAAAACAGTTTTTTTTTTCGTTGTCATGGAAACTAAAATTGCCAGGTGATAATTATATTTTCGATCTCGCAATGATCTACAAATTCCAAACAATGTTTGGAATTTATATTTTTACGTCATGTAAAGATATAGCTGTAAGGTGTTCTACTTAAAATAAAATAAAAAAGTTGACATCACTTTCAGCGAAACCGGAAGATCTACTGTGCTCAAAAGTATGTCGGAACATTCACTTTTTGATTTAATTTATCCTTTCCAAATTTCATATAAGTTGATTAAAAAATAAAAGTTTGAGAAAGGTGAACACATGGCGTAGGACACCTAGTGTTGTGAGGTAAAAACTATTATCATTTTTGCGTAAAAATGACATGAATAAAGAGCCTATCGAGACAATTGGAAATCTCGATAGATTCAAAAAATCAGCTTTCAGTGTGAATTTGTAAGCTCCAAATAAATGAGAAGCGTTCTAGCAAAACAGGACATATCCATCTTTGATTGAACACCAATATTACATTTAAGAATTATAATTTGTCAAGTTTTTATTGAATGCCCTAACGTTCTAAGCATTTAAAATAGCCCATGATCAATTTGAATTGCTTACATCTACATATTTTATTGAAGCCACTAAATTCTTGACTCCTAACCACTAAAATTCCATTTTTCATATAAAATGGACATGTCCCGTTTTCTAGAACGCTCCGCAAATTAATGCTAATGTTTTCTGCTATATTCGAGTAACTACTACAATTTTAACATAACAATAAAGTGTAAATTTATTTGAGGTGTACAAATTCAAATTTGACAGCTAGTTTTTGTTTTTTAATCTAACGATACTTCCAATTGACACAAGAGACTCTTTATTTACTTTATTGTTATGCAAAAATGATGACAGTTTACCCCACTGTAACAGAAAACATTTGAAATAATTTATTTGAGGTTTACAGATTCACATTTCACAGTTGTTTTTTCTTTTTAATATAACGAAACTTCTCACCTTTCTTCCCACTGACACGAGAACTTTCATTATGTAAAAGTAACAGTTATTTATTGTATAAGTGTTTTATATAGCATTTTATTAATAAATAAAAGTCCAATTATAATGTGATAGTGGATAAAAAAAATTACCCTACTGTAGCAGAAAACATTCGCAATAACTTATGTGAAGTTTACAATTCCACATTTGACAGTTGGAGATTTTTTTAATCTAACGAAATTGACACAAAAGCCTTTTTATTCACTTCATTGTAAGGTAATTTATTTCAGGCTTACAGATTTACATTATTTTGAGAACTTGTTTTTTTTTTTTTCAATTAAGGAAACTTTTCATTGACACTAAAACCTCTTTATTCACTTCATTGTTATGTAAAAATGTTATAGTTTACCCCACTGTAACAGCAAACAGTAGCAATAGTTTATTTGAGGCTTAGAGATTCACATTTGACTGTTGTTTTTTTTTTTTAATATAACGAAATTTCCCATCGACAGGAAAGCCTTCATTGTTAATATAAAAATTAAAAAAATTACCCCTCTGCAGCAGATAACAGTTGCTTTTGTATAACACACACAAGATAGAGCTGATCACTATCCGTGGTCAGATATCACTCAGGTTCTTCTAGAAAACTAATTTCTTCTGAGAAAAATGATATATTTTTTTATGACATACATTCATTGACAACAACATAACAAGCTTTTTTTTTATAGTTAACTATTAACATAATTATTCCTGTCTTAACATTCTCCCACCTTGGCGAAGAATTTCTATGAGCCAAAACAAACAAATAGAGACACGAAATCTAACAATTCAAAACATTAATTTTTTCGGCTTTCGAACTACACGTCCACTCCGAGTTACGTAATTCTTTTCACTCTCGTCCGTTTTATTAATATTTTGAGCAGCTCCTTCTAGCAGATGTAGACGTTGAATAGGTCTTAGTAAAAAACCTGACTTTGTACGTAAACGCACCAGTCGAACCACGACGTCTTTGCCCGGTAATAGCTCCTCTACACGTCCTAATGGCCAATCTATACGATGTGATTGATCGTCACCAATTATAACAATATCTCCAATACACACAGATCGAGAACACCTCTTTTTGGACCAAAGCTTCAGTTGACCTAAGTATTCTAATCTAAATCGTTTCCGCAAATCTTCACGTAATTTCTGTCGATATTTTGCCCTTTTACATAATGCTGAAGAGTCTACAGCATCACAATCAGGAACTCCTGGTTCCTGAATATCACGAAGAAACATATTCGGCGTTAATGGTACTAAATCCTCTGGATTATTGGATTGATATGTGATAGGTCTCGCGTTAATAACTGATTCACAATCTGTTAGAAATGTTAAGAATTCTTCATAAGTTAAACAAGATTTACCCAATACTTTCCGGAGTAGTTGTTTCAATAAGCCGATCATACGTTCCCAAAAACCACCCCACCAAGGAGCAGTAGGAGGATTAAATTTCCATATAATCTTCTGCACAGCGCTTTGAGTTTCAATAACAGTCCAATCAATTTTACAAAAAGCATTGTCAGTTCCAACAAAATTTGTTCCTCGGTCACTGTAAACTGTTTGCGGATGTCCACGACGAGCTACAAATCGTCTAAATGCTTGGAGAAAACAATTTGTAGAAAGAGACGTCAAAAGTTCCAGATGAATTGCTCGATAGATCGCACACGTAAACAAACAAATCCATGCCTTCTTGTTGCCTCTCAAATAAACTGGTCCGGCCAAATCAACACCTACTATTTCAAAAACTGCCGCCTCTCGTACTCGATCAACAGGCAAGGGTGGACTTTCTTGTTCAAATCTTGGTGCTATTTGTCGTCTGCAATGTACACATTTTGATATGACTTTTCGTATCTGTCTTTTACCTCCGAGAATCCAGTAATGTTCTCGTAGTATGCTCATAAGATTCTGCACTCCTGCATGACATGATTTCAAATGCATGTCATGAATTAATTGTTCAATAAGACGATGCTCAGCGGGAAGTAATATTGGATAACAAAAATCTCTTTTGTCATCTCGATTAGATACTTTAGTCGTCAAACGAATCACTTTGTCTTCGTCTGTAAATATTCGCAGAGAAGATATTTCTTTACATCTACCTGCATCAAACGAATCGTTTTGAACCAATCGAAGTAAATTTTTCTCTGCTAATTCGAATTCTTTGGCTGACAAATTTCCTTTGATAATTGCCTTGGAATGTCGATAATTATTTATAAATCGTAATATCCATCCCATAAGTCTTACATTTTGTTTGTATTTAGAAAAATATTTACAATACCAATTTTGTTCGTCAATATCTAGCATTGAAGTTACAAGTTTCTTCTTTCTCTCCAAATTAATCATTTCTTCCTCGATTACTTCTTTACTGACAGGCCATTCAGTCGAAGGTTTGTATAACCAGCTGGGTCCCTCCCACCATCGGGATTCAATTAATTGTGTTGTCGAACATCCCCTTGAAGGTAAATCAGCGGGATTATCTGTTCCTGATATATGTTTCCAAGCATCAACAGAAGTATACAGTCTTATCTCCTGTACACGATTCCAAATAAAAGTTGACCATTCGTTCTCTCTTTGAATCCACGCTATGACTGTAGTGGAATCACTCCAAAAATGGCTTTGTACGATGACATTCTTTAAAGCTTCTTTAACTATTATGTACAATCTAGATCCAATAAGAGCTGCAAGTAATTCTAATCTCGGGGTCGACATCTTTTTCAGTGGAGTAACTCTTGAACGTGCTTGCATAAGATGTACTGAAACTGTAGAGCCAACTTCGATTCTTAAAAATACAACAGCTGCATAAGCGTCCTGACTTGCATCACAGAATGTATGAAGACTTAAACGACATTCTTTATCTATATCATAATTGATCCATCTAGGTATTTCTATTTCAACTAACTGGGATAATTCAACTTGCCATTTTCGAAATTTATTTGAGATTTCCTCTTCAAGTTCTGCATCCCATGGTAACTTATCTTTCCAAGTCTTCTGCAATATTAATTTGAATTTTAATGTTACGGGACAAGTAAATCCTACTGGATCAAAAATACGTTGAGTTACTGACAAAACATATCTTCTAGTTATTTTGACTTCTTCTGTCGACTGAAAACAGGAATTACTTATTGAAATTGTATCCTTTTGTTTGTTCCATGTTAATCCTAATACAGAAACTTCTGGTTTCTCTAAATTATCATTTGTGTACTCCCACCCTCTAAGGTCAAATAAACCTTCCGCTATTACTTCAGTAGCTTCTTTTATAAAGGTGTGGAGTTCTTCTTCATCGTTTACGCAGGTAATACAATTGTCGACATAAAATGATTCTATTAATTTAATAATCGTAATAGAATATGATTTGACCTTTTCGGTATTACAAGCTAACATTCGTTCTAAATGGTACAAAATGGTCATACCAAGCAGAAAGGGACTACAGCATACTCCAAACACAACTCTCTTGTGCCGATATACTTTCATTTTTCCATCGACTCTCTGCCAAATAAAACGGAGAAAATCTCTGTTACTCTCCTGAAGACCGATTTGCAAAAAAGCTTTCGCAATGTCAGATATTACACCAATCTTCTTTAGACGAAAACGTATTAATAACGAAGGAATCAATTCTATTAGGTTTGGTCCGGTTTCTAAACAATCATTCAGACATGGTTTTCCTTTTTCATGAGCAGATGCATCAAATACGGGCCTTATTTTGGTGGTGGCACTCGAAGATTTAATGACTGGACGATGTGGTAAGTAATGAACTGGTCCAGATGTATTTAGCTCTGTTACCTCTTCTATTATACCCATACGTTCCCACTCTTCAAAAATGTTACTATATTCTTCATACAATGCTTCAGCTTCTAACTTCTTTATGACATTGCTCAATCTTTTTCTGGCCAAATTGAAGTTATCAGGAAGTGATGGATGATCTGCGCGCCAAGGCATTTGCACTTCATATCTTCCTTTTTCGTCAATTCTCACTGATTTTTTGAAATGGATTTTTACTTCTTCTTCAATTTCTTGCTTAGATTTTCTTTCTCCTGGATCTGTAATTCCCAAAACATCTAAACGCCATAATTCTTCAATTTTTATTTCTTTTGTCAACAGTGCTGTAACTGACATTGTCGAGTAACTCTTCTCATGTTTAATTGGTACCTTCCCTAGAAGAGTCCAACCTAAATGTGTAGCTATTGCTACTAATCCATTGTTGAGACTGTACTGTTGGCCAGTAAACAATTTTCCTGCAACATCTGCTCCTATCAGTACTTCAATCGGTCCATGTTCTTTGCAGTCACTGATCTGTATTCCACATTTTCTTAGCTCAGCTAACCATGGTCCATTGTATATTGTCCCAACATTACGACAAATTAACATAGTTGTCATCTGTACTCACCAATCTAATCTCAAAGCATGTATGCTCTTTCTTTTCAGTTAAATTTCCATCAAAGAGAGAATAACAAATATTCTCTTGTCTCTTAGGTTTGTATTCCATCTCTTTAGCAGTAGATTTTAAAACATAAGATCGTTGCGATCCCGTATCGATTAGAGCTCGTACTTCGCGCATAGTTGTATCATTACGTATTTTTACCCTTAACGTTTGTAAAAAAACGTTTCAGAAAAATTGGCTAATGCTTTTTCCTCGCTAATGGATTTATCTGTTTTACTATTGTGATTACTACTTGATGGCTTCTTATTAATTGTCAACTGAGGACACATAATAGTAACGTGTTGATAACTGCATACAACGCACCTTAACTTCTGCTTGCATTTCTTACTCATATGTCCCATCTTAAGACAAAGGAAACACGCCTTCTGTTCAGACAAAATCTTCCGCTTCTCCTGCAGACTCATTTTCTGTGCTTTAAAGCAAGCGTCACTTTCGTGCTTTCCATTGCAAAATACACAAACAATATCCTGACAAACAAATAATTCCGCTGCTGTCGGTACATTTTCGCTCTTTAGTTTGGACTTATATTTCTTTTCTGATGTACTTGGAGCATTCAGTCCAAAACCTTTCGTCGCTAAAGAAATATGCTCATCATGTTCCACTTCTTTTTTCATAAAAGTTATTAAACTCTGAAGACGAGTTTGAACTGATCCACCTGTATCTGATCTTTGCCAAACTCGTAGAAGTTCTACTGGAAGACATGATTCCACCAACGGATATAATACTGCAGCACATTTGTCCGTTGTAACACCTAGCGTTTCTAAAGCTCTCATTTGAGTTTCAATGCGATCGTATAATATTGACAAACCACTTCTATTTTCATGTTGAAGTCCCTTGTTCAAAACAAGTTTCAGTAATTCTCTGACATAAACTTCCACAAGTAATTCATCCCTACCCAAACGAGATTTCAGACATTCAATTGCGTTCGGATAATTTGCTTCTGTTAATGGAAAGCTTCCAACAACTTCTTGAGCCCGAGAACCAGGTACAATAGTTTGCAGCAAATATTGGAACTTATCTTCGTTGGGTATGGCAGCATCATCATGAACTTTCTTAAAAGTGCTCCAGAATGACAACCATTCTGTTATATCTCCATTAAATTTCTTCAGTTCTAAATGAGGAAGTTTGAATTTATGTTTCTTTACAGATGAAACATTATTTACAGAACTGCTGTCACTAATTGACTGTTTACATCATCTTTTGCTGATGGCTCAATAATTTGATTCAAGCGTAAGTTTAAATTTATGAATTGTTGTTTGTACTCATCTGACTTTTGCATCTCTTCCTCCAAAACTTGTTCAGATGTGTCATCATCGGCCAATAAATGTTCATAAATTTCTTCATTTAGCTGACATAGGGCATCATTTTTCTCTTGCAAAATGGAAAATTGTGTACGGCTTTTCAAAATATCAACGTTTTCTCTAGACATTAGATCCGTCAATTGATTTGCTGTATTAGTGAATGACCGCCGGAGAACTGATCTAGACTTCTTCGCGCGCTCCATTCCACTTATACTCCAATTACGAAAATTCAGTAAAACAGTCTGATATCACCGTCCCACAAATTCACAGTTCAACACACACACAGTCCTGTCACGGTCGCCAAATTTTGTGTAACACACACTTGTGATAGAGCTGATCACTATCCGTGGTCAGATATCACTCAGGTTCTTCTAGAAAACTAATTTCTTCTGAGAAAAATGATAAACTCCCTCTGTCCCAAATTATGGTATACATTTCTATAAAGATGTTTTGAATATGGATATAAAATGATAATTTGTTAATGATGGATATTTATCAAGAACTCTTGATGATTAATAGATGACTTTGCATGAATCTGTTCTATTTTAATTTTATCGTTTATCTCAATATTGTCAATATTGTCAAAAGGTTAAATGACACCCGTTGTGTTTAGGTAAAGAAAATTATAAATTCGGAAAATAGCATTTTTCAAAGAAGAAACGTCAAATCAAAAGTAATTAATATTAAAATTCAAGATATTATGAATAAAGAACAATTTCGCAACGAAGGGAATTTGCCGGTATCTATTTTGTGTAGTCAATATGCAGTTGACATCGCAAAATATTACAAAATGTTATTGGTCAATATAACAAACGTTTTTATTCATAACTCACTCTGATTACATTAATTTCGAATTTCAGTAAAGATAAAAAAAAGTAAATCCAATATTAGAGATTCGTATACCTTAATTTGGGACAAATATAAAACCCACAATGTATACCATAATTTGGGACAGAGTGAGTATTTTTTTTATGACATACATTCATTGACAACAACATAACAACCTTTTTTTTATAGTTAACTATTAACATAATTATTCGTGTCTTAACAGTTGCAATAATTTATTTGAAATTTACAAATTCACATTTGATAGATGGAATTGTTTTTATTGTAACGAAACTGAAAGTCTCTACTCACTTTATTGGTGTGTAAAATCGATAATAATTTATTGTAAACTATTTAAATTAAAATGTACTGCTATCAGATAGTGATTATAACTGTCTCTAGACGGTATTTTGCAATGTCGAATCAAGCAAACTGCAATTCCTAAAAGACTCAGAAAGCGTTTCGTTTTAAATCTCATAATGAATTGAAGTAATTGTAAAATTTACGAAAAGCTCACATAATCATTATTCCGATTCCGGATCTCGCCTTTCCAAAAGAATCTCATCTTGTCCAACTTTTATCGCGAAATGATCTCAGGTTTCCTCTTTTTAAATCTATATGTGTACATACTATGTATATAAATTAACAACTTACATTTTTTTATAATGGATTACTTATAAAAGGTGCGTATTTAAGTAAGTAATCGAAACTCGTGACTTGAGACATTGTAACTTGCACAGATTAATGCAAGGCGTGCCGGAAGTTGTAAAATAAACGCATGCAAGAACGTAAGCGACAATAAAATCGAAAAGTGCGCTTTTTATAACGCGCACATTACACACGTTTCCGTGTGAACGTGATCTAAACTCTTGAGGTCGTTTGTTCTGATCCTGACCCAACCCAAAAGACGACGTGCACATCGAAATTCGAGGACAGAAGTATTTTGGACAATAACCTATGAAATTCTAAATTAGAGTAAAAAAATATTAAACGAAAAATGAGGGGGGGATTTATCATCCGTTACATGGTAAAGAATTTTTTCGATTTCGAAAAAACTTTCCGAATTCGAAAAGTCACAGTCTAAGGCGCCAGCGTTTCAAATTACGAAAAAGCAAGTTTATGGAGGCAATAAATATTATTGAATATATACCTGGTGAGTATCCGATTCCCCCCCCCCTCTCCACAAAAAAAACCAATTGAAACATGTATTCAAGATTCATTAATTTTTATTTATAATTGTATTCACATTCGCAAAAAAAAAGTCACGTTCCTTTTCGAATGAAAATCAACTTTCTAGTTTCTACTATATTGTGACGACGAGTGGAGTGGGGGGAGGGGGGGGGGAGAAGTAACAAAAGGCGACGACTATGTTTTGTTTACTGACTGAAATGACTGCATGACGATGGAAATAATAGGTTTGTTTGTTATCCTGAACTGGTGTACACTGGCGTAACATGCATATTTTTTCGCAAAATACGCTTTATTGTAACCTGAAATGTTTGTGTCGTATGTCAGTATGGATGTGTATGATTTGTATTGACACATTATCAAAGAAATTAGGCTTCATTAAAGCATATTTCGTTAAAAAAGTGTACACTAGTGTACACTGATGCAGGATAACATACCTAATATGCGACAGATGCTGAGACTTTTGTTACAAATATTTGCTGTATTATCTTCGTAACTTGCATCAAATATGTTAGTGTGCCATATTACTTTTTAGCATCATTGTACATTCCGTGCATTTTTATTTCTTTTGGTGAATGATATTAACCCATTACCACTTAAACTTTTGATTGCTTCGTATATGGAGAAAAAAAGACGATTGATCCAGGATTTTAACATGGAGCAAAGGTTGAGTGTAAGAGATTTGAACCGAGGACAGTGCATATAGATATATGCATATAGATATATATATATATAGATACATATATAGATATATATATAGATATATGCATATAGATATATGCACTGTCCAGATGTCAGAAAGCATTCCATCACCCTTTCATTTATTTATATTTTTTACACAAATATCACAAATATGGATAACCCGTTAATATTAAATTTTTTACTTAATACAGGTTGTCCTTTGTACCTTGTGTCACATTACTTTTAGCCGTCCCTGTACATTCACTGGTTTTATTTATTTTTTTTTAATTAGAATTTTTTTTTCTTAGGAATATATTGTGGTTTGTATTGTATTTATAGACAGAAAAACACAATTTCACATCGCACTTTGATTGCCTCGTATTAAACAAAAGGCGATCGACCCAGAATTTGAACGTGAAGCAAGCGTCAAATATAGGAGCGGATTTGAACCCTCGGGTGCTGCATTACCTTTTTATTTATTTATTTTATTTTAACTTAATATAGCCTGTCCTGTTGGATCACATTACTTTTGGTCATCATTGTACATTCACTATATATTTTTTTCTTAATTAAGAAGCAAAAGAAGTTCGTCATTTGAAACAAATAAAAGGTGGCATTCCTCGACAAAAAGAAATACTATACGTCGTTAACGACTGCGCGCCTTAATTTTCAATTAGAAAAAAAAGACCAGTTAAGTAAAAAAAGTTGTGAGCAATCGTCGTCTCTCTTTTGTTTTTGCAGTTAGGAGAAATCATTTCGCTTATAAATCGTATACAGAATTTTCTGTTGCTCTGAATGGTGGCCTTGAACAAACAATTGACTATCTATCGCATTCTCGAGAAATAAGCCAAAGTTGTGTCTTTTGAACGGTACACGCCGTATATTATTGCATTTTCGAATTGTAAATCGAATTTTAACCCGGACTGATGGGTCGTATCGTGGGTCTGTCATAATTGGTTCACGAGTTATTTGCCATCGTTTAAAATTACACTGCTGCCTTCGTATCTCTTTTGTTTTTGGAATTAGGAGGAACTGTTTCGTATAAAAATTATAGATAATTTTCTAGTGCTTTGAATGGCAGCCTCGAAGGAACAATTGAGTAACGTTTTCCCGTGACATAAGCCAATATTGTGTTTTTTTGAGTGGTACACCCTGTATATTAATGCATTTTCGAATTGCAAATCGAATTTTAGCCTGAACTGATCAAGTGGTTACGGAGGATTGAAGAAAGGGGGCGAAAACAACTGCTTGATTGTTACTAGAGAAATTAGGTTTCGACAAAAGTAAAGTCACCGCCCTATTTTAAAATTAAAAAAATGACGTTTTGTCTTTATAGGGTTTATTAAAGTATGGAAAAGGGAAAGTATAATATTGGGGGTGGTTTTTACTAGTGCCAACCGCCGTTGTTCCAATCACCATTGTCCCAGCCGCCGTTATCCCAGCTACCATCGTTCCAGCTACCGTCATCACCGTTCCAACCACCATTCCAGCTACCATCACCACCGTTCCAACCACCATCGCCGTTATCACCGTTCCAACTTCCATCATTCCCATTACCCTGCCAGCTGCCGTCGTTCCATCCGTCATCGTTCCAGCCGCCATCGTTCCAGCTACCGTCGTTCCAACTGCCGTCGTTCCAACTACCATCATCCCAGGCCAAAGCCACAGCCAAGACGGCGACCAAAACCAACAGCTTCTGCAAATTGGAAAAATTAGTTTGAGGCAAACGCACACACACGCACACTCACGCACCTGACGCAACATGACGAGTTCTTTCGAGTTACCACTTGACTGGTGTGTCGCTGACAATGTCGTCTTCTTATATACATCGTGGGAGACCCTCGAGTGCTCCACATATTTGAAAAAGAACTAGTTCCCGTGCCATTTACAATGAACGCCTTATAAATATGCAACGCAGTTACGTTTCAATGTTTGTCTTTCTCCGAGGGCGGCAGCCTTCGAAATCGATCTTGGAATCATCCCCTTGCGTTTTGCCTTGGAAATTTGCGGGTTGACTTCCGGAAAGTCGAATTTAAAAATTACATTTTGGGCGGATGCTGAAGGTTCTGTCGCCACTCGGAAAAGTTGTATTTACCTTGCAGCATTTTTCTGCAATTACGGTTGCTATGATAATTATGAAATTCTTGCGTTCTGGGCGAGGAATTCACCAACAAAGTCACGTGCCCGGTAGCATTTACATTACGACTTTGTTTGCTAAAGAAAACCTCCCCCGCTAAAAAAATAAATAAATAAACTGTTATATGAACTAATATAAACTGAAGATATTCTAGTTTTGCCTTTTTTTTAAATAAACGTAATATTTAAATTACGTAATATCAGAACATTGAAAAGAATGTGGAGAACAAAAGTGCCCTCGAGAACAACTTCTAATGCATACAGTTACGCAAATGTGTGCAGAAAAAAGTCTGCGTAACAACACAAACACACCTTCCCAGGCGTGTTACTACTTCAAGCCTTTGTGGCTATACAAACCTATACAAAGATTAACAAACAAAAAACCAAGAAGAAGATTCAAATATGTCATCAAACAGGCCGTCAAGTTTCTCATCAAACTTTTCGTCAAGTATCTCGTCCAACATTTCGACAAACATCTCACCGATTTTTTTCTTACTTGGAAAGGTCCTCTTTCTTAAGACTGACAAAATTCGCTGCACGTACAAGACCACATAAATAATAACAATTGCAGAAAGAAATACTGCGTTAATGAGCCAGTGGAATGCGCGGTATAGAAATGACCGTGACTAATCACGGCAACGTCGGAAAATTATTTTTTCTCTCCGCATACAATCACATTTACGCACTGCACCCGATATTTCAAACACAGTTATTCACTCCGGTTTTTGTTTCGACTCCCGATATAATTGTGACGAAGAAAAAACCCCATAATTACCACCTGCAGTCTCAACCTCGAATTCACTTTGAAGACATACTTTTCATCGTATATTGTTGCATTTTTGAATTTTTCAATAAATTCTAGTCTGAATTCATGTGTCGCACTATGGGTCTAGCTTTCTCGGTTTTTGATTTCCGGTTCATCAAGGTCAACGAAAAACTCGAAAACCAATCACGTCAAACCCATCATGCGACACATGAATTCAGGGTAGAATTTACTCGCGATTTCAAAAATGGGGGAGTTCAATAAAGAAAACGCTAGTTTGGTGAATTTCTCGATGACGCAATACTCAATTATTTTTGTTCGAACGCCGCCGTATTTTAGAATTACTTCTTTGTATCAACTGAGTGTCGTGCCAAAGTTTCATATTTCTTGAAGTTAACACCCGATATATTACAAATTATTTTATTTCGTAAAAAAAGAGAGTTACTCCCTTTAGATTTCTTTTGTTCTTGATTGAAATTAGAAGAAATTGCTTCGTATAAAAATTATGGAGAATTTTCTTTTGATTTGAGGCGGCTGCCATGCGTCCAAGAAACAATTGAATATTGCATTCTTAAGAAATAGCCGAAAGTTGTGTTTTGTTTTAATGGAACATCCTGTATATTGTTGCATTTTTGAATTCTCGAGTAAATTCTAGTCTGAATTCATATGTCGCACTACGGGTCTAGCGTGATCGGTTTTCGACTTCCGGTTCACCAAGATCAACGAAAAACTCGAGAACCAATCACGTCAAACCCATCATGCGACACATGAATTCAGACTAGAATTTACTCGAGAATCCAAAAATAACATGTGAGGGAGTACAACAAGAAAACGCAGGTTTGGTGAAATTCCCGATGAGGTGATGCTCAATCGTTTTTGTTCGAACGCCGCCGTATGTTAGAATTATGTACTTCCTTTGTATCAGTTGAGTATCATGCTCTCCAGAAATATGCCAAAGTTTCGTATTTCTTGAAAGGAACACCCGGTATATTACAACTTACTATATATTTACTTTGTTTTTAATTGAAATTAGAAGAAATTGCTTCGTATAAAAATTACGGAGAATTTTCTGTTTATTTGAGGCCATTGCCATACTTCCAAGAAACAATTGAGTATCGCATTTTCTGGAAATAGACGAAAGTTGTGTTTGGTTTTAATGGAACACTCTGTATATTATTGCGAATTGCAAATTGAACTTTAACTTGAAGTGATGGATCGCATCATTGGCTCTCGAATTTTTTTTACATCATTTAAAATTGTGATGGTGTCTTCTTCTCCTTTAGAGTGACAGCTTCACAGAAACAATTGAGTATTGCGTACTGAAGAAATAAACCAAAGTTTTGCGTTTTTGCAGGACACATCCTGTAAACTCTTAATTTTTTTATCGAATTTTGGTCTGAAATAATGTCGCTGACTTGCCGTGATTGCTTTCTTCATATTTCTTTCGTTTCATGTAAAATTTGGAATGGTTTTGGAAAAAGACAACTCAGCTTCGCCTAGATGAATAGTAATTAATAATAGCTGGAAATTAATTAATTAAAACACTTATACTTTGTTATTCCACTAATTTTATTAAGTCGTGACTATAAGTTTCGACATAACATTGTCATTTTCAAACTAACTATAATATACGTTTACTTTTGCTTAAATATTAAGGGTATGTCATAAATAGCGGCTTATTCTAAGTAGCACAGATGGCGAGGAGAGGCGGATATATCAGGTCAAGTTGTTCGTTCATGATATATGTTCACCTGATATATCCGCCTCTTCTCGCCATCTGTGCAACTTAGAATAAGCCACTATTTATGACTTACCCTTAATATTTAAGCAAATGTAAACGTAAATTATAGTTAGTTTGAAAATGACAATGTTATGTCGAAACTAGTCACGACTCAATAAAATTAGTGGAATAACAAAGTATAAGTGATTTAATTAATTAATTTCCATCATGTTACACTTCCACAAAGTAACGGCCGCCAGTATTAATTTCCTAATTAACAATAATTGTTGTCACATTCATTTTGACAACAAGAACTTCGTGGGTTGGTCCAAAAAAAGCCACTTTTCACGATCTCTTTTTGTTTTCTTTACGCCATTAGGTACAGTTGCGGACAGAAAATTTCAAATGTCAGTGTCATTCCACTGACGTAAAAATTTAAATAGTCCTTGGTGTAAACCAGTCTTTACTGTCATTTTGATTGATGTTTGCAAATTAAATTTTGAAATTTATTTTGTCAGTCATCTATTAATTGATACCATGCCGGCCGTAACAAATTTTAACAAAGCTAAAATTCTAACTTTTGTCCATATGGGTATGTCAAACATTCAAATATCAGAAACCACCGGTATACCAATTAGCACCATTTATTCAATAATCCGCAAATGGAGACAACATGGGATGATCGAAAGGCGTCCAGGTTCAGGAAGAAAACGAATATCCACAGCCGATGAAGACGAAGCAGTAAGAAATGTCGTCAGAAACAGTTCTTTTTCTACTGCTGTTCGAGCTGTCGAAATTACCAATTTTCCTGGCTCCATTCGAACTGCCCGCCGTCGCATAAAGGCAGGCGGTCTTAAAAATTATGTAGCCGCAAAAAAAATTCGCTTAACACCTCAGCACAAGGAAGCGAGGATAGGATTCGCCTTACAACATCTCGCACAAGATGAAGCTTTTTGGAGCAACGTAATTTTTTCCGACGAAAAAATATTTCAATCGTGCCCTAATGGTCACATAAAGGTCTATAGACCATGGAACAGTCGTTACGACGAACAATATGTTCAAACGGCAGAAAGAAGTGGACGTTTTTCAGTGAACATGTGGGCATGGATTTCAGCTGTTAGTCCTGGGGTATTACTGCATGTAGAAGATCGGCTAAACAGTGATATTTATATTAGGATTCTTGAAGATGTGATGCTCCCTTCAGTAGAACCATTATTTCCTAATGATAATTTCGTTTTCCAACAAGATAACTGTCCGGTTCACATTGCACATAGGGTAGCGGCATGGTTTCAGAATCATAATGTAAATGTCCTTGATTGGCCTAGTTGCAGTCCGGATTTAAATCCTATCGAGAATATGTGGGGGCTATTGGTTCGAAATTTGAAACAGCGCCGATTGGTAGTTAGAAATAGAGAAGAGCTTTTGGCTACGATAACTGATGCATGGCAGGCATTACCACAGGACTATCACAGAAATCTGTGCTTCTCAATGCCGACGAGGTTGGCTGAAGTAGTAGAAATCAATGGTGCAAATATCAAATATTAATTTTGTTCAAGTTTTCTGTTCTTCTTGTTCAGTTTGTTTAGTTTTATCTCCCACTCTTTCGCATGCATTTGCATTCTGTGATTTATATTTTGCTGTCAAGATGACATGAGTAAGATTAAAGTCGAAAATAGGTTACTTGTTCGTAAAGTCTGTTTTACACTCATACGTCAGATGAATGACAGTGACATTTGAAATTTTCTGTCCGCAACTGTACATCCACAATCAAGGAGGCTCTGTTTTACAGAGACGTAATGTGAGTCGACTATAGCGCAGGGGTTTCAATGGGCGGTAATCCATCGAGTTTACATCAGGCACTCTAACTTTACTCAAAGCGCAATTTTAATTTAAGAAAAAAGCTGGAAACACAAATTAATTATTATTTATTAAAGTATTGAAGTAGCAGATTAAGTGAAGTAGCAAATCATGACACATTCACTTAAGAAAAGTTTCATTCACTTGAAGACAATAGGAAAAAAGTCCTTTAAAAAATACAAATAAAGCAATAATATTTGTTTGTGAAAAGACAGACCGTGGCGGAAACTGCCTTTCTCGTTTTTAGGTTATGTAAATTTCACCATAGTTTCTGCTTAAACCAGAAATGATACGTGAATCGCAGTAAACAATTTTAACGTAAACTATGACGAAAGTAAACTGTCCCAAATCGAAAGCAGACACAACTCGAGCCGGTCTTACTTGCAATAGATGCGCAAGTGTTTTCGGGTGTCATGGAAGATGACAACCCCAACGGAAACCAGCATTTGGCCCAGCTGAGACTGTGCTCGGCCATAATTTACAATGAAGCCAGATATGCCAAAGACAGTTTCAGGAAACTGTTTCAATCTAAGGTAAAGAAAATTATGTGTAGAAAAATTACGCGTTTTTCAGAGGAGTTTTTGAGGGAATTTAGGCCTTACATTATTTTCGTGATTTTGATAACGTGTTTTGGTACGTTATTTCTCAGTCACGTTCCGGAACGTTCCGCGAGCCGACGAACGACGTTACAACGTTACTTGAAATGTGAAG
The DNA here is from genome assembly GCA_958336345.1 of Dorcus parallelipipedus. Lineage (NCBI taxonomy): Eukaryota > Metazoa > Arthropoda > Insecta > Coleoptera > Lucanidae > Dorcus > Dorcus parallelipipedus. Next base: position 14,700,597 of record OY284484.1, on the reverse strand, counting down.
CAACACGCTGTGGCCTGCGCACAGCACGACGTACACTCGTGACCACAACGGAAATTCATTACACAATACACCATGCGATTTATTGAAAACAGGCCAGAGTGGGCTATGAAATGTACAAAATGCAAACTTACGTCTTCGATAAGTTTACTTTTAAAACTAACGTCAAAATAATTCAACCTGTTCTGATGTCAAAACATCATAATAAATGTTTAAAATAAATAAAATTTACTTGCAAAACATAATTGCATCCTTCTTTTTAATTAAAACGATTTTTGTTCATTAGAAAGCATTCCAGTCAGAATTTTAAGAATATTTTAATATTTTTTCCTTGACAAATTTGGAATCTGGAATTTATTTAAGATAAACGTTTGGAGATTCTAAAGCTAACTCTGGCCTGTTTTTAAAAAATCGCGCATTGAATCCGCGGTCGTTGCAGGAATGGATTCTGTTCGGCTCTTACGGTCATTCTATTCAAGTTTGTGTCAGAGCTCCCAAGTTCTGAAACGGATCCGGAACTGTTTGTTTCAGAGAGAAGGATTCGGTCCGACTCGTCCCACCTTTGGATTCGTTCCGTCGGAACGGTTACGGATCCGACCGGAGTCGGAGACGTTCCGAATTCACGTGATTTTAGTGCGTGATTTTTAAAGAACGACAACGTGCGGAACGTTACAACAGTGGAACCGTTTTTCCCATCACTAACGAGATGTGTCTCCAAGCTCACATATATCAAGTGACCCGTAAACTAGGCCGAAACGATAAATATAACAGTTGGGCAATACGAAACGTTTTTACGTCCGTTTTATTAGCTTATACCACCTTATACTACAAGATCAATTAAGATACGGCGGCCAAGGACTTGACCGCCGGCCTTTTCCAGATCGCGCTTCGAGGGAAAACTTAGATAAGAAAAAGGGTTTTTCGAAAAAGTACGCAGAGATCGCAGCCGCGCTTAGAATAATCTGTGTCAAGATTGAACAGTTTACCGGAGTATGAAGTCTTCCAAGTGAAAGTGATTGCGATGCTCCTCACGGTTGGCGAGGGTTAATTATGAGCACCGATTAAACACGATTTTCTAGTAAAACCAGTAAGAAATCTTCATCACGTTGTAAAATGTGGAAAAATGAAGGAAAAACAAAATTTGACGGCAACAACCGATAAATTGAGTCCTCGATTCCTCCATTCATAATAAGTAATAAGTCACGAAACGCGCATGGATGCCAACAAAATAAAGAAACAAACTAATCAAAGTCGATGACGTTTCTCATCTTCCTTCTTGGATTAAATCAAGTGTTCGCAATGAAAACGTCATTAGCTCTTTTTATCTCATCGTCGTGCATTCTACGACATATGTAGCGTGTAATTACGCGTAATTAACTCGATTTATGCGGAGGAATTAATCGCTGTACTATGCTATTAGGTCGGACGCAGACTGATCAAGCAAAAACGTCTTCAGACAAAACGTTTTTGTTTGAACTTGCTAAAACCTGTTTGTTACATGCATTAAAGAGATACCATCGCACACTGATGAAACAATACTTGCCGACAAAACACAACGCTGTTAAACAAATTGTTGTGTGAAAATACAAATTTGCTTAATCAGTGTGCAGGGATATCTAACAAAACGTTGTTCGACAAAACGAATTGCTTTGTATAAAAACGTTTTCTGTATAATCAGTGTGCGCATACCAGCAGGCACCATCCAACAGGTTACAACAAGATGCAGCGCGTTGGAAGTGCAAACATAATTTTTTGTTTGACGTTCGTTCAGCCGACTGTTTTGACTAGTCATCAATGTGTATTAAACCCAAACAAAGATTTATGGAACAAAATGAAACAGTTTTGTTGTAAGGCATTTTGATGCATCCAGCAGTTTGCAAGATAAAACAAAATGTTTTTCTGTTCCACAAAACGTTTTGCCTGAAGACGTTTTTGCTTGATCAGTCTGCGCCCGGCGTTACGGGACGTTGATTTACGATGCCTTCGCGAGCATACCGTTCGCAAGAATTTGATTTTGCAAAAAAAAAATTGACGGCAGAAAAGTGATGCAAACCGAGAAAGCATAAACGACGAGACGGATAAGTCGGAGGTTTCCATTTTTGGCTCTTAACGGCCGAATATCTTAAGCGCGTCCATTAGCGGAACAGTCAGTATTTAATAAGTGGTGCGTTAATTTTAATGAATGGCGGTGTCGTTGCCATTAAAGGTTAATTGGCGGAAACAAAATCACAAAAGCGCCGGTGAATTTAATAAATAAGGAGGGCTCGCGAGAAGGATACGCGATTTGGTTGATATGAGAGATATGCGGACTTTTAAATGCACGGCGAGACGTCGAGGAATTTCGCATATCCGAGAGAACCGGAGCTTGCTACCTACCCGTGTAGATAAGTAGTAGTTAAAACCGGAGCGAAATTAATCCGGTGTCGCCGGCAGCTTTCAGTGGGACGGGGTGAATTCTCATTCCATAACGCGAAGGCCAAACCAAAAACAGGCGCCACTTAATTTTTTTTGAAAGGAAATCGCGTAAAAATTAAGAAAAACACGATACGTCCAAAGCATGAAACAATTTTATTAACTGAACCAATCGCAAACAGTCCAAATTAATCAACAAGTGCGTAATACAAAAAAACTTGAAGCAATAATTCCTAACTATTTGGATCCGAAATCATTACAAAGTCAACATTGAAAAGTCAACATTCGCTTATTCTAACGCCGAAGAGTTCGTTCACCGAATTGCGTTTAAGAAATTAACTCAAGATACCGGGTAAATTCCTCCGAAAGGGAGTTTACATTGCGAACAATATGCAAAATCACGTGCACAATCGCGCCTACATCAAAGTCACCGTAAGCATATAAATGTAAATGTCCGACCTGTTCACGCAGCGTCCATGCATCTGTCGGCAGCGTCAAAGGTGGCCAGCAACGGGACACTTCCGTGGACGGTCAGCTTCCTCGGTGTATATGCGTGTCAACTCGTAGTCGCGAGTGGCAGCTCACGGGATGAACAGAAAATTAATGAAACATGACGCTTCCCGCGCTAGGCGGAAAAGAATAAAAGAACAAACGAGAGAGAAATATTCGAACTTACCAATGGCCGATTTTCGTGACATCAGCAGAAACCAATCAGAATAAGGGGCAAGGGTTACGGACATACGCATCGGTTTCAAGTGCGAATGTTTTTCGTAAAACAAGGAACTCGATGATTCGTTACCAACCGCGTCGCAAAGTAGGACCCTTTAAATTGGACAATTAAACGTCGCGTAAACACGATTCCAACCCTAAGCAAGGATGGGGTTAATTCTTATAAAATGAACTTGTTCGTCTGCTCTGAAGCTTTTAGCGAAAACGTGTTGAAAAAGAAAGTTTCGGGTAAATTACGCGGGCGAGCAATGGTAAATTCCTACGCATAATGGGGGAAACAAAACGAAGTGTGCTAAAAATAGATCGGAACGTTGAAATGTGTACTATACAGGGTGTGTTCGTACACAGGCGGAAAATAAACTGTAACAAGCTCTCATGCCTTAAATCAAATATGTCGTGAAACATGACTTGAATTCTACGAAAATCTTCGCAGCGTAATAACGCTGCAATACACAAAAAATGGCACATGTAAAAAATCGCTTAATCGAGGAATTCAAGAAACTCACGTTTTCTTTAACGGAACATCCCATTTTGTATTGCACTTTTGAATACGTGAGTAAATTTTACCCTAAATTCATGTGTCGCATCATGGATCTACCGTTACTGGTTCTCGAGTATTTAGATGACCTTGACGTATAGGAAGTCGAAAACCGATTACGCTAGACCTCTGGTGCGACACATGAATTCAGACTAGATTTTACTCGAGAAATCAAAGATACAATAAAATACAGGGTGTTCCGTTAAAACAAAATTGATTATTAACTCGGCGAGACAAAGAAGTTCTTCGCCTGCATTAATTTTAGAAAAAAAGTGCTAAATATGGTATTCGGCAAGAGAAGAATTAAGCATATACCAAAAGCACGTGTTACAAATGGAACCCCCTATATATTAATGCAAATTTAGCTTAGTCTTAGCATTTTTTTGAAGACCTTGGTGAATTGAATTCAAGGTTAATTTGACTAACAAATTCGAACTTGCAACAATATACAGAGTGTGCCATTAATTTAAGACGAAGAAGTTCGAATGCTTTCTCGCCTCTCTCGACTTTGGCGAAAAGGGAAAAAAATCACATGCCCGCCGCCAAAAAAACAATTGAGCATCGCGTCAGTGGAAAATTCATCAAATTTGCGTTTTCTTTACTGTGCTACCCCACATATTATTGCATTTTTGGATTCGCGAGTAAATTCTACCCTGAATTCATGTGTCGCATCAGAGGTCTAGCGTCATTGGTTCTCGAATTTTTTATGACCTTGATAAATTGGAAGTCGAAAACCAATGGCGTTAGACCCATACCATGGTGCGACACATGAATTCAGGGTAGAATTTACTCGCGAATTCGAAATTGCAATAATATACAGGGTGTGCCGTTAAAATATTTTTTCTTGATGAGCAACTCGGTAAGACGAAGAAATTCAAACATTTTCTCGCCTGCGTTGACTTCTGTAAAAAGTGCTAAATATCATGGCGTTCGCCGAAAAAACAATTGAGCAATGCGTAATCGAGGAATCCACCAGAATCACATTTCCCTTAAGGGAACGCCCTGTATATTCTTGCAAATTTGAATTGACGAGTAAATTCTATCGTGAATTCATATGTCGCCTCATAGGTCTGGCGTTATCGGTTCTCGAGTATTTCGATGACCTTGACAAGTTGGAAGTCGAGAACCGATTGCGTTAGACCCATGGTGTGACACATGTTTTCAGGCTAGAATTTACTCACGAATTCAAAAATGCAATAAAATATGGAATGACTCAAAAGAATCCAGACTTTGGTTCGTAACTCGATAATACGATGTAAATTTTTTTTGTAAAATTAAATTTAACGGAGGAAAAATTATGTGAGCTCAGAATTTAACGATTCACCACGACAAGTGTTTGCTAATCAGCGCCATCTAGGCAGAAAGTTGAAAGTAGTTGAAACTAAGGCACTCGATCTCTGTCTAGGGACACAGGTACTGCCATCATATGTTTTTGACACTGACAGTGGCTATTTGACCTTGAACGAATGGGTTGTCATTGTGACAGTTGTTCCGTTCAATTTTCGCTTCTTGGCGTAATAAATTTAAAAACAGCATAGATAATGCCTGAAATATGTTGTGTTGGCCATTACAAATCAAATGCTACAAATTTAAACTGTTCAACATTGCTAGAGATGCATATACCTAACTTTTCTTTTTAAAATATCGTAAGCCCGCAATAGATACATTTGTACATTTCATACAATTTAATGTATTTCTTGACTTAAGACAAATTTTGTTGCATATTTTAACTAAATTTGTCAAAATACATCAGAAATTGTTTTTTTAATTTTATCCAAAGTATGTTTTAGATATTTATACGCAATTTTCTTTGTAAATGAGAACTTTATGCAAGAAAATTTGTACGTGAACCAATTAATTTGTCGCCAGTAAAGCTAATAAACATCAGTGAAAGCCTAGCACATTAATAAGTTAACTTTTAGTTTGGAATATCTCAGGTATTTATGTTCTTTTGGTTATTACTTACAGTTTTCTATTTATTATGTCATATTTTTCTATAAACGCTTAGATTTATTGTAAACTTACATTTTGTAGCAATAAAATGGAAATTTAAAGTAATTTGTGCCTTGATTTACATAAAGTATTCCAGTTTGTCATTTTTGACAACTAATTTGTTCAAGGTCAAATAGCCACTTAGTTCTTAGTTTCAACTAAGGCACTCGATCTCTGTCTAGGGACACAGGTACTGCCATCATATGTTTTTGACACTGACACTGGCTATTTGACCTTGAACAAATTGGTTGTCATTGTGACAGTTGTTCCATTCAATTTTCGATTCTTGGAGTAATAAATTTAAAAACAGCCTAGATAATGCCTAAAGTATGTTGTGTTGCCCATTACAGATCAAATACTGCAAATTTAAAGTGTTTAACATTCCTAAAGGTACATACATACAGCTTTTCTTTTTAAAATATCATAAGCTCGCAATAGATACATTTGTACATTTCATATAATATATAATTTAATGTATTTTTTGACTTAAGACACATTTTGTTATTTATTTTAACTAAATTTGTTAAAATACATCAGACATTGTTTTTATAATTTGATCTAAAATATGTATAGGTAAGTATACGCAATTTTTTTTGTAAATGAGAATTTTATGCAAGAAAATTTGTACGTAAACCAATTAATTTGTCGCTAGTAAAGCTAATAAACATTAGTAAAAAAGCCTAGCACATTGATAAGTTAATTTTTAGTTTGGAATATCTCAGGTATGTTCTTTTGGTTAGTACTTACAGTTTTCTAATTTATTTATTTATTTATCATGTCATATAAACGCTTAAATTTACTGTAAACTCACACTTTGTGTCAATAAAATGAAAATTTAAAGTAATTTGCGCCTTGATTTACATAAAGTATTCCAGTTTGTCATTTTTGACAACTAATTTCTTCAAGGTCAAATAGCCACTGTCAGTGTCAAAAACATATGATGGCAGTACCTGCGTCCACAGACAGAGATCGAGTGCCTTAGTTGAAACGAGCCCTCAGCGCCACCTACGTTAAAGTAGGAAGCGGCTGCGTTCAGAATCGCTCATTACAAATGTAGACGTAGACCTTTCTTATTTTTTTTTGCAACCTGACAATCACTCGAAAATGATAACGTAAACGGTGAGATAACTATTCTCGCAATCTTTTCTTAAAATGTCGAAATAATTTCCGCACATTACAAAGTGCGTTGAATAATTTTGACGAGAATTAAATATGTCGATGGACGCGGAATTTGGTGGAATTATTGAATGTTATTCAACGCAGCTTGAATGCAAATACCTTCTCAAAGATGGCGTACGCACAAATACTAAAACTTAAAGCTTAAAACTTAAAACTTAAGCCGGCCTTGTGCGTACCTATATTATTACAATTTTCTTATTTTGTATCTGTCGCCATTTTTCGTAGTTGCCTTGATCGTTCTTAATTATGGCGAATGTAATTGTCACCAGAGTTATTGATGGCTCACTTTGTCGGTGTTCGCTGACAATACACTCATTAAATATTGAGCGACAGCTTACGACGGTCCTAAGACAATTCGCTTTCGCCAGCGACCGGCCAATCAATTTTCGCGCGAGTAAATAAAACAAAATATTATTTATGTACTGCACGTCCCGCGCAGCGTTTATTGCAAGCCGCTCGATAAAGCGCCTGACTTTCTGTAAAAGGTCTGTGCGAGCGATGCAATACGATTTTATCGTTCCATTCAACGATGAGAACACGACATAAATCCCGTGATTCCCCGATGAAATAGAATCGTGACAATATCAGATCAACTGAACACACCATTAAAGCTTATACTTTTAAGTATAAATATTTGACGAGATGTTTGATGTTTTGTTTCGTGACATGTTTGACAAGTTCATTCACGTCCCTTTAATTTATACTTGCTCATTTTCTAAAAGATGTCTGTCTGTCATAGCAAAACAAATGAATATCTTGATGTCGAAATGAAAGCCAAAGCAATTTTTTAAGGAATTGTCTAAATGACATTATTTATAGATTTAACAAAATGTTAGTCACATTCTAATTGATACTTAAGTTTGAAACGTTCCGATAATTTGTTTTAAAAATAAAAAGCGATTATTGCATGTCTGATTTCAATAAACACATGTTCGTTTTCTCGGACTTGCAGCCTCACTTGGGGGATGTGGAGGCACACGCTGAACAAATCATCGTAACAGGGGGTTGGGTGCTTTCTAAAATCGAAGACGCGTCCGAGATCGTTAAGAAACCAGATTGCAAGCATTTTGAAACATGTCCGGGTTGCCTGTTCTGTATTGAAATCTATCTTGACATTTCAAATTGTTTTTCTAAACTTTTCTGCCCACATTGCCGTGCGGGCCAAGTGAGCGAAGATATCGGGTTACATTGCGAGTGGAGACGTCACTGTAGTCTGCTTTGTTTCAGTCCAATAACGGACATTTTAAAACGTCAACTTCCACCCTTGAATAGTAAAATTTATAGGTGTTCGTAAGACAGATGAACAACGAACTCTCGATAGATTAGTAGAGTATCTCTTAGGTTTTTCTAGCATCTGGTGGGCGTGCGTGTGAACGTAAGACTAAAGTTTCGATTGGCCGAGGTGATTTTAATTTTTTTTTCATTAGTGGCTAAAGAGTCAGTAATGTTCATTATTACCATTGCATTTAGGTAACTTTAATCAGACTATTTTTATTTACATTTGGAGCGAGTATTAAAACTCACTAGTGGCTTTCATATTTTAAAATCTTTGATTGATCAGCGTTCGTAATTAGTAAACGAGTTCGATAATTTGATTAATCAGCGGCAATTTGTCATTACCTACATCTACTTGGGCTTCCAATACAGTGTACTTTAGAAATCATTATACCATAGGGGAATTCTCTCAGGCAAATCGTAAGCCCAACAATTTGCAATCCATTCCTGGCCATTTTCTTGACAAAGGTTTTCATACCCTGTATATGTGGGAGGGTAAAACTGTTGTTTTGGCGGAGAGATTTGTTGGTTAATTAGAAGCAATTACCTCGAGATTCAAATGCCAAAAATACGCATAGTTTAGTGCCAAAAAAAAACAGTCGATCTGCTAAAGATAGCTAGACAACGAACGAGCGACAACCAGAGAGTCCTGTATTAGCCAGGCATCGGGCAAAAGCGCCGCTCTCAAAATAACATTAAAGCTCGGGATAGCGGAGCAGAAGTAGTACGGCTCACTGCACGTGTCCATTAATTACGTTAATTGGAGATATGGTTAACCCAACACCTCCCAAAAGGGAGTCCGTGAAAAACGGATGATTGCTACTGATTTATCTGCAGATTGATCGCTGAAGGCGACAGGTATCACATACTTCGCCCAAACCATCTGATTAATTCATTAATTAATTCCATTAATTAAGTACACTGTCGTCCCACCGAGACACATTGTGCGTTGGTTTATTAAATCGAACAAGTCTTTGAATACCAGCAGAGTTACAAACGCTGTACTAAGACTCGAACTTGAAGATTTACGCCCAACTTTCCCGACTACAAGTTCATTTGCAGACGCTAATTTATTTAAACACTCGAAACTCAATTAATTATTGATAAGTCAGGAGTTGAACTCTCCAGTAAAACATCTGCGTAACATTATACCACCAACGGTGTGAATCGGAAATAAAGAGATCGCACCGATACCCGAAGTCGAAAACTGTTAAGCGAATCACACTGTATTTTCTGAAAATCGTAATTTTTTATTAATTGTATTGATTTTAAACACCAGGGTTTTTACGCTCAAGTTCTTAGTTTCCACAGAAGCGGAGAGCAGGAGTTTTTTTTGGCCCAATAATTATTTATTTACAATAAATAATTACTTAATTTTTAATTGTTGCGTTTCATTATTGACTTGCCAATTCCCTTGTTATAAAGAATTTGTTGTACTGCCGCACCAAAACAAAGAACCTGGGAACCACAACGTAACGGCTGATTACATCCGATAATTGGATTCTAATTAGATAATATTAGAAAGTTAACTTCAGCAACGAGCGAATTCCGGAAAACCACAACAATAACAACAGCTGTCGGTTCGAGGCATTAGAGTCGACCGGCCCTAAGCAGGTAAAGACAAGACGACCTTCCTTGAAGCCATAAATCTTAATTGGGGATTCCGTTGACCCATATTTATTATTTGTAAATTATTGTCTGTTTACTTGTTAGGATTAATTAATAACCAGTAATTAGGTGGGCGCATCACAAGTTCAAGATTAAATGTCAATCAGAATGTATTTGACATTATACTGACCATACGGAGATGTCCCATTCTAAACATAAGAAGAAGAAGTAAAGAAAAAACACAGATGTGAGAGATTTGGTTGTATTTCCCATGTCAAGGAGCAGCACAGAAAGCAGAACTGAAAAAGAGTATTAATTGACTTGATGTCCTCGAGATGTGGGTTGCCATCTCTCGGCTATAACGGCAACCAAAGAGAGCTTTAATTGTTTTTTGTGGATTTGTGAATTTTTTTCTGATTGGATCAAGTCGATCTGACCTGAAAAAGATTTTCGACCGACTTGATGTCTTCAATTCTTTGTGAGCGGCATGAGATGCCATCTCCCGGCTTAGAAAGCAACTGAAAACACAAATGAGAGCTTTAGGGGTTTCTGAGGGCAAGACGCGTTCACAGAAAGCGATCGGATCGTGGCGAACAGAACTAAAGTAAAAGTTTTTTTTTTTTACTTCAATTTGTAACGTGTAAAGTCCCTAGATAGTTAAAGTAGCACAATTACCGCCGTTTTGAGTCAAAATAAGCTCGCCAAATTTGAAATCACATTATGTACCTGTTACGTTCAATTTTTAAATTTGAGCGTTTAGTTTGACTCAAAGTGGCAGTAATTACGGTACCTTAACTATCTGAGGACTTTAGAGTAATATGCGACCTGGGACGCCATCTCTCGGCTTAAGATTTAGATAAAGAGAGCTGCAATTGTTTCTAAGAACTAGAGCCGATCAAAGAACCAAATGGGGGTAAAGTTGAAAAAAGGTCCTAATCGATTTACAGTGAGCGGTATACGGCGCCATCTCTTGGCTTAAAAAGTAAACAACAACACGAATGAGAGAGAGCTCTGGTGGCTTCCGATCGCAAGAAACGCCACAGAACGCGATTCGATCACGTCAAGCAGAACTGAAAAAGAGTATTAACCAACTTGATATCCTTGTCGAATATTAATTAATTAATGTGAGGCGTGGGGTGCCATCTCTCGGCTTAAACGGCAACCAAAGAGAACTTTTATTGATTTTGGGGGCAAAAGGGGTTGTAGAAATTGACTAGATCAAGTCGACTTGACCTCGAAAAAATTTCGATATCTTCAAATGAATGAGGTGCCATCTCTCAGCTTAAGACGCAACTGAAATCACAAATGAAAGCTTTAGTGGTTTCTAAGGGCAAGAATCGTTCAGAGAAAGAGCGAACAGAACCAAAGAAAAAATATTAACTGTCTTTCTGTCTTCGACTCGTAACGTTTGACCTGGGTTGCCATCTGTAGACTTAAAAAAGCAGATGAAGAAAGCTGTGGTAGATTCTATAAGAACAAGAGACAATCAAAAAAACAGATTGAGGCAAAATTAACGAAAAGATTCTAATGTATTTAGAGCGAGCGGTATGAGGCGCCATCTGTCGGTTTCAAATTCAAATGAAAACACAAATGATGGTTTCTGAGGGTAAGAAGCGTTCGCACAAAGAGATTGGATCGTGGCGAATAGAACTAACATAAAAGTAACGTAAAACTGTCTTGACTTGGCTTGACTTCGACTTGAAATACGCGACCTGGGGCGCCATCTCTTGGCTTAAGAATCAGATATAGAGAGCTTCTATAAGTACCAGAGACGATCTAAGATATCGGTTCAGGCAATATTGAAGGTAAGGTCGTAATCGATTTACAGTGAGTAAGGTTACTGTATTTAGAAGGTACCGCCATTCATTTCCGCGGCTTCGTCCCCCAAATTAAAAAGGAAGCGATGAAACGCTAAAGAAGAAAAAGGATAGATACATAACAAGTTACTGTTGCTAAGGAGTTTATGAATGAATTCGATTAACCCCAATTAAAAGAGATAGAAAGTTGGCGCTATCTTCTCGATACAGTAACCTTAACAGTGAGCGGTATGAGACGCCATCTATTGACTCAAAAAGTGACAAAAAACACTTGAGTGCAAGAATCTGATTGTTTTGAATCCAGCAGACTTGATTAACTTTTAACGGATGGATAGCTTCTATTTATAAGTACCACAGACGTTCTAAGGCAAAATTAAAGGAAATAGATTTGTAGTGAGCGTCATCTTTTGGCTTAAAAAGTAACTAAAAACATAAATTAGTTCAAAAGATTTAACGGGTAGCTTTTATAAGCACCAAAGACGATCTAAGAAACCGATTGGGACAAAACTGAAGGAAGGTTTTAATCAGTTTGTAATGAGCGGTATGAGGCGCTATCTGTTGCTTTAAAAAGTAACCAAAAACACAAATTAACTTTCAATAGATCTAACAGATAGCTTCTATAAGTACCAGAGACGATCTAAGAAACCGATTGGGGCAAAAATTGAAGAAAGGTTTATAGTGAGCGGTATGAGACGCCATCTGTTGCTTCAAAAAGTAACCAAAAACACAAATTAACTTTCAACAGATCTAACAGATAGCTTCTATAAGTACCTGAGACAATCTAAGAAACCGATTGGGACAAAATTGAAGAAAGGTCTTAATTAATTTATAGTGAGCGATATGAGGCGCCATCTGTTGGTTTAAAAAGTAACCAAAAACACAAATAACCACAAATGGCAGGTTATGTGGCTTCTGAATGAAAGAAGTCGTTTGTTTCGAACCCAGCGGACTTGATTAACTTTTAACGGATTTAACGACACACATAAAAAAAAAACAAAGCACAAAGAATGCGTCCCGTCACTGCAGCCCATAATAAAACAATAAATGCAGCGAAACTAGGTCTACACCTTTTCCAAGTGTAGTTCAGAAAGTAACAGATTAATTTCAAATAGTGTCAAATGTTTTTCAGATACAAAAAATTAATTTTAGAAAGGGTCAATTGTATTTGAGAAACATAAAATGTATTTCAGAATGTGTTAATTGTAGTTCAGAAAAGCGAAATCAATTTCAGAAAAGGTGAATTGTATTTCAGAAAATAATAATTATACATATATTTTTTCAGTATACCAGTATGTAAGTCTTACTATATCTTAGGAACCATCAATAGATTTTCGTCGAATAGTTACTGTTACGATTGCATTAAAATAAAGTGAAGAATGAATTTAAATAATTGTGAAATTTGCATGGTGTCCATACTAAGAAATGCAGTTTTTCGCTATTAACATGCAGGCACTTACAAACTTACAAAAAAAAAACTTCATTACAAATAATTCCTGATTTACAAGTAATGCTTTCAGATTTACAAATGATGCTTTCTGATTTACAAATTATATTTTCTGAATTTCATGTGACGTTTTCTGAAATACAATTCACTGATCTGAACTACAATTACTACTTTCTGAAATATAATTTACTGATCTGAACTACAATTGACGATTTCTTAAATATAATTTACTAATCTGAAATACAACTGAAATTTTCTGAAATACAATTGGAAAAGGTGTAGTACGTTCATGTAATTAAATCGTAACTTGTTATTACGCACTAATGGCAAGCAAGCAGTGGGCGTTGACATTATTACGTGACGGTTTTGAAAAATCGCCAGCGACCTCTCGGAGGAACGCGGCGGCGCCTTTCAGATTTTGCTTTCACACAAAATCGCATTACTTCAAACTGAATTAGTGGGCGCCCATCTCTTAAGCCGACCCTGTTCAAATTTTCAAAAATTTTTGTTTAATCGCCGGTGACCGCACGGTCGAATAAATTTGGGAATTTTAAAATTATCAGAAATGTCAGGGGTCCTCAAATGTACGCGTATTTCGGGCCGACATCTCACACACGGTACCTGAGTGGAACCATTAAGATTTGCGAGGTTTCGTCCTCGCCACCGTCATCGTCGTCGCCTCTCAGATAAGATCTCGCGAACAATGTGGGCCGCACTCGAAATAAATCAAGTGGGCCTTAATTGTCCGACGTAAATATCTTTCGGCGCACAATCTCGGCGGTCTGGAATTTATTTTCTTTGTGGAGGGTTTCAGCCGCCTTGATCTACTTTAAGCTCGCGCTCTGCTGACTCTAATTTGGAGGAAATGTCGCCCTCCCCCCCACGCCCCCCAAAAAATCCAAATTCAAAATTTATTTCTGAATTCCTAAGTACCCATAAATTTACGAAGATTTATTTCTTCGTCGACGTCGCGTCGAGGCAAATTATTATTTATTTATGCATGCGCTTGACGATTAATTAGAAATTGATGTGCCTCCTGGCACACAAGTGTAAATTTAAGCAATCACTTTCCCACCCTGTCGTAAGTGAGTGGTAAGAGTCAAACTCAAAGGCCGTACCTCAACGTCTCTGCAGTTTATCGCGACGAAGAACAAGCACGACAACAAGCGCTCGAAGAACGTCCATTTGCGCCGCCGCGCCGCGCCGCGCCGCACAGTGGTCGGAAATTCTTAAAACCTTGCCAAATATCGAAATTTTCAGTGTTAACTAGAAGCAATTAAGTTGTTATTATCTTGTTCCTAAGGTGTTAATGGTCATTAATCCGTAAAAATTAGCCCCGATACCCAGAAATTTATACCTGATAAAAGCGGTTGAATATGCTCACACTTTACGTTATTTTATGATGTTATTTTTAATTGCAAATTCTATGAGTTCAAACTATTGTGTGATACTGAAATTTTTGTCAGTTATACATTCAGGTATATACTATTATATGTAGCATTAGGATTCCTTTGATTAAAAATTAATTTTTTAACAAGATGCTGAGGATAGCCATTATTTACAAAAATGTCAATAAGTTTATGAAAATTTTTAGTTTTTAGAGATTCATGGCAAATTCTATCAACACGATTCTTCATGGCAATAATGGTATTTAATTTATGTTTTAAACAATGGTTTGAGTAGAAGTTAATAAATCTTCCTGAGAAGGTGGGTTTATGGTACCAATTCAAAATGATGGTATTATTAGGAGTTCTGATTAATTTAGTATCTAGAAAGGGAACTGAATTATCGTTTTCAGTTTCAAGGGAAAATTGAATTTTGTCATTGAAATTGTTAAATGTATTTAAGATTTCATCAATTTTATTTGTAGGGACAGCACAGATCAAATCATCAACATATTTAAATATAAAAGGAAGTTGAAAAGTTAATTTAGGAATGCAATTTTCAAGAACAAAATCCATGACAATTTGTGCTATTATTGGGCTTAAAGGAGAACCCATAGGAGTGCCTTGTATTTGAAGGTATATTTTATCTTGAAATGTAAAGTAGCAATTACTATAAATAAATTTGATAATATTAAGGAAATCATTCTTTGGAATATTACATTCCTTTTCTATATCGTTCCAGCAATTAGAAATTATGTCTAAAGCTAATTCCATAGGAATATTTGTAAATAACGATACCACATCTAAAGAAATGAGTTGATGATCTACTGGCAAATTGAAGTTTTGAATTTTTTCAGCAAAAGTGAAAGAATCTTTAATGTTGTATTCATATTTATTAGACAAACTAGCAGTTAAAATGTTGGAAATGAATTTTGCGAGACTGTATGTTGGAGAGTTAATACAAGAAACTATTGGTCGAAGAGGGACATTATATTTATGAATTTTTGGTAAACCATAGAATTTTGGTAATATTGAATTGTTAATGATTAATTTGTCCAGTGTATTTTTATCAATATATTTTTTTGAAAATAGTTTTTTAACTAGATTATTGTTTTTTTGTTGTAAGCTCGACAAAGGATCTCTTTTCATTTCCTTGTAAACTGTATTATCATTTAATAAATCAAAGGATTTATTAATGTAATCATTTTTTGACATGAGAACTGTAACAGAACCTTTGTCTGCATTAGTCATAATAATATCATCATTATCTTTAATGAATTTTTTTGAACGATTGAAAATGTCTTGAAATTCAGAAGCAGAACGATTAGCTTGATTTTTGTTATTGTTAATATAATTAGTTATAATATTTGTTATTTTTAATCTAAGTGAATTTGCAATATTAGGTGTTTGTGTTACAATGTTTTCAACTTCAGCAAGGAGTCTATTAATATTACATTGATTAGAGTTCATGTTTAAGCTAAACTTAGGACCAAGAGATAGGAAATCTTTGATGTCATTAGGAATTTCAGTGTTAGTGAGATTAATTATCCATTTATCGTTATTATAAAATAGTTTTGGTTTTACTAACTCAGATTTCAATTTGTCAAATTTATTAATGTTATTATTTTTAACATTCTGAAAAATTATGTTGAAAATAGTTTTTAATCTTACTTTATATTCATCAAAAATAATATATACACAATTTTTGTTATAAATAACACATCAAATTTTAAGTTAAAATTTTCAAAAATGTATTAATTTCTCTATTATTATAATTTTGGTCCTGAAGAAGTAATAAAATATTACGAAATATCGACCAGTATAATCGAAGTTTTATTGAAGCCGTTAATACCCGTTCGCTAAATATAGTTAAGAAATGTACTATTATATAGGCACAATACAATTTCAACTTATACATTTACACTAATAAATTTATACATATGTGAACGCGTTCAAATATAAAATTATTTTAAGAAAATCTGAATTCACGTAGAGATATAACAAAAGTCCAGTGTTATCCCGCTTTCGTTTATGGCTTAAATTGAAGCCAAAACGATACACATTTACTCTTTAAATTAACTTTTGCCCATCTTTGCCCATAGTAAAGATAATCCAAAAAGTTTATCAAACTGCAGAGTAGCGCAATTTCAACAAAATCGCGTATTAATTCTAAAGTAATTAAATTCCTTGTAAATTAAACAAAATATTGTTGAAATGAAGTTAAATGTTATTAATTTATTAAAAGGCAGCACATTATAGCAAAAAGCATGTCAGCAAGACAAATGTTTGACGTCCTTTTTGAGAAGAAAGGTGACGGGAGATCATGTCAAATCACTCACCTGTTAAAAACTTTGAGTCATTTATATGAGTTAAAAGTAGATGAAGAGGCTCTGCAGGAACTGAAAAGAAAAGTCTGAAAAGTCTGTAATAGAATTTCTGAAAAATTTGAGAGATGTTCGAGGACGAAAGATAGATTTTTACGTCAAAATACCTTTGGTTGCAATCAGAAGTGGAATTAAAACCTGTTTCATCTTCAACGACTCCATCATCAATGAAAGGCCGTCCACCTCAACGGTTCCATGAAAACGATGAAAGGAGTAAAAGAAGAAAAACTGAGGATATTCGGAAACTAAGATCTGCTTCAGAATTGAGTTTTGCGACTCAAATAAATTTGCGTTCCGAGGGTAATATTGATGCTGCCAAATTAATTCAGGAAGCAACACAGACGACTCCTACACAAGCATAAAAAATTAAAAGAGCTTCGTTAACATCTAATCCACTGATAACTTCTTTGGCAAAATAAAAAGCTAGGGAGATTTTCCTTTAGAAGGTTTAGAACTTCTTGAAATCGAACAAGAAACAGAAAACGAAGAAAAAAAAAGTAGTAGAAGAAGCGGGAGAGGGGGAAGAAGAATCGGGAGAGCAGGAAGAAGAAGAAGACAAAAACGAAGAAGAAGAAGAGAACGAAAAACAAGACACCGAAACATTTTCTAAGGTTTTGCTCTACTTTTTTATTGTGGAAAACTCTTGTTTTTAAAATTTTTGTTGAGTGCCTAATTATTTCTGTGTGAAACATAGTAAATAAAATAATGAAACTAATAATAATAATATAGAAGTAAGTTATTACATATTTCTTATCAGTTTTGAGAATATTAGATTTTTGGCCAAGAATTTAGCAATTCCGACCATTGTACGCCGTCGCCGTCGGTACTACGCGAAAACACGAAAACGCCATTGCGTGACACCTAGTGCAAGAATTGACCCACCCCCCGCCCGCCGATGGGAAACTCGAGGGATGAAACACAAGATGTAATTTGTGCTCGTGCTTCAAATCAAGCAATATTTAAATTAGTTTTGGTAAAGCCAAAGGGGGGGGGTCTAAATGCCGCATTAGATTAACCCAAAAACAAAAGTTAATTAACTGTAATGATTTTGCTTGTTTGTTATTCCTTTTATTACTTTTTTTCGGGTCTGGGGTGAATGAAAGACTGCCTTTCTTAAGCCCTAAGAATATCTATATTATTCCCATCAACACATAGTTAATGCTCACAATCTAAAGTCCTAATTTCTACTGTTCGCAACCGCGCGTGTATTTCTTAATTATCAGTCAGCAATATCGATAGGAATCAATGTCCTGTTGCTAACCGATTTGCAATACTCGCGTGGTTACAAAACTGCTTACACATAATAACCCAATTTGTTACATTCCACTACATAACGTTAAAAACTACAAAGTCACAGTCTAATATCGACGCCCACGTTCTTTGCTTTAAGTAAGCACATTAGAGTGTGATTGTTCGTCTTCAAATAAAATTCCACGAATTTCCTTCTGATAGGTGAATAGCCAACAGCCTCTGTCGAAAGTTACTTCACTTTTTTTTAATTAAGAAAAGTTCTTCATTCTCTTGAACAAGGAACAATCGGCTGCTGGCACGCGACGTTGAAAAAACACGCGATATTTTTGTGCCACGTTACAGTCCGATGTTGATTGATAAAAAGTGGACGATTACATACGCAGTGACCTTGAAAAATCTGGCTAGAAACGTCGCCAAAAAATTATTTTCGACAGTGCACAATCTAAGATGCGCTTGAATTAAAAGCAAGGATCACTATGACATTAGACTGTGACTATCGAGGACAAAGTAATTATTTTTTTTTGAATTTTCAAATTCACTCCGTTGTTTTTAATTATTTTAAAGATTGAAACAGCATTGAAACACACTACCGAAAGGTTAAACTACACGGTTCACTTTTTTAATTAAAAGAAATCTTCACTTTCTTGATTTTCTTTAACAAGAAACAACCGGCTGAAAACGTCACCAAAAAATTATTTTTCGCAAACTGTCCCAGTCTAAGGTGCATTTGAATTAAGTGCTAGAATCACGGTGACATCAGACTGTGAATATCCACGAACGAAATAATTATGTTTTTTTTAGGTTTTCAGTTTCATTTTTAATCACTTAAGATTGAAACATCGTTCGACACAAGTGAGGGGGCGAAACAACAAAGGTTTGTTTTCACGAAACAAACAAATTATTTTCTGAATTAGGATTTCTTGCCCCCCTTCCCTTGTGAACACTTCTAGCCACGCCACTGCTTTGGCAACAACATCAAAAAAGGGGCTATTTTCAGATATTAACGCTATTTCATTAATTAACTTTTTTTTAAATTAATTATAAAACGAGTGCCCCGTGGATTATTTTTTTAATTCTCAGCCCCATTTTGATGTTATCGAATAACACTTGTGAGTTGAAAACGCTTACATTCGAAGGTCATCCAAAATACTGACGTTTTCTTAATAAAAAATACAACTTAAAACTTACAGGTGCAGAACCGTCACAGTCTAAGCTGGCGACGCTATGCCGTCTGCGAACACGGCGACATTAGATGTGATTGATTGAGTTTTACCGAAGTTGTCTTTCGTTTAATACCTTTAAGGATTAGACTCTTTTAATTGTTTATGATAA
The DNA here is from genome assembly GCA_958336345.1 of Dorcus parallelipipedus. Taxonomy (NCBI): domain Eukaryota; kingdom Metazoa; phylum Arthropoda; class Insecta; order Coleoptera; family Lucanidae; genus Dorcus; species Dorcus parallelipipedus. The sequence goes on along the minus strand of OY284484.1, from coordinate 14,681,254 downwards.
AAAGTGGTAGATTTGTTGTTTAGATAAGTTTTGCTTTAATAATTGTGATTTTTATTTATTTTTATTGGGCGAAATGACTTTAAAATAGATGGCACGGCGGCCTTACTTGTTATCTGATGGTATGCGAAAGTGCATTTGAAAAGTGCACTTTCGCAACGCATTGAAAATGGCGTTAATTATGCGCTAGAACCGGTACTCAATATTCTACTTCAATGGTAAATAGTAATCACCGTCTGTTACGTTGGCCTAATTTCTTGCCTAAAAATGAGCCTGAGACTGTGACTACAGTCAAATTCTCTAACTTTGTGTTGGCTTTACTAGTACTTTCAAAATTAGAAGAATTTAAAGAAAAATGTTTTAGTCAAACTTTTTCAACTGAGACCTAAAAAAAAAAATGAAAATTAAGAACGTGGAACCAATTTAATTACATTAATTTATACAATGCCAAGACGTTTCGTTATTTCGTAACGAGGAATTCGGTGTAGTAGTTTCATTCAGTTACAGGGAAAGTAATTAAATAAATTAAATTATAAATGAAAAAAATAAGTAAAATTTCCGAACATTCACCAGAATAGTGAGGAGAAATAAAAATTCACGGGGCACTCACAATCACTGAACACTGAAACAAAAAGCAAAGTTAAAAATTATTATTTATAGCTTTAGGTCTGTTGAATATACAGGTTGATTCTTGAATAGACCGACAACAAAATACTGACGAAAGAAGAGACTTCACAAAACATGTTTAAAAAATTCTATACAACAATTACAATTAATCTTCACAATGTATGATGTGTCAAAATCAATTAATTATTACTATTAATTTAATTATTTCTAAAATCACTGTCTCCTTTACTAATCTTAGTTCACACTCAAAGCTGTCGTCGGTTAAACTTGATTTGAAAGCAAATTTTATTCATGATTACAAGGAGGATAAAAAAATACAATTAAGGGTTCAAAGAAGGCGTTCTAATTAATTAAGTTATTCGAGTGTATTGTCTGCATGAAAAACGCGCGCATTTTGTGTCCGCAACAAAGCCGAAGCAAAGAGCGCTTTCTTGGACAAATCCGGCGTAACAGAGTCTCAGGGTTTTATGTCTGATTACAAGAAGAGGCCTTTGTCGTGGCCGGCCATTATAATGGGCTCATTTCAGAAGAAAACCAGATTTCACAGAATAAACAAGCAGACAAGAAAAGAAGAACGCCGCGAATCAACTCGAACAAATTTACATAAAATTTGGCGCTCGCAAACTGTACATAAATTTCGTGATCGCAAACTACATAGATCACTGTCGGAAAAATGATTTACAAAAGTAATTTCCATAAATTATTGATGAGTCGCCAAATCGTCGCTTTTTGGTGTACTAAACGTATGTGAAACGAAGGCGAACGCACTTATACGTCGTCGTTGCGAAGATGTTTTCCACTATTAGGGCAAACGGTTCGAAACTCGTTCTGTAATTACGACGTAGGTTCGATTAAATTGCGCAAATATTTCCATCGTCTTCACGAACGCGTTTGATGTCGTCCGATTAAGCGCCGCAAGAAGATATTAATATTAACGTACCTACGTAACTTTTTGACCGCCCCCCGTAACTAACTTTTAACCTGCAGTTTTCTTGGTGATTGAAAACTGACGCGTCAGTGAAAAGTGTGAAATGTCCGCTGCGCCCACGAATTCAGACGGCCAACAAAAGCCGCAATCAACAACTGATAAAGCTGTGCGCGTGCCAGGTGATGAACACAAAGAAAAACAATTGCTAAATTCGGATGTGAACAAATGCCTTGCAGAGCGCCGCCGGTCCTTCGTCCCCTTGGAGGAGGAGAACCTACGTGAAAGATTGAACTTGTCTCAGCTGAGGCAGATCTCGGCCGTCGTCTACAATGAAGTCAGATACACGAAGGAGTCTTTCAGGAAGCTCTTCCTTTGCAAGGTGAGTGCGAGCTACCGCAATTACAAGCTTCGATTATTTTAACGGAACACCTCGTATATGTATTATTGCAGTTTTGAATTTTACTCTTAAGGTCCTAAGTCCTAACTGATATGTTGCATCGTAGTTATACTGATCGCGACTCGCAAGCTCTTGAACAATGTCAAAGAAAATTTTGCTTCTGTTGATCTCATTTTTGAAATTAGAAGAATTTTTTTAATGGAAAACGTGGACGCTTTTCTGCGCTCTGCATAGGCTCACCATACGTCCCGGTTTAACCGGGATTGTCCCGTTTTCAGGTATTGGTCCCCCCGTCTCGGTCGGTTTGGTATTTTGTCCCGGTTAAAGGTTGTATAAACTTGTATAAAAAGCTTTGTGGTAAGGATAGCAGAGTGAAATGCCAGCAATGTTTCTCTGAATTCTTTATTGCACACTGTAGGCGAGCGGACATTAAAGAAAAAGAATGATAAAGTGTTGAAGAAAGTTCACTCCAGCGAGAAGTACGAATGGTTCAAAAAATAATTAAAATACAGTCGAAACTCCATAACTCGAATCTCAAGAGACCGGAAAATTATTTCGAGTTATAGAAATTTCGAGTTAAAGAACGAGATTTCAGTTATACACAATGTGCAGGGACATCAGTAAATTTCGACTTTCAGAAAGTTTCGAGTTATGGAGGTTCGGGTTATAGAGCTGCGACTGTAATTTAATTTTCTACTTCAGAGGATTTTCGGTACTTTGGGTACCTTATCTATCTGTTTTTTTTTAATAATAAAACATTTTTTGTAAAATTGTAAATGAAGTCATTTATACAATAATTTTCTGGCGTAAATAGTGCCTTCTGCGCCCTGAAACCTAAGAAACCAACATGTTTATTTGCATCAAATTAGCAACCAACAATGTAACTTGATTTTTGAGAACGAATCGTGCCATATATTTTTTCAAAGCTTTAAGGTGGATTTAAACGATTTTACAAAAAATCTTGTTTGCATTTCGGGCGTGAACGACGATTTTGGCCCTTTGCGTCTTATAATTCGGCCCTTCAGGCCTCGGGCTTATAATTCCGCTGCGGGGCAAAATCGCCTCTTTCACGCCCTTAATACAAAAATAGCTGTTTTGGTAGTAGCCTGTCCCTGTTTAAAGTTTCATGATTATGGTAAGCCTAGCTCTGCAACGCTGATCAAAGTTATCTTTTTTTAACGGAACACCCTGTGTATTATTGCGGATATCAACTCTACGCGGAAGTTTAGTTCGAATTGATGTGTCGTAGGTAGGTTAGAGGTTTGAGGTGTAGCTTTCGAGTTCTTGAAGATTGAAGGAAAATTTGACACTTTCGCTTCTATCTCTCTCACTTTTGAAGTTACGAGAAAATGTTTAATATGAAATTTGTAGGTGCTTTGCCGCACTTTCGAATGCCGCTCATGAAAAGACAATCGCACATCGCGCGACGAAGATACAAACCAAAGTTGCCTTTTTTGAAATGGAACATCCTATACAGACTGATTGATTATAAAGGCCCCAAGCTATAACTCATTTATTTTTATTCAAACACCCAATAAAGTATATATATTCCTAAATGGGACGTTGTTCTCTAGAGAATGAAGTACAACAATATTTTTTTGTCTACACTGTATACGAGTGATGATGTCATCGACAATTTTTTTAAATGGCAAGATAATATTTTTTTGCGAAATATGATAGAAAATTCTTTTCTCTTTTCAACCATATCAAACTTTTGTATCCTTACATGAGAAAATTTTCGAGAAAAGTTAAAAACATTCCTTGGCTTAACTTTTAAAGCATGTTAATATTTCAAGCAGGCCATGAATGGAACAGAACATCAAAATAATTTTACTGAAATTTGTCATATTTTATTTAGTTTGTAACAAATTGTATCTAAAATACCGGGAATGTCAATCTTTAAGGAATGAATAAAATTAATGAAGAAGCCGATATGAAATAGTGCAGCAGTTTTACGGTTGCTTGTTATTAATTCATAATTTTCTGCAATTGTTACAATAGTCTTTCGTTGTTTGATTTATAGTAAAGCTCAAATAACCGTAAAGCTACTGCACTACTTTTTTCTACAATAGTAAACCTCTATCATATCGGCTTCTTCAATAAATTTATTCATTTCTTACGAGGACAGTCTGACATTAGGTATCGGTATTTTAGATACAATTTTTTACAAACTAAATAAAATATGACAAATTGCAGTAAAATTATTTTGATGTTCTGTTCCATTCATGGCCTGCTTGAAATATTAACATGCTTTAAAAGTTAAGCCAAGGAAGTCATGCTTTTAACTTTCCTCGAAATTTTTTTTTATGTAAGGATACAAAAGTTTGATATGGTTGAAAAGAGAAAAGAATTTTCTATCACATTTCGCAAAAAAAATATTATCTTGTCATTTAAAAATTGTCGATGACGTCATCACTCGTATGTAGTGTAGACAAAAAAATATTGTTATACTTCATTCTCTAGAGTACAACGTCCCATTTAAGAATATATATACTTTATTGGGTGTTTGAATAAAAATAAATGAGTTACAACTTGGGGCCTTTATAATCAAACAGTCTGTATATTATTGCATTTTTGAATTCCGCGATAAATTTTAGTCCGACGCGATGGGTCGCATTGGGGATCTAGTGCGAGCTGGTTTCGAGTTATTCAAGATTTTTCCTCAACGCTAGACAAAGCGATCTTCAGCTGTTTTAAACTTCAGGAGAACGTACGCACAAGCCTTACGTTAAACGAAGATTTATTTTTATTATTAATTTGCGGTTTCCACGTCTCAATTCACCTCGTCGATTCTTCTTTTTATCTCAAAGCATTTTTTGGAGAATGTTCGATTTCCGGAAAGGAAAAAGTGTGTCTTTGGCGAAGTCGCCGCTTCTTCAATTAAACGCGGGTCACTCAGAAGTCAATAAACGGAAACTTTTAATTTTTTGCTCCTCGCTCTTGGGTTCATTAAATCTCACAGTGGTCTCATCAATGGGAACTCGATCGAGCGTCGCTTTTTCGAGCTGGAATTGTTTCAGCGCATAAAAGAGAACATAAAAACCGGGTAAGAAGCGTGCATTAATCAATTCAAGTGTGGGCCCGAACGGGCCGAGGTTACAAGGAGCTTGTAAGACTTAATCACTTTTATTCATCATCATCACATGCTTAAATTAATTCTTGCATTTTGCGTATGTGAGGCAAATGCTTCTGATAGAATTTGAACCTTCAGGAAAGCGTCTGGGAATTTTTTATTTTATATTGAATACTTTTTTAACCTCAAAATTGAGAGGGAGAGATAGACCAAATTTTCGTTATTAGGGAATTCAAACCCATAGTGCGACACATGATATCAGGCTAAAATACAGCGCGGATTTAAGAAACGTAGCAATATACAGGGCGATACGTAAGAAAATCGGCAACGTCATCATATCTCGAGTGGATGATGCTCAATTTGTTTTTCTGTGAGCGTCTTTCCACGCAGTAAAGGAGCACCTACGTATCTGATATAATAAAAACTATCTACTTTTTGTCATTCTCGAGATAACACATTTTTCTGGGCGAGTTATTTATAAAAAAGAAGTCCCAGTCTAAGGGTCTAACAACGAATAGAATTATAACCATTTTAACTTAGACTGTGAGGTTCTACAATTTTTTGGTAATAAACGTGTGTAGGTATTTTAGAAATTGTAAATTTGCGCAATTCGATAAAAACAAACGAAACGGATCGGGCGATGGTAATAAATTACTGTAAAAACAAACGAACGGTGAATTAGTTAACCACGTGCAGGAGCTCGCGTAAATGTTTCTTGCTTTATATGTAAACAGCCTGACTAATTGGGGGGGCTATTGCGTTACATACTCGATTTTGTTTGTGACGTTGATAAAGAACGCGAAATCGCAGAAGACCGGCCGAAACTATCAACTCAATTACTTCTTCAAGCAATTAACCTGCATCCCGCACTTAATAGTTAAAAGCCGCTAATTAGATACGTCGTCGTCGGGCTGAAAGCAACTTGTAAATCGAGCCGTTAATTAAGATCACAGACAGCTACTTAAACAAATGCATCGTTGCGAGCACGCACGACTCAACTACTATAGGTATATTAATCGAGTTTAATTGTTTAAAAAATTTGAATTGCAAATTGGTGGTTGGTCTTGCGAGCGCAGGTGTGTATTAATTCATAAATTTTCCAGACAAATGATCGTCTCATTTTAGGGGAGAAGGGGGAGGAAATTATAGGGAGCGATCGAACCTAAGGAACAAAAGAATCTCGTCGGTGTACAACATTAAGTGCCATTAAGCCGAAGCTATCGCAGATTAAAGTCGTCGTGCTGGCCAATAAACGGTCGTTTATTTAAACGTGCGATAGCTTTTGCTTTTTTTCTTCATTTTTTAAAGCGTTCGATGGAGTTTTTGAGGCGATTCATTGAGGCCGTATGATTTAACCAGTCGAAACACCACATTTTTACTCAAAGAGGACGCTTAATTTCAAAAACAAAAGAGAAACGCACGTTTGAGGAACGGCTATCATGTGATCGACCCATCAGTTCGAACTAAAATTCAACTTAGAACTCAAAAATCTGAACTTAACAAGGCGTAAACGAGAGGTCTGTTCCATTTGACAGAATTTGAAGTTCTGAACCGTTCTTTACCAAAAGACATTTAAACGTCACATCTTTAAACTGTGCAATAAACTCCCTCTCTTTTCAATAGGATGCCCCATATATTATTATATTTTTGAATTCTACGGGAAATTCTACCCTGAAGTGATGGGTCGCATCATGGGTCTACGATGAGCGGTTTTCGAGCTGTACAGGGCGTCTGTGATGGTGTCTCAGTTAATAATGAAAATGGAAGAAAACTAAACAGGCAACTTTTCAAGCTTGTTTCAATAGTCCAACCAAAATTCTAAAAAAAAAACTCTTTTTAATAATGACAGAGTCAAGTACGACTTCTATTTAAAAAAAAAGGACGTTTGGTCTGTAGTTCGGCTAACGTAAAGCTTTTAAATTATTTGATTAATCGATATATATCGGTAATAGATAGCTAATTTTTGCTTAGGTCATTGAAACTAGCTTGAACAGTTGACCCAATAATGCTTGCTTAGTTTTCGTTTATTTTCATTATTACCTTAAAACACCATCCAGTTTTGGACACCCTGTGGAACGTCATAAAAAGTTGCTAGTCGAAAACCCCTCATCGCAGACGCATGATGCGACCCATCATTTCAGAGTAGAATTACAGTAGTATTCAAAACTGCAATAATATACAGGGCGAACCATTTAAAAAAAAAAAAAGGTAACTTTGCTTCATAGCTCAAAGTTTCATACTTTGAAACCATGGCAATTTTCTCGCAGTTTAAACACCGTTTTCCAGAAAAAAAAAGACAATTGCACATCGCACCTTCGAGATAGGCGAAAGCTATACTTCTTTAAACAAAATGTTCTATTTATTACTGTAGCTTTATGTACGGTAAATTTTATCCAGAAGTGATGGGTCGCATCATGGGTCTGGGACGAGAGGTTCTCGAGTTGTGTGACGTCATAAAAATTGCAACTTGAAAAGCGCTCATCGTAGACCCATGATACGACCCATCATTTCAGGCTAGAATTTACCGTAGAATTCAAAAATGCAATAATATACAGCGTGTGGCATATAAAAAACTGCAACTTTAATTAATAACGCTTTAACGTGATGCTCGATTGTTTTTCTCCAAACGGCATTTAAGACTGCGGAAGAGCGCACATAAGTTTCATATTTAATATTTTTTTCTAACTGCAAAAAAGAGAGTAATATTTTATTTTGTGTGTACTGAAGGACGAAAGTAATGCCCAATCACTTCTGGTTTTTTTAAATAAGTATTCTGGGCTTTAACCATCGCTCGTGCTGCTACATTGTGTTTACATGCGTTTAATTTTAGGGAGGAGCAGAAAATAAATTGCGTTTCGGAATAAGATCGCCTCACAAAATTGCACCCAAAAAAACTAATTAAGCCATTTTTACACGCGATCCGGCGGCGACACGGTGTTCACTTTTGTTAATCGCTTTGCAATTCTTTTTTAATTTGTGGATTTTTCGCGCGAAGCTGAAGACTCGGTGCGTATGCACCTCTCAACTTTTTTAATTAATTAGATATCCCGTTTCGTTCCGTTTTAATTATCTCGAGATTCCGAGCTGGCGAAACTGAGAGGGCGCTGCTCATTACAGCAAGATTACATCGCGGACGTGATGATGGAACCCGTAGATAAAGACCACCCGCGAACTCCGTAAACGTCGCGGACAATCGCCGGGTCCTTGCGAACGAGAATTGAAACGAAATAATGCTTCGCCGCCCCTCCCTCGGAAAATCGCTTTGTGCACTTTTAATGAACGAACTGCGAACCGGTCGGGCTCCCACGCGAAACAAAATCGACGGAATTAGTTTACAAAAAGTAATGAAGGAACAAAAAAGAGATAGAGAGAGAAATCGATTGGCTTAAAAAAACTTAAAACAAAAAACTGAATATTTAGAATGACGCCCCTAATAATAAAAGACACACGTTCTCTATTTCATTTCTTAATCAAATAAGAGCAAAATGTTAAAATTAAATAAATGTACAAAAAGAAACGAATCCTAGATTTACATTTTTTTAACGCAACATCCTGTATATATATTATTTAGTATATTTTTGGATTCTACGTAAAATGTTTGTGTGATTTGAAACGTCTGGCGGTAAGCGCCTTTCATTTGCTTTTTTAGTGTTGTTTTGAATTTAAACATAACCTATTTTCTCTTTTGTCAGAATCAGAGGAAACACCATTATATGAAAGTTGTGCATAATTTTCCGTACTTTCTAATGCCGTTTACAAAGAAACAATCGAGCAACGCGTTTGCGAGTTTCGGAGCGAAGTTATCAATGTTTAAATAGAACACCCAGTATATGATTGCATTTTTGAATTCTAAGGTAAATTTTAGCCTAAAATGAAGGGTTGCATCGTGGGTCTACGACGAGCGGTTTTCGAGTTGCAATTTTTTTATGACGTCGCACAGCTCGAAAACCCCTCGTCCTAGACCCATCGTGCGACCCATCACTTCAGGCTAGAATTTACCGTAGAATTCAAAAATACAACAAAATTTGAGGTGTCAAATTGAAAAAAAAAACCATAATTTCGGTACTTAATTTGACGACGGGACGTTCAACTGTTTTTTAATTTACTAGATTTACAGAAGGGTCTAATTCGAATAAGCAATATATTACTCGAGAATCTATTAAGCAGACGGAAAGATCACGACTTACTGGATTCATAAAAGAGCTGTACTCGAAGAGAGCGATTTAAATTGAGGACCCTGACTAGATCGAGTCCTTTCTCTAAGAATACGCAGAAGAGTCTAACTAGAAAAAAAAAACGACGTAAAATGGAAATTCTCTTTAACGTATCAACAGTAAAAAAATCACGGAGTTTCCGCTTTAAATAAGAGGTTCTTATGCATTAGACTCTTTCTTTCTCGGGCTCTAGGGAAAAGTCGACTTATTGAGTCATGGGGATCGCCCGTCGCGCCGCTTAAACTGTGGTGTCGTGACTACAAAATTTTCTCCCGGGTAAAAGTGTACCACTTTTACTGTAATGGGCCCTCTCCGTAAACATCAGCAAAAAAGTCTAATTCGAAGAAAACGACGTATAATTTATTCAAATTCTCTTTACCAGACCGAATTATGTATCGTCTATAAGAAAATCAAACTCCCGCTTTAAATATGAGGTTTCACGTATTAGACTCGTTCTCAGTGTCTAGAGATGAGTGGAATTCGGAGAAAACGATGTGATTGATGGATACTACCGCTTGAGCTTGTGCTGTTGTGACTCTATGAAATTCTCCTTCGGGTGAAAATGTACTGAGCCGTTTCCTTAAGGCTCCTCAGAAGAGTCTAATACAAGAAGATTTTGTTCAACTGAGATTATCTTTACCGGATGGACTTATACATCAACAGTAAAAAAATCTCGTTACTCCTTCTCTAAACATCAGCTTTTTAAGTATTAGACTCTTTCTCAGGGTCTTGTCCCGAAGGTTCCGCGGAAGAGTCTAATTAAAAAGAAACTCTGCTTAATTGAGATTATGTTTACCGGATCGACTTATGTACTAAGTGAAAAAAATCGCGGAACCACCGCTTTAAACCTAAGATTCCTATGTTTTAGACTCTTTCTCGGGGTCTAGAGAAAAGTCGAATTCACTGAGGCGACGTTTACAATCGTTTATGATAGTCAGTAACAAAATCAAAGCGGTGGTCGTTTTGAAAGCGGTGCTTTTATTTATTGATTTGTTTCTCAGGGTCCATAGACGAATTGGAGACAGAGGCGTTTGAGTTTCGATTATTTATTCTTAGACAGCTGTTTAGAGACTATAAATTTTCTCTCAATGTTCACAGAAGACTGTACTCGAGGAAAACTATGTTTATTTCAGTTCCTCACTGACAAGACATTATACTAAAAAAGTCTTACTCAGGGTCTACAGAAATAAACGAAATCAGGAAGATCGTTGTCTTACGTCTTGGTATAAGGAGATTTTTGACTCTCATAATAAAGAAAACTGTTGATCTCAATAAAAATATAAATAAAACTTGATACTTTAATTCTACTGGGTTCTTGCTCAGAGTCCACAACTCATAAAAAGTTTGACAATTTTGCTTTAAATGTCAAAGATCACTGTGTTAGGCTTCAAGAACGACCAAATTAAGGGGTCTCCCTCTTAGAATGCGATACTTTAGGATTTTAGACCCTCTCTCAGGGCATATATACATAAAAATGACGAACCGCTGATGAGTTATCACTTCGGATTCACTTATTTTGCTTGATTTATCTAATTTTGTTTATGTAACTGTCAAAAGTATGCAAGTATCGATTGATTATAACTAAATTAAGCTGCGGCATTGCCAAACTTAAACTTTTGTCTCGTAATTAAAAGAAGAAATAAGTTTTTTTCTGTTTTTACGTTTTACGTAAAGTCTATCCAGAATTTTGAAGTTCATTCGGTGAACGGCTGCATTTTCGACGTTGCGAAAGACATGTCATATTTCGCATTTGAAAGTCGAACCTACTTTCATGAAACCTGTTTATTTAAATTTTTTTTTCACTTAATTCAAACAGACTTCGGATGTCTCACGAACATTAACATAATCACATCATAAATGCACGCAGAGTTAGAAACGAAGAACGTCTCATGTTAATTAGTTGAACAATTTATTTAAAATTTTGCTAATTTTTTGTTACTCACGCATATTCGCGATATCGCGATGAAGCAATTACAATTGATTTTTTAATGTCGAAATGCCGCAATCACGTTTTGCATCTAAATGAAGCTACCTGAACGCAGACGACTAATTAATTCGGATGAGAGAAGGAACGAGCCCGGGCACGGTGGACAACCGGTCCACCGTGCCAAAACATCCAAATTAAATTCGTCTCGGCGATTAACGAAGTCGCTCTTGAAATATGTCGAGTTTAAATCAAGACATTCCTAGTTTTCGCTTTTTTCGGAGAAGAAACTGTAAATCTGGCAACTATGGGCAGGCGCGTAGTTGGTGTCATCGCTCATCGCTTAGAAAAGTAAAAACTTGAAGGTCATTCAAGTTGGCAAGGTTACTCTATATAACTAGCACAAAATCGTAATAAGGGGAGGGTTAATGCCAGAAAAAAATAACAATAAAGGTAGTAAATAACGGCTTAGCTGGCAAGGAAAACTCTTCCGTTATTATATTATATCCCGGCTATTTCTTGAAGTAACGCAGGTTGACTTTGTTCGCCTCCGTTGCTATACTGTGATGTTGCCCTCGAAATGCGGGTCTTCTCAGTGGTTGCAGCAAATGTGCATTCGGTCTCCTGGTCTGTTGCTTCATTTGTTGTTTTCTATCTTCAAGTGTCTGCTATCTACCTGCGAAGATAGGCAGTAGTTTTACATCGGGTTGAACTTCTCCGATGTTGCCAGCCAGCTGCAATGGGACGGGGGGGTTCAATTCCAAAACGCGAAGGCCAAAATCAAAAATAGGCGCCACTTAATTTTTTTTGTACGAGGGACGGTGTAAAATTAAGAAAACACATTACGTCCAACACACCTACAATCTATTTATTACAACAAACACAAAAAAAATATATCTAACGATTATTCATCGAATGTACAACGCTATAGTTGACACAACAGAAAAGATCAGATCCAACGCATAACGCTAACTGATCTAGTATGAAACAAGTTATTATAAATATTCTAAGGCCGTTGGCGACGTCAACTAGGTCGCTACATGAGTTTGCACAAAACTCGTGCACAATCGCGGCTATGATAAATTCACCGTAAGCATATTAGTAATAATAATAATTAAATGGATCCGACCTGTGATTCCCACATCAGACGTCAGTCGTCGATAGTCAAGGTAGTCGTCAAGCAAGCACTCCCGTGTATGGCCAGCATTGACTACATCGCAGCGGAGTTACGGCGCAATCACGGTGGTGGAGGTGAGACGCCTACTCGACTGCGTGAATAGAAGGAAATATCTTCGACCAAAAGTATCTTCTTATAAAATAACGTTCCCAGCAAAGGTATCTACCAACGAAAATAGCTTTCACTAAGAATAGCTTCCAACGAACACCAACTCTTGCTAAAAGTCCGCAATAAAAGCCTATAAGCGAAAAGAAAACGATCGTAAAGGTCAAATCGAAAATCTGCGTCGTACACAACTTACCCCGGCACTTTACCGAAGCTTGAGACAAACCACGAGGCACGCGGTTTTTCCTGTCTCACACGTGGGCCTTATCAGAATCGGCAATATGCCGTAAAAATGCACTAACATCCCTTTGATGTAATGACATGCACAAACGAATTGTTTAACGAAAAGAAACGTGCGACCCAGGAGACTGCGAATTTCGTTCTGAAAATGGCGCAACATTTCTCGTTTGACAGAAAAGGAACGATTATCAACAAGAGAGACACCTACAATCTTTACCAGCGGGGAATTGTCTTAGTAACAACGGGAGCCAATGGCCGACGAGGGCAAGAATCACGAAAAATACGCGTCGTGAAGTAGAACGTTGTTATAAGTCGTTCGCTTCCTCACATACACGCGATTTTGCCCCTAAATAAGGATGGATTACTTATATAAAATGAATTTGTTTATTTAAAGGAAGGTGCCGTTAAAGGAAATATGCTAGAACGAAATTTTAAGGAAATTACGTCGGCGAAATACGGCGTATTCCTACACCGACTGCAATGTGTACAGCGACGCGTTCCTAAGAAACCATTCGACACGTCGAATTTTCGCCTATACAGGGCGTGTTCGGAACAGTAATGAAAACTGAGCAGTGACAATGCATATACATGGTGTATTCGAAACAGAAATGGAAAATGAACTGTAACATGTCAACACCTTACACCTTGGTTATACTGTCCTGATGAGGTCTAATAAGACCGAAACGTACGTCGACAGTTACTTTTCCTTGTCAGCTAAGCCGTTATTTACTTTTCTTCTAAAATCGTAACTTTCATAAATTGAAAAAAAAATTGGAAGTTTGGCAACACTGTCCTAATCTATTCGGAATCGATTCATTCGTCTGATAGGGGACGTCCTTACACATTTCGTTAGATCTGTTCATTCACCTGATAATCGCCTGGGTAAACAACGACTGAGTTGGTCGTGAGCCGCTTGTTTTGAACTTAAATTCTAAGTTACGTAAAAATCTGTATTTTTGGCAACGCTGCCTGTTCGCCTTCATTCGCTACTTAAGTTTAATTCGGCATGAATAGTGGATGTCCTATGTATTAATTAAGCTGGTCAAATGTTCTTGGAACTTTATTTGGCAATCCTAAAGAATGAAGCGGCTCAGTTGGCTGTGACCCGGTTGGTCTAAATTTGAATCATCATTTGTCTACCGTAAATTTATCTGACGTAAAAGCTTTTATAAGTTAAAAACAAAACAAAATACCCGATAAACGACTAGCTGGTTAAATTTCACTAAATTTATTGGACATTTGTTAAACATGAAGGGTAGGGTCGAGCAGCTCAGTTGGCCATTAGCCGACTTCTCAGGCTGACATAAGAGTGGAACATTCATAAATAAAAAAAAATAAAAATATAATACTGGCAACACTGTTTTAACGGTTACGACCATGGGGGTCAAACCCAGATGAACGATATGTAGTCATGGCCGACTACATTAATAAGGTAACGCTTATTTGGCCGTTTCAATTCGCCAAAAATTCGGTTCCGAGAAAGCATGCCATGATATACGGTGGCCAACGTCGCATGATAAGCAAATTCTACTTATGATATTATATTAATAAGTTAATAATACCTACAGAACCCATAAATATTTTAGCAATATACCTGCACCAGTTGAAAGTATTTAGGAAAATATTGATTTACCAACTAACATATCTGATGCACCATGATTATTGACTTACTTCCTGAAATACCGCCTTATGTTCATTTTTGGAAAGTTGAAAATACTTCACCAAGAAAACGAATTACGTCTTTTAAACTATCAAGAAACGAATTAAATAAAGATTATTAGTAGTTCATGTATTATAAATAGTTTATAGTGTTGTGTTTTAGGAATGCTACAAAATGAAATGCTGCCTATGGAGGCTAACGATATGCCATCTACATCACAAGGTGAGTTATAGATTCTCAGATAATGATGTACTCATGCTTTATCATATCAGTTTGATTATACATAGTTTGTCTGCATATTCTGAAGTTATTCTTATATTAGTTCCCAAATCATTGAGTTATTCCCTAAAAAAAAAAAAACAAAACTGAAACTAGTTAGATCACAACACTTTCCTTCAGGACTGAAAAAAAAACTATTGTTGCGTACTCGTTTCCTTTCCAGTAAAGATTTGGTTTATAAATTCGAGCCACTAAGAAACTCTTTATTATTACGGTATAAATTATAAACTTTATGTATTTTTACAAGAACTGACAGTAAATAGTAAATATTATTGTTGCTATATCAACTGACGTCATAGGTATCGGCACTACATCACCGTAGGTAATATTCGTTACACTACCCCCTGCTTAGGCACATTTCGTCCCGAAATTGACTTAACGTTGCCTACTAAATTTAACCTACAACCTCTCGTTCTGTTTTTAATTCAAATAAAGGTGCGAAATTGCTTCTTGAATCCCCGAACACAGTTCGTCTCAACTCAGCTTCTTTATTGTCGCCAGCAAAGGGAGCTAACCGATTGAAGTGAATTATCCGTGGTTTGCCGTTCGGACACTTGCGAATGCGGTAGATGACGTCATTTATACGTTTTATTATTTCATACGATCCCTCCCAAGATGTTTGTAATTTTGGCGATAAGCCTCGACGACGTTGTGGATTATAAAGCCATACTTTGTTGCCTGATTGGTATCCACCGTTTTCTGCTCTGACGTCATAACGTTCCTTCATTTTGTCACTTGCCTTTTGGATATTCAAACGTACTTGTTCGTGTATGTCATTCATTCTTTTCTTTAATTTAGTGATATAATCTTCGCCAAGTAGATTTTCGCCCCGTTTACTTCCAAATTTCAAGTCACACGGCAACCGTAACTCCCTACCAAATATTACATTTGACGGTGTGTGTCCTGTACTCTCATGTATAGATGATCGATACGCTAGCAAGAACAAATGAAGGTAACAGTCCCAATCTCTTTGATGGGTAGAGACGACTTTAGATAAATATTTGTTGATCGCTCTGTTCATGCGTTCGATCATACCATCCGATTGTGGATGTAAAGCAGTAGTTCTAGCCTTTCGAATGTCTAATAATTCGCGTACCTTTTGGAACAGAACTGATTCAAAATTTCTGCCTTGACATGAATGTAATTCTAATGGGACTCCAAATCGGCATATCCATTCTTTGACCAGACAATTTGCGATTGTAACGGCTTCCTGATTAGGTACTCCGTAAGCTTCCACCCATTTGCTGAAATAGTCCATGACTACAATAATGTATTTGTTTTCTGCTTCGGTTACAGGGAAAGGACCAGACACATCTATTGCAATTCGCTCAAATGGGCTTCCTACATTGTACTGACGCAACGGAGCTCTTCGATATCTCTGTGGTCCATTACTTGCTGCGCATATCGTACATTTCGTGCACCACTCCTTCACATCCTCCTTACAGTTGACCCAGTAAAATCGTTCTCGTAACTTTTGTACTGTTTTCGTTATACCAAGATGTCCTTCTGTAGTCCCATTATGAATTTCTTTAATAACTTCTGGTACTCTCTCTCGCGGTATCAGGATCTGCAATCTCTGCTCGGTACCATCTTGACTCTCCAAAACACGTTTCAGAAGATTATCTTCTATAATAATAGAATCCCACTATGCCCAGTAAGACTTTACCTTCGGGGAATGTCGCGCAACCTCTTCCCATGTCGGTTTACAACCATTCTTTTTCCAATTCATGATCAATGTCAGATCTGGGTCAATTTCTTGAGCTTTTCTAATTTCTTCAAATTGCCAATGTTCATCCGTAACTGTCGTCCTCAAAACAGAGATCGACTTCTGTTCCACTCGAGAGCAATGTTTACAATCTTGGGGACACGGCCTCCTAGACAATGCATCGGCGTTGCAAGGATTTAATCCAGGTCTATGTTCGATGTCAAAGTCATATTCTTGTAGTCTCTCAATCCATCTGGCTGCTTGACCTTCGAGATTCTTAAATTGCAATAACCATTTTAATGCTGCATGATCGGTTCTCACTAGGAATTTTCGCCCATAGAGATACTTGTAAAAATGCTCAACTGATTTCACCACTCCTAATAGTTCCCGTCTAGTAACGCAATAGTTGCGCTCCGGCTTCGACAAAGTTTTACTAAAATAGCCGATAACTTTTTCGTGGCCATCTTGTAATTGAGATAAAACGGCGCCTAATCCGACGTTGCTTGCATCTGTATCCAGAATGAATTTACCATGTGGAAGGGGATAACTCAAGACTGGCGCAGTCGTTAAAGCCCGCTTTAAACTGATAAAAGCATCTTGACAATCTTCTTCCCACGAAAATCTTTGTCCCTCTTCTGTAAGTCGTGTTAGTGGTTTCGCAATATTGGCAAATCCAGGCACATATCTGCGGTAATACGTACACAACCCAAGAAAGCGTTTTAATTCATGTTTATTTATTGGTACTGGCCATTCTTCTATTGCTTTAACTTTTCCTTTGTCAACTGCAATTCCTTTTTCAGAAACCACATGTCCTAAATATTGTACTTGTTTCTGGAAGAAGTGACATTTTTTTGGACTCAGTTTCAATCCAGAGCCTTTCAATCTCCGAAATACATCTTCTAAATTTTTCATATGATCTTCAATTGTTTTTCCGAAAACAATAATGTCATCAAGATATACTAAGCACGTTTTCCAGGACATTCCTTTTAATACTATTTCCAACAACCTCTCAAATGTTGCAGGAGCATTGCAGAGACCAAACGGCATTACTGTAAATTGCCATAGACCAGTACCAATAGTAAACGCGGTTTTTTCACGATCTTCAGCAGCTAGATCAACTTGCCAGTATCCGCTTTTTAAATCTAGTGTCGAGAAAATGCTTGCGCCGTCTAGTGTTTCTAAGGTATCGTCTATTCTTGGTAACGGGTAGCTGTCTTTCTTCGTTACGCTATTAAGTTGACGATAGTCTATGCAGAATCTTGTTGAGCCATCCTTTTTCTTCACTAGTACCACTGGTGACGCCCACGGACTACTTGAAGATTCGATAATGCCTTCTTCTTCCATTTCACGTATTATCTTCTCGGCTTCATCTCGTTTTGCCATAGGTAATCTTCTGGGAGCTTGGCGGATGGGATGCGCATTTCCGGTGTTTATTTTATGCTTGACTAACCCAGTTTTACCTTTTGGTCCATTGCCGATATCAAAAATGTCTTGATATCGATGAAGCAATTTCTTTGCTTTTATTGTTTGCTGGGGATTCAACTGACGACATGATGTAGAAATTAAATTAGACCACACATCGTTATTCTTAGCACATGACTTCTGCGTAACGCTTACTTCCCTTACGATAGAAGATATTGATGTGCAACAACCTACAATTGAGCCCTTCTTCATGGTTACGGGATAATAATTCATGTTCATTACAGGTACCGGTATGATTTTTCCTGTCTGAACTATTGCTTTTCCAACAATAACCCCTGGAGCCACATCCGCGCTGTGATTTCTTGGCTCAAGCATCACTACATTTCCATCACGAAGATCACCCTCCAAATGAGCTATGAGAACCATTTCACTCTGGTTCGATATCGTGGTGTCTTCAGCCAAAACTACATGTGCTGTTACATCACCTGGTCGATGCAAAACAATCTCTTCATCGTTTATTTCAACTACACCTCTTTTCATGTCTAATTTAAAATTTTGCGCTTTCATAATATCCATTCCGATAATGATTTCATCTTCTATGTCGGCTACCAACATTCTATGAATAAAGGATGTGTTACCTATGACGACTGCAATATCAACTTCGCCACGGATGGTAGCTGTATCTCCGGTCGCCGTACGAAGTGTCCACCTACTTGGTTGAATTTGTCTGGTTGTTCTGACAACGTCGGGTCTGATAATTGATTTTGTCGCACCCGTATCTAGCAAAAATGAATGAAGTTTTTCGTTGATGAAGCCATCCACAAACAAACCGTCCGCTCGATATTTTAGAGATTCCACCTGTGCTGTTTTCTTAAGGGCTTGTTGGTTACGGGTCGACGTTCGCCCCTTCGCATCAACCCGCTCTAGTTTTCCGATATTGAATCAGTCGCAGCTGTTTTTGGTAATTTATTGCAGCGACTGCGAATATGTCCCAATTCACCGCATTGCCAGCAGCGCAACTTCCTTTTCTTGAATACCTCTTCCTTCAACATTCGACGTAGTACTATTTCTATAGGTATATGCTCATCTTCGGTCTCTTTCATCGTACTTTCCACCGTGCGTACTCGAATTTGATTTCTTGAGGCCTGTTTTGCCGCTTCAAATTCTAACGCTGTAGCTAGAGCATCACTTAATGTCCTCGGGCGAACAAGAAATAGTGACTGTTTCGTTTCGTTATCTTTTATTCCATCGGTAAACGCCTGCACCCCTAGACGCTCTAAAACAACATCTGGCGTTGATGCGTATGCCAAACGAACCAAACGAGCAATGTCGACTTCAAATTCTTGTAGGTTTTCATTAGGTTTTTGAACCCTGTTCTTTAACTGATAATGGTGCAGTTGTTCTAAGTGTGCGTGGCCATATCGCATTTCTAATCGCTTTACCAACTGCTGATAGTTCTCTTGATCATCAGGGGTAAGCGCTTGAAGAACTTCTATTGCCTCACCTCGTAGTGCAATCGTCAAAGCTATAGCCTTCTCTGTTGAAGTCCATCCGTTGAGTTTTGCCGCTGCTTCAAATTGTACCAAGTAACTGATCCATGATGACTTACCATCAAAAGTAGGAGGTTTCATGCGCAACTTCTGTACTGATTCCGAGTCTTCTTGCACATTTCGGCTTTCTGTTACATTTGCAAGTTGATGAATAATATTTGATCTTAAATTTATTGTTGCTATTTTTTCTTCAACTTCTTTTCTAATATTTTCTTCTAAATTAACAACTTCTTCTGCAAACTTTTTAGAAGCTTCTCCTAGTTTTCCTCTTAATTCTTGCGAATTTCTCTCCAGTTTTTCTTCAAATATTTTAGAACTTTCTTCTAACTTCTCTTTCAACTTTTCTTCAAAATTTTTAGAAGCTTCGTCCAATTTTTCCTGTAATTTCTGCGAATTCTTTTCCAGTTTTTCTTCGAAGTTTCTGGAATTATCTTCTAATTTTTCTTTTAATTCTTGCGAATTGTCTTCTAACTTTTCTTTTATAGCTTTACAATTGTCTTTCACTTCTTGCAACAGTTCACCGAGGTTTGTACACGGCACCTCAAATAAGAAATTATCTGGATCCGGTTCACCTGCATCAACCAAGGATTGACGAAGTCGTGTTTGTAGAATCGCTTTCGTTCCAACTATTTCCAAACCACGTTCTTCCAGCTCCCGCTTAAGGTCTGCGACTTTCAGATGGATGAGAGGTACTTTTTTTGTAGTCATTTTCTTTTAAACACCAAATTTTACCAAAACCCGTACACCTGACACCAATTGTTGCGTACTCGTTTCCTTTCCAGTAAAGATTTGGTTTATAAATTCGAGCCACTAAGAAACTCTTTATTATTACGGTATAAATTATAAACTTTATGTATTTTTACAAGAACTGACAGTAAATAGTAAATATTATTGTTGCTATATCAACTGACGTCATAGGTATCGGCATTACATCACCGTAGGTAATATTCGTTACACTATAATCAAAGCAATCAGCAAAAGTTTCCATTCCAATGTTGAAAAACGTGTGTTATTTACAGGAATTCCTAGTATCACAACAGGACATTCTTATATTCAGTGGCAACCACCTCATTTACTTTGAATGGCAGCCACTTCTTCATTAAGATTTAAGATGTAAGTGGTCAGTTCAGTTATGTTATGTATTACTTGTCTACAAAATCAATGGATTTTATAGGTGAAACTTCAACATCCAAAGCGAAACATTCTCGAGTTAAAGGAAAAAAAGACATTTATTAGGAACCCTATGTCCACAAATGGTCAGTACTTAAAAGTTGAAAGGGAATATGTCATTATCAGGGCCGGCGCTACCGGCAGTCCAAAACGTGCAATCGCACGGGGCGGCAAACTTTTAAATAGCGGCAAAATTGGGAAATTTTGGCAAACCTATTTGTATCACCGACAAACTCAATATTGCTCTAATGTAAGGTTTACTTGTGGTTGAATTGCAATTTAAACAATTTATATGCTTCCTTTATATTTTAGTTGTTTGTCTTTGTCTATTTATTATTTCCATAACGGACGAGTTGTAAATGCACTGAGGAAAAAGAATCTTCACATGAAAATAATATTTTATCCCGAAAGAAACATATCTTTGCTACTATTGGAAGAAAAAGTTTCTTTAAATTAAAGCATATTCATTAACTACGCAATACTAACGTAAGCAATACTTTTAGTATTATTATGTGAATATTTTACTTTAAGTGGTGTACATTTGAATTGCAAAATATAATAAATCCTCTCCCTTGAATATTCAATTCTTGCAATGTAAGCCACAGTTTGAGCCTGTCATACATAGATAATTAAGATAGCTAGTATACAGGGTGAGTTTTTTTGGATGTTTAGCATTGGGATCTCGGAAACTAGCAGAGCTAAAGAGACGGTTAAATGGGGAAAGATTTGTAGATTTAGGAGCCCAGTTTAATGCAGCTTTTGTTTTTTTCTTAAAGTTCATGGCTGGCTGGATATTTTGGAAAAACTGATTTTTTATAAATTCGTTAAATGCATATAGCTCGGTTATTCTTGATTTTAGAGAAAAGTTGTAAAAACAAAAGTTGTAAAGAATTATGTTCTTAATTAAATAGTCGAACTAAATTTTCCATATAAGCTCTTATTTTTCAGTTGTGACATAAACGTCAGTTTTTTAAACGGAAACCATAGTAGACCATGAATGAAAAAGAAAGGCCTTTTTTTACCTTTTCAACGATGTAACATTCGATATGGTAAAAAAACAACGGAGATACGGCAGTTTTTCTCTTTCAAAATTGTTAGTATGGTTGGTCATGGAAACAAAAGTTTATTGGCAAATGCAAGTTATAAACGGTGAGCAAATAAAAATGAGATTAGAGTAGGCGGTGCAAAGAAAATGTATATCTGTGATTAAATAAATAGTACAGTTATCGTAGTAACAGCGAATCACAAGATTCTATTTTGAATTTTAACGTACCCTTAAATTTTAACAGCCTGTTAATAAGTTACAGAATAGCCCTTAATGACGGACGTTCTACTAGGAAAGCAGTAAATTCGATTTTAAAGAGGTGTAATTTATGTATTGCAAATAATGGTGGTCTTTTCGAACATCTTTAGAAATATTTTTAGTTTATTTTTGTTCTCGATAGTTTAGATTTGATAAAAAGGCTTCGGATTAGCAATATGAAGGTCAAGTCCTACTCTCCGACCCTGGTATACTCGCAGTTGTTCATCCGGTGAATTTTGAAAGGTTCTTTTCAGAACCACAAGAATGATCTTCCAAAGTTTCGCTGCTTCGTGTTTGTAAACTATAAAATAATTTATACGTACGAATTATTGGTTTTGTATTTCAATGTTTCACATAGCTGTTTGATATTTAACAGTATTTTGAGTTGGTGATGAAAATGAACCCTATCTCAACAAAAAGCGGTCATAAAGTGTTAAAGAATCATTTCAAAAATTTGTTATTAAGTTATCAAGTGTGTTGTTATTTAAAAATCATATTTATAATTATGTAACTATGTACAATCAATCTTTAGAATTTTTTGAATATAAACGTTAGAAAAAACGAGATCTCATCAAAATTAATTCAGAATCTTTAATTTAAACAAATCAAACTGCAACAAGTGCTTAAAAGTTAACAAAAAATCAACATATTTTTTGGTCCTTCGTTTGCCGGATCATTTGGAAGAATCCAAGAATTTTCCAAGTGAGACGAACAACCATTTTTTGAAGCGGACTTCTGCTTTTGCTGCGGATTACTGCAAGTGAAGAGAATTACTGGTTAGCGACACCAAGGTCCCTGGTTTAAGACTCTTCAATCAAGTTGTGTATCGAACTTCTGCCTTTGCTGCGGAGTACTGCATCAGGATTGATAGCTAGAGATAACAAGGTTCCTAGCTCAAGATTCAAATCATCAAGCATTGGACTTCGGCTGTTTTGCGGAGTTCTTCCATCGCCGTGGAAGTTAAGATACTCGTTCTTGAACGAAGATTGTCCACGACATATTATTAAAACAAGCACATTTTGTTGCAGTTATAATTTTCACCATTTCGAGAGTTAGCAACACAATTCCTGCCTTGGCTGTAATTACAACTTGAAGCTGATATTTGCCACTGATGCAGGATTCCAACAACTTCTCGAAGATAATATCAGGATTTATTGACTTGGTAAGGTCCATCTGTATTTGTTATTGGCTTTACTATAGTAGAAAAAAAATGTCTTTAAAATTGTCAAATGCTGACATTACACAATCAAAAGTCAACAACATCATTTCAGAATTAGATTCTTTTGCGGATTATATAAATAGTTTATCACATAGAGAATTAGAAGAGCTTGATAAGTTTGAGTTAGAAATCAGAATTGCTCAAATTGAACCTTTTTTGAACAATTTCAATGAACATATGTCAATGCTTACCTGTTATCAAAGATCTTTGTCTAATGAAGAAATTCTTCATTTTAAAAATACCTATTTCCAAAATTTGGCAAAAGCAAAGATTTATCTTGAAAGTTTTCAGACTAAACACAAAGAATCAATTATGACAAATCAAATTGTCAGTGTCAAAAAAAACATTCTACCTTCAATAAAATTGCATACATTTAATGGAGATTCCGATAACTGGTTAGAATTTAAAGATTCTTTTTTGGCAATAGTTCATAACAATATGGAGGTAACAGATTTTGAGCGATTGCAATATTTAAAATGTTCACTTGTGGGTAAGGCTTTGGCTGTCATTGAAAACATAAATGTTACTTCAGAAAATTACACTTTGGCTTGGGGTTTACTTCAATCACTCAAGTGACTTTCAAAACACTGCATCTCTTGTTCATAGTCACATTCAACCTATTTTAGACATACCGTCATTTAAGAAAGAATCATATTCTGATTTAAGAAATTTACAAGACAACTTAAATAAGCATTTAAGATCACTCAAAAGTTTAAATGTAGCTGTAGATTATTGGGATGCAATAATAATTCATTTAATGTATGAAAAATTAGATAACTCATCCAAACGTGCTTTTAGTAAATATTCAATGCCAAATAAGTTGCCCACAATTGAGGAGTTTAATGAATTTTTAACAGAACAATGTAATTTTTTGGAAAACATTCATGTAAATGATAAACAGATATTCAATACATCTAAAAATATTACACATTCTAATAAATATAATTCTAATTCTCACTTTACACAAAAAACTCATACACATGTGACGACTACTAATCGCAAATGCCATTATTGTAACTCAAAAGATCATCAAATATATTTTTGCAAGAAGTATCTTTCAATTGATACTAAAGCTAGATATGAATTTGCAAAACAAACTAAGTTGTGTAAAAACTGTTTAAGAGATAATCATAAAACTTCAGATTGTAAATCAACTTATAGTTGCAAAATTTGCCATCAATTTCATAACACTTTGCTTCATTTACCAAGTTCAACAAACCAACAAACATCATCATCAAGCAATTCATTAACAAGAAATGTCAAACAAGACTCTTCTGTCAAGGTGACAGAAGTCCCAACAAATACAATTGTCAATCAATGCATATCTCGTAAATATAATCAGATATTACTTTCCACCGCATTAATTCAAGTAAAAAATTCTTCCAATGAATATGTTACAGCACGGTGTTTATTGGACTCAGATTCGCAAACAAATTTTATCACAGAGGATTTTTGTAAGAAATTACAACTCAAAACACAGATTGCAAATATTGATATTTTTGGTATCAATGGTGCTTCTTCTAAATGCAAAACACGCACTAATGTTATCATTAAATCACAAAACACTGAATTCACTTTAACACTACCATGCTTAGTAGTTCCCAAACTAACTGAAAACATTCCTTCTATGACATATCCTTCTGAAATGTTAAACATACCGGAAGACATCACTTTAGCTGATCCAAATTCAACATAAGTAAGTCAATAGACATCTTAATTGGAGCTGTACACTTTTACGATTTATTATCAGTTGGACAGTTTCATTTAACTCATACAAATAACAAAATATCACTACAAAAGAGTAAGTTAGGGTGGATTCTTTCTGGAATCGTTTCACTTCCTAAAAAATTAAATTCAGTCAATCATGTTCAAGCACTAAATTTTCATGCTTTACATTCAGATTTGCATCAAGATATCATTTTTTGGCAGCTTGAAGAACCATTAATTTCACAACAAAAATATAGTTCAGAAGAACAACAATGTGAGAATCACTTTTTATTAAATACAAAATATCATTACCATTTAATTCACAGCCTTCTGAATTAGGCGAATCAAGGTTAATGGCTCTAAACAGATTTGTTAAATTAGAAAACAAACTTAATAAAAACTCTCAATTAAAAAAAAAATATCAAAAGTTTATGAATGATTACGAAGAATTAGGACATATGACAAAAGTAAATCCAAATGACTTCAAAACACATACATTTTATTTACCTCATCATCCCGTAATTAAAACTATAAGTTTGACTACTAAAGTCCGAGTTGTTTTTGATGCATCAGCTAAAAGTCAAAGTAACAAATCTTTAAACGATATTTTGATGGTAGGACCTACTGTACAAAGAGATTTATTTTCTATTCTTATAAATTTCAGGCAATATTCTATTGCTTTGACAGCAGACATTATGCAAATGTATCGACAAATATTAATTTCACATGAACATCGATCCTTTCAGTTAATTTTATGGCGCGATGATACTAAAGATGATATCAAAACTTATCAATTAAACACAGTCACTTACGGAACAAGTTCAGCCCCTTATCTTACTACAAAGTGTCTTATGAGATTAGCTGAAGAAAACAAAACAAAGTTTCCCAAAACCAGTAAAATCATTGCTAATTGCTTTTATGTTGATGATTTATTAACCGGTGGAGAATCTGTTGAAGAAGTAATCAACATTCAAAAAGAATTGGAAATAATATTAGGTAGTGCAAAACTGGAATTAAGAAAATATTTGTCTAATTCTTCGAAAGTTTTAAAACAAATAGCAGACAAAAACATTGAATTTAACGTTTTGCTATTAGGAGAATATGAAAATGCAAAAACACTTTTCAATTTACATTTTCAACACAAGTGAAACATCAAAACATTACAAAACGCACTATTCTTTCTGAAATTTCTCAAATTTTTGATCCATTGGGAATTTTAGGACCAATAATAGTCATAGCAAAATTAATAATACAAGAGTTATGGCAACTTAAATTAAGCTGGAATGAAAGCATACCTTAGATCCAAAACTTCTGATGGGACCATATCTTCTCACTTAGTATGTGCAAAGTCACGTGTAGCGCCGTTGCATAAAATTTCTTTACCAAGGCTTGAACTATGTGCTGCTATTCTTGCTGTTCAGTTAACAAAGAAGGTATACAAAAACATCTTCATAAAAATTCATAAATTAACATATTGGTGTGATTCTACCATTGTATTACAATGGATTAAATCTCCATCTTATTTAAGAACTACATTTGTTGCAAACAGAGTACCAGATATTCAAAATAATTCAGAACAATCAAATTGGTATCATGTTAATTCTCAAAACAATCCAGCAGATATTATTTCACGTGGTATGAATCCATCAGAACTTATTAATTCTAATTTGTGGTGGTATGGACCATCATGGTTATTATTAGATGATAGTAATTGGCAGTCACAACCTAACATATCTTTCAAAAATGAAGATCTACTTGAAACAAAAAATAGTTTTAAATTCACAATCAATAATTTAAATATTTTAAATGATGATCTTCAATGTTCTTATATATTTAACAGATTTTCGTCATTTAATAAACTCATAAGAGTTATTGCTTATTGCTTTAGATTCAAAAATAATATGACACAAACACCAATAAATAGAAATTTTTTACCACTATCGGTTTCTGATTTACAACAATCATTGTATCAATTGATTAAAATAGCTCAAAGGGAATATTTTTCTCCAGAAATTGATAGTTTACAAAAAAGTAATTCTGTTACTCATACTAGCAAAATTCTTTCTCTCAATCCTTTTTTAGATGAGAAAGATATTTTAAGAGTGGGTGGAAGATTACATCATTCAGATTATTCGTACAATAAAAAACATCCAATAATTTTACACGAACATTTAAAAGCATTCCACTGTGGATCTCAAATGTTAATTTCTTTAATACGAAATACATATTGGCCCATTGCCGGAAAAAGTTTAGCAAAAAGGCTAGTGCATGAATGCATCATTTGTACAAAATATAAGACTATTCATAACAATCCCATAATGGGTAACTTGCCCGCAAGTCGATTAAAGTCTGTTGTGCCATTTCATATTACTGGCGTTGACTACGCAGGACCATTTCTTTTAAAAGATAGGATAACAAGAAATCCTAAATTAATTAAATGTTATATCGCACTTTTCATTTGTTATGCAACCAAAGCCATTCACCTTGAATTAGTCAGTGATCTTAGTTCAGCTTGTTTTATTGCATGTTTAAAACGATTTATCTCCAGAAGAGGTAAACCTTATCAAATCAATTCAGATAACGGTTCCAACTTTGTTGGTGCTCATTCAGAGCTTCGTAAGTTTTTTGAAGCTAACAAACAGTCAATCATTGATTTAACCGCAAATGATAATATCAAATGGCATTTTAATCCTCCACATGCTCCACATTTTGGTGGACTTTGGGAATCGGGAGTAAAATCCACAAAATTTCATTTAAAAGGAATTTTAGGCAACATATTAACATTCGAACAATTCTATACTGTTCTAACTCAAATCGAAGCTATTTTAAATTCAAGACATTTATCACCTTTGTCAGATAATCCGTCAGATCTAGAACCATTGACTCCTGCACATTTTTTAATCGGAAAGCCATTAATATTTTTACCAGATCAGGACTTTACTGATATTAATGAATCCAAACTAAATAAATACTAGCATTTGCAAAAATTAATGCAACATTTTTGGAAACGATGGCAAACTGAAGTGATTACTAAACTACAACAACGTACAAAATGGCAAAGAAATTCGTCAACTTTATTAAAAGAAGATGCTATTGTAATTGTCAATGACAAAGAGACTTTTCCTCAACAGTAGCGAATTGGACGCACAGTACAATTGCATCCAGGCAGCGATGGAATAGTTCGTGTTGTGACAATCAAATTTTCAAACTTTACAGCCAAAAGATCTGTCAACAAAATATGTGTGTTACCAACCGATCCAGTACTCTAAACACGACAACAAAGCGGTTGAAGAACATGGACTCTTCAAGGGGCAGTGTAAGTTAATCATTTAAAAAATTTGTTATTAAGTTATCAAGTGTGTTGTTATTTAAAAATCATATTTATAATTATGTAACTATGTACAATCAATCTTTAGAATTTTTTAAATATAAACGTTAGAAAAAACGAGATCTCATCAAAATTAATTCAGAATCTTTAATTTAAACAAATCAAACTGCAACAAGTGCTTAAAAGTTAATAAAAAATCAACATAAAGTGAGTGTTTACAAAAAAGAGTTGACATTAAATCGATGTTAAAAATTTCGAAAATTGAAGAAAACATGAAATTATAGTGATACTGATGTTTTGAGGTTGAAGGTTCTCCTAGGAGGCTATTGAAATATTGAACCATTGTTGGTATTAGAGTTTTGATTCTGAAACGTATGTAAAAAAAGAAACGGCGAACAAAACGTCAAAGTAATATAAGTGAGCAAATAAAAATCAGATTAGAGTAGGCGGTGCAAAGAAAATGTATGTCTGTGATTAACTGAATTAATTAATGTAATACATTCATGGACTGTCAAATGTGTTGACCTTTTATTTAATCACAGATATACATTTTCTTTGCACCGCCTACTCTAATCTGATTTTTATTTGCTCACCGTTTATAACTTGCATTTGTCAATAAACTTTTGTTTCCATGGCCAACCATATTAACAATTTTGAAAGAGAAAAACTGCCGTATCTCCGTCGTTTTTTTAAATAACCATCTCGAATGTTATATCGTTGAAAAGGTAAAAAAAGGCCTTTATTTTTCATTCATGGCCTACTATGGTTTCCATTAAAAAAAACTGATGTTTATGTCACAACTGAAAAATAATAGCTTATATGGAAAATTTAGTTCGACTGTTTAATTAAGAACATAATTCTGTACAACTTTTGTCTTGCAACTTTTCTCTAAAATCAAAAATAACCGAGCTATATGCATTTAACGAATTTATAAAAAATCAGTTTTTTCAAAATATCTAGCCAGCCATGAAC
The DNA here is from genome assembly GCA_958336345.1 of Dorcus parallelipipedus. Taxonomy (NCBI): domain Eukaryota; kingdom Metazoa; phylum Arthropoda; class Insecta; order Coleoptera; family Lucanidae; genus Dorcus; species Dorcus parallelipipedus. The sequence goes on along the minus strand of OY284484.1, from coordinate 14,652,257 downwards.
TTTAAGAAAAAAACAAAAGCTGCATTAAACTGGGCTCCTAAAACTAGTGTCTGGAACTGTTCATGGGTCATAACTACACTCTGATGTGTCATCTTGGACTCGAAATCAACAACAAAATCTGGATGAAACAAATAAAAATAAAAATGGAGATGTTAATAAAGCCTTTGAGGTAAACGTGGATGATTTAACCAAAGCAGAAAGGGATGCTAAGGTAAATGAATTCGAAAGTCAAGGGAATGCTGAAGATGAGTGCAAAGTCATCACCAAAGAGTAAGCTGAAACTAAGAACGATTTAAAATTGAACAATGATCCAAGCGGTAACATCGTGAAAATAGTCAGTGAAGAAAATTTAACCAAAGAAGAAAAAGAAGACGTGGGAACTGAAACGGGAAAAGGAAAAGTCGATGCGTCTTTGAAAAAACAAGAGAACGTAATTGCTGATGGCAAACCTAAAGAAAGACGAGAAGAAAGTGATCTCACTTTCTCCGGAAGCGAACGAGCATTTCCGAAAGACGTTCGTGGAAACCATTTCGGAGAGTGACCACGACGAAATACACCCTGTGAATGAAAACTTCCACCAAACCAAAGCTAAGGAATTGACGAGGGCTTTCGTCGAGTACGAGCAGCAAAACTACCAAGCAGTTAAAACGTCACGACCAAATAAAGGCGGGAGTCAGCTTGAAGGACCTAAATCAGAAAGGGGAGTCCTGAAGGATGAAGAGAGTGAGTTATTCAAAGAGAAGTCAAAGATGGAAAATTTGGGGAAGAGTAAATCTCCAGTTTTTGGACGTTCGATGGATGTGGATGCGCCTGCAATTGGAAAACTGGCCCTTGCCCAAAACAACGTGGAAAATGCGGCTGTCAAAATTCAGTCGCTCTGGAGGGGGCACGTGATAAGAAGACACATTAAAAACCTCGAGGCGAGACAATTTATTTTTGTATTTAGAAGTATACCTTATTTTAAAAATATGTATCCTTAGGAATTAGTTTCACTTTCGGTTTTTCCGGAAGTCGCTGTCAACTTCGCTATATCTTTAATGAATTTGGTTGCTCTTGGAAAAAAATCGCGGGAAAAGATTCGACAAGATTTTCATTCACAAATAAAAATGTTAGTGTTTTACAGAAAAAAAATAACTCACAAGCATTAATTAATAAACGAAATACGGAGAGGTTGTTTTATATTAAAAAAAAAGAAAAATAAAACAAAAAATACTTGTGCTTATGCAAAGACAAAAATTAGAACAAATTATTTCATATTTTTTATTCTGTGATACCCTTCGTGATTGTGCAGAATACTTTTGGATTTTGAAGCACTTCAGAAATGTACAGGATGATCCTGGAAAATGTTACCTAAAAGTATGAGTAGTTTTAATAAATATTTTGCGTATTTGCTCTTTCGAACTTACTCATACTTTCTGGTTTTTACCGAAAGTTGCCATCAAGTTCACTATTTCCTTAATGAATTTGGTTGCTCCCGTTTAACTTATATATTTATTTATAACAAAATACATTATGAACAATAAAAAATAAGAAAATAAGTGGATTTACACAATAGACAAGCAAATATGTCGCGGGAAAAAGGATGCAAGCAACAAGATTCTAATTCAAAAAAAAAAAAAAAAACAAACATAAGTTATAAAAAACGGAAAAGGTTTCTTATAAAAAAGAAAAAAAAAAAGGAAAAGCTTGCCTTTGGTTTAAACCGTGGTATACACATACAAACACTGAGGCTAATTTGAACGAATTTTTCATGTGATTGTTGATGATTTCTTATTGTACTGCTTTTATTAAATCTTCTGATTGTTCAAAATGCTTTTGAACTTTTTAAGAATTTTTAAGAATTACAGAAAGACAAATGACAGTTAATTGAACAGAAGAATTGAAAAAAATATATAGAAGATAATTGACAAAGGAAGAAACGAAAAAACAAACGAATGCATTTTCACAACTTAATGGACAAATGACAATCGCGAACATCAGAAGAAAAAATTGGAAGAAAACAGTAAGACGATCGACGCAGACGGAATTAGAAAAAACAAAGCAGAAACATTTGCAAACCTTTATTCTTAATTCAAACAATGAAAACTAATGGAATCCGACGGAAAAAAATAAATAAATCACAAAAAAATAAATGACTATCTACAACACAAAAGAAATAGAAACCGAATCAAAGAAATCAAAACCGAAAAGAATCGGTAAGCAAACTGTACATATAAAAACAAATGACAATTAAGTGACAAAAATTACTAAAAATATAGAAGACTAAGATGAAATAAAAAAAAATAAAAAAAAATTAAAATAGTATGAGTGAAGATGAAATTGAGAAAAAGAAACGTTTGTAAAAAAAACAGTAAGCCAGTAGCTGAAGACGAAATTAAAAAAAAAAATTTGCAATTCTGTAAACTAAATCAAACAATGGAAACTAATAGAAGCTGACGAAGAAAGTCGATTGATTGTCATTTATTTTCCTGCGACTTATTTACTAATTCGCCGAGAAAGGAACGAATTAGTAAACAAATCACAGGAAAACAGTAGATATAAAAAAACAGACCAAACCCTTTTTTCCCCATTTGAAATGCATTGACTTCCGGTCCACTTTTCTACCTCATCTGAGCCCGTGGTAAAGAGTGAGATGGAGCTCCAGAGAGAGAGAGACGGAGACAACGTAGTTCGGGCGTCCGTCCGCCAGATGCCTGCGGCGCTGCTGCTATTTTCGTCGTCGGACCGTTAATTCGGAAATTGTCCGCCAGATGGCCATGGCGCTGCGTCGTCGGAACGTTAGTTCGGAAATTGTCCGCCGGGTGTCGTCACCGGCGCTTCGCTACGGAATTTTTTCCTCCGTCCGGAGAGAGATTCGATCCCGTTCCTCGGCGTTCCTGAGCCGTCCACCTAAACCGCTCGGCCGTTGACTCAGTTATTCGTATCCGTTCGAGATGTGTAATACAGGGTGTCCCGTGACGTAATGTCACCACTTCACCTACGTGATAATCAATTCAAACTAAGTAAAAAACTCTAATAAAGTTTTGTTCTAAAGTAAACCGTTTCAAAAATACTGGATGTTTAATGTTTCATTTTTTATTTTCTAAAATTTTAAAGTTCATCTAATCATTTATCCATTTACCTAATAATCAATTCAAACTAAAAAAAAAAAACTCTAATGAAGCAAACCATTATTTTTCAAGAGTACGACGTGTTTTGTAATTTTCAGAATTTTTAAACTCTCAAAAGGTGTTCAAAATAGCCCCCGTTGTTTGCTAAACACATTCTGACATGCTTCAAAAGAGATGTAGTTGCCTTTTAAGACCTTTTGAGATAAAGTTTAAAAACTCTGAAAATTACAAAACACGTGTATTGTTGAAAAATAATGGTTTGCTTTATTACAGTTTTCTTTTTTAGTTTGAATTGATTATTAGGTGAACGGATAAATGATTAGGTGAACTTTAAAATTAAAAAAAATAAAACATTAAACATTAAACACCCAGTATTTTTAAACGGTTTATTTTAGAACAAAACTTTATTAGAGTTTTTACTTACTTTGAATTGACTATCAAGTAGGTGAAGTGGTGACATTACGTGACGGGACACCCTGTATTAACGACGCGCGGCGAAGATGTCCTTATATTTTCGTCGAACACGGATGCGAGTTGGTTGCGTCAATTTTTTTCCTCCGTCCGGAGAGAGATTCGAACCCCTTCCTCGGCGTTCGTGAGGCGTTCGCCTAAGCCGCTCGACCGTTGGGTCAGTTGCTCGTATCAGTTCGAGATGTGTAATAATAACGACGCGCGGCGAAGGATGTCGTTTTTTTTTTTTCGTCAAACACGGATGCGATGTTGGTTGCGTCCGGCGGTGTCCATCTGGTGACGAATTGCGAAAGGACCAACTCGGAGACGTCGCGTCGGTGGGTTTCTGTAAAAAGAGTGACGCGCGCAGGAGCATATAGATCGCTGCATGCGGCGGCGTCGCGGGAATTTCGAAAAAACGGGGCCTCGGGAAGTGCGCATTTCCGCGAGCAGAAACGGACGAAAACGATGCCGACGTGCCTGTATAATTGTTCAACGTCCTAAATAAAATTCTAAGAATAAAAAATGCGTTTTACTTACGTATGTATAATACAAAATGGTTTATTAACACACAATATAATTACCAAATTACATACAATTTCATTTTAATTTATAATGTCCCAACGGCAACGAATGAATGTCCGTTACAAGATCGTAATGTCGTTTGTCATCTATAGCATCTAAGGCAGTTTTATTTATGGTAACGGTTAATAATTGATGATTTATTGACCTGATGCTATTGAATTTTGACATTAATTTTTTATTGTCAAACAAACAGTCATAATAATCCTGAAAAGTTATTTTTTTAATTTCTGAACGACCTACGTCCTTCAATTTTTTAAATTTTACTTCTATTCCCACTCTGATGGCGTAAACTTTAGTTCTAATTCCAATGAACTCAGTTATTACCTGTCCGCACAGTTCGTCTTTAAATTTACCGATAACTTTCTTATTAACCAAAGGTATTCCGAAAGGGTTATCTGCGGCGTAATCTGAAGTGTCAAAAATTCTATTTGCATCCCGTTTTATAATTTCATAAATACTCGAGACGCGTTCGGGATGTTTTGGAGAGAATTTAAAAATAAAACTGTCCGTGTCCGTGTAACATACTGTGACATTAAATAAGGGCTCCACATTTTCTCTGATGTAATCATAAAGAAAACTATACATGACTGTTTTTGAAATGTCAAGGACTGCCATGCCAACGTAGATCGGTTTATCAAATTTCACAGATAATTTGTTCAGTTCAATTGCGACCAGATTCTCATTGAAAATCGTAGCTTTTTTGAAATTTGGTTGACTAATATATTTTTCAGCAGATTTCCATTTCTTTGTCAACACGATATTTCTGTATTTGCGTACAGATTCCATAAGTTTTCCGAAAACCATATTCGACATGCCCTTGTAAAAATCTTTATCGAAAGCGTTCGTAGATTTTGCCCTCAGATCCCTATTTAATTTAATGTATTTTTCTAACCAATTGCTCTCGTCAAATTCTACCGCACGATGAATTGTTTTTAATTTTAATTCTAAGTCAACTTCTAAAATACAAGATTTACCCGTTTCATCACCGAACATCGAACAATCAATGTCGGTCGTACTGAGCATTTCTAAAAGATTCGTTAATTTTTCGTCACTTACCCAGTTGAAGTTGTCGCACGGTAATTTTGTCGTCATCGCGTAAGAATAGAGTCCGTTCGCGTCTACGTAAATAATTTTGCTAATTTCGTTATCAGGGTCGAAATTGGTTCCCGTGTACAGAATTCGCTTTTTCATATCGGGAACTAACTTGAGTTATACCGCCGCGTAAACCTTTTTCCATAAATAAACTCATTTCGATATCTTGTAAAAAGGAAAGTTCAATATTTGTTGTTTTAAGAGCCGCCGAAAATGATAGGCCCTGAGCTGTGAAAAATCCACACGCATCTAACTCATAAGTTTTGAACGTCAATTTTGTAAAATTTTCAAAAATGTCTGCCAATAGAAATACGTCAATTTTTAAATACAAGTCCGCGTATTCACCGAGAGTTTTACATTGAAAATGTTGCCAAACGTTTACGGCGTGCTGGTAATCCTCATCGTTGACGTTTTCGCCATGTAATTTATTATAAAATAGGGATTTATTGGGAAGACTTGTCTCTTCCAATTTGTCAACAGAATTCACGTAATCATAGGGAAAACATCCTTTACGAGTTGCTAATTTATAAGAATCCGGATTCGGGAACGCTTTATGTGCGAACTTTATTTGTTCTGGTATCAAATTTTTCGCTAATGTTTCAAGAGACGAGGGCATGAAATGAAACGAATCTAAGAAACGTAACTTCACATCGCCTACCCTTTTCGAGAACGATATGTAAGTTTCAGTTGTGTTTGCTAAAATTTCGACATTTTCGTCGTTTACGTTTGCCAGAGCTTCTATTATAAAGTGACTATCCTAATGAGATAAATTGTGTGAAATCACGGGTTTTTTCTCCGCGGTAAATTTCAAAATGATTTAGTCGGTCGTCGTAAGAACAGACTGTAGAATATGCAACGCCAAAGGCTTGGTGTCGTTGATAGGCGTTCGTGAATGCCTTTTCTAAAGTATCGTCACAGGAATGAATAGGTTTCGTTAGAGCTTCAAAGTCCGCGTAAATGACAAACGACAAAGGCATGGTTGCTGCAAATTGTTTGAATTTAATAATGTTTTCTCCGTCTTTAGGTAATTCAATTTTTACGGCCTCGTGACGCGAGCAATCTGACACATGACGATTTAATTTGTCCTTGGATGAAAAATAACACAAGCAGCGATCGCAAATGAACTTGACACGCATATTTGATGAAATTTGATACCTGCACAGTTCTGATAAATTTTTAATGAGACAAAAATGACCTACGCGTTGACTTTTCTTTAAATATATAGTAGATTATACCACGAGTCAATAATGATAGCTATTATTCCCGAGGAAAAGTATTTACGAACCGAGCGCGCACTCCGAGGGAATAATAGCCATTATTGCGAGTAGTATACTCTACTTTATCTACAACTAAATTATTAAATTCACAAACACTACGCGTTTAACAATGACAGTTTTGAGTTTGTGTATTTTGTTGCCATGTTATTATTTGATTAGAGAAATTTTGTGAGCAAGAGGGAATAATGACTATTAATCCCTCGTCATTATTCCCTAATAGAATATTGCATGGCATTATTGTTCACAAACCACACATATAATACTTCCATTATATTTTAGTCGTAGATAAATAAATTTACGTGGCAGTTTTTGACATTTTTTGTATGATAAAGCGGACCCACGATGCTCTTGTTTTCATAGCCGTATACGTTAATTAAATAAATTTATTGACGTTTTCGAATTTCTGTAAGTATTTCTGTAAATATACCTTTAAAATTAAAAAAAATCGTATATATTTTGACGATACGTAGAAGGATCGCACGCATCTTGACCGTTTCTCGCCGGAAATAGGTGCGCTAAAAGGCAATACGCGAAGCATCGTCGGTATTGATTTTTGATGTTCAATATGACATTACTTTTTCGCCGAAGTTCGTCCGGCAGGTCCACGTAAGTGCTACCGTTATCTTTCTTTCCCCCTCTTCTCAACGGCGCACAGTGGGAAAAACAGCCAGTTTTGCTGACCAAAAATCGATTTTTTAATGTTTTTCAAAAAACTTATTTTTTGTCTATATTTAAGGTAAATGTTTGAGAGTAATAAATAATTTTTTTTTTCTAAAAGCTTCTTTTATCAAATTGCGAGATGTCAAAGATCAAGGAATATTGACAATCTTACAATAGGAATATTTTCTATTATGTTTCCGTTCCAAATCGTGAGTACCTTCAGTTAATAAATAACTATCTTTATATTTCTAGAAACTGCAATAAATTGTAAAGAAAATAAACCTAATAAAAATAATGTCGGTTCATATGTGAAAAAGATATAGTAATTTAAAAATGTGTATAGTTGACATAGAATTCTTATGATATATCTAACCATAAGCTAAAACCACTATATTTCACGATTTCAATATTATTATATTATTATTGCATCGTGTTTCCTCTATTAATTTACAAAAAATCATATCCGTCTAAATCCGTTTTCAGAAGTTATAAATTCTTAAGTAAATGAGGAAACACTTCATTCATTTATGACCTACGGGCGAAAGGCATATATTTAATTTTTATTAATAACTTTATACATATTTTCTGATTCAGTTTTACATAAAAGGAATGAGACTAATTTATTATTAAAGAATTCTAAAGGATCTATGATTGGCATGAAGTTTGAAATTTTTGGTTTAATATTTTCAAACTTCATGCCAATCGCAGATCCAGTGCCCAAGCACGGTCACTCTCACCTCGTTTGTTTCGAAAAATTTACTTCAAATTTTGTTTACTTTGACGTTTCAATTTTTCAACTAACGATAAGTTTAGCTCAAAGTTACTTTTCATAGTCTTAAAGATGAATTGTTCTTATGAATTTTTATTAACTGTTTTTGCGAAGACACCAGTATTAGCGAAAGAAATTTCGTGAGGAAAATAGCAGAACAATTTGGATTAGACTACGAAAACGCCCCCCATTCATTCTCCGTTAACCTGGCAGGATTGTACAATCAATTAAAACGTAAATATAAATCATATTATAACAAAAAATCATTTTTAAAAAATAATTCTCAATGGTTGGAAAAAAAATGTATAATCAAATGTCAAAATTTGGATTCAAACAATGAAACACATGTTCCTAGTACGTCACAAGGGCGACCAAGAAAATCCTATGAAGAAAGTTCTGAAAGATCAAAAAGCAGAAAAAGAAGTGAAATATACAATAGTAGTTTGTCTTCGTTGGAAGTAACTTTACCTGAACTTGTGGTCCATCATTATAAAAAAGTCATGACTTCAAAAAAGCAAAAATTTTGGAAGAAGTCGAGAATGCTTCGCAATTAGAAATAGATCGTATATATAAAGCTATATTTTCCCCAACAGATTTAAAAGACAACTTTTCACCACAGGATGCTTTGACAATTTTTCTGGATTTGAATTTATTTGAGGCAAAATATGAAATTTTGGTATAACATTTAAAGAAGAAAAATGTAATTATCTGTCCTTCTTACGCAAAAATTGCAGAGATAAAAAAGGACTCTATGCCGAAGAACTGGATAGCCTCTGAAACAACAGCTGGATCTAATCTCCAGGATCTGTTAGACCACACGGCAAAAAGAATTTTGCAAATAAAAGATCAAAAGGAAATAGATGAGCTTACTTCCTCTGACTTACTATTGTATTCCAAATATGGTTTTGACGGATCCTCAGGACAGAATCAATACAAACAAACTTTCAATTCAGTAAATATAAATGAAATCTCTGATTCCAATTTATTTATAACTTCTTTAGTTCCCCTAAGGTTAAAGTGAGCAGCAGAAAATGAAGCAAATGCCATTGAAGTTTGGAAAAACCCCAGGCCATCGTCAAGCCATTTTTGCCGACCAATTAGATTTAAGTATATAAAAGAAGATAAAGATGTAATTCAATTAGAGGATAAACATCTAAAAGAAGAAATAAAGAATTTAAAGGAAACCGTTGTAAATATTCATGGAAAAATTATAAGAATTTATCACAAACTTTTTTTTACAATGGTGGATGGGAAAGTAGCTCAACATGCACCAGGAACTAAAGCGTAAACGAGATGTGTGATTTGCAATAGAACCATGAAAGAATTTAATTCGTCCGAAGGAAATGAACCTCAACATAATGCCGAATATGGTTTATTCCCTTTACATGCTCGAATTAGATTTATGGAATTTTTATTGAAACTTGCATATGAAAAATCTGTTGGGTTTGAAAATATAAAAGGAGGTGAGACAAAATATAATATAAAACAACAAGAAAAGAAACGAATAATACAAGAATTTAAACAAAAAATAGGCCTCATAATAGATACGCCAAAACAGTGATTTGGAAATACGAATGATGGAAATACGGCAAGCCGATTTTTTGATAATGTTGAAATTACATCCAATATATTGCATATAAAAGAAGAAATTATCTTGAAATTTAGAAATATTTTAAACATGATTAATTCCGGACTGAAATTGAATGCTCAAAAATTTGGAGAATATGCTAAAGATACCCTAAATTTATTAAGAAAAACATACGGAGAGAAAAACATCACACCAACTGTTCACAAAATTCTTTTTCACGGTGAATATATTATTGGGGCTCATATTTTACCAATTGGAAAACTGACAGAAGAAGCCCAAGAGGCAAGTCAAAAAGAATATCGTACACTACGACTCAATAATACGTGCAAAATATCGAGATCAAGAGTCAATGAGGACCTTTTCCGCATTTTGTTGGTGTTATCAGATCCTTTAATTTCATCCTTAAGACTCAAACAAAAAAAACAAAGTATTGAAGATTGGCCAGATGAAATTAAAGGAATATTTGAATAACAAGTTATTTAAAAAAAATATTTTATAAATAATGTTTAAATTGTATTATGTAAATATTTGTTTTTTACTTGCTGCTTATTTGTTACTTTATACAGTCGCACCTCTATAACTCGAACCTCCACAACTCGAAATTTTCTGTAAGTCGAAATTTACTGTTTTATTTGATGCTCCCTGCAGATTCTACATAACTGCTATCTCTTTCTTTAACTCGAGATCTTTGTAACTCGAAGTAATTTTCCGGTCCCTTGAAGTTTCAGTTATGGAGGTTCGACTGTATATTAATAAGTACTAAATTCTACCTATCTACAGAAAATTTATAATTTTATTTAAAATCGTAGTTTTTGTACTATTTTCCAGAATTGATACATAAATTAAAATTTATTTACTTTTTATTCTTTTATTTTTTTTTAAGTTAAAAGTACTGACGTTTTAGAAATAATGATCATGTATTTAATTTTTGACTTCATATCATACGTAAAAATCAATTGTAGATGTTGAAACGGTGAACAAGTTCTTAAATCATTGAAAACCTACATTTTCCTCGCATACTGGGTGTCACTGGTAATATAATTTAATATAAACATTTACAAATTTTCTCGTCTAAATTCTTTATTATAATGTTAGTAAACACATAGGAAAGAATAAGTACTTTACCGTTGTCCATATAAAAGTATAGATTTTTGGCCACCGAAATTAAGTCTTTTTCCCTCTGTGCGGCGTGTACTTGCAAAACGCCACGACCAGGTTCACGATTGCCGATAACGACCAACCGCTGTCCCTTTCTTGAAACTCGGAAAGCTGATAAGAAAGTGAAAAAAAGAAAATTAATATGTGGCAGCTTATTTCGTTTTAAACTTACCTGCACCATGATTTCGTTAAACAATTCGCTTAAAATTTCGTCTAGATTTGCTCCAATATTGATCACGTGATTTTTGGTATTGAAAAACTTATATTCCGAGGCATCGGTTTGAGGTTTTACAAATTCACCGCAAAATACCAAATTTATCTTCATCGAAGGCGTTTTCACCAATTGATTTCCGATTCTAGTTCTAATCAGAGACGAGACGTCTAGGAAAAAGCTTCGCGGTTGTGTATGAGTTTTATTGATTATTACTCCGGTACGAATTCTGCTTTTAAATGCAGATTGCAGCTGCAAATTTAAAAAAAAAAAAAAAAAAAACTAAATTGGAAAAAATACGTACGCATTTAATTTAAAACTTACATCCTTCCACTGAATTCGGTTGATGTTATTAATTCTCCATTCTGTTCCGGGACGACGATTTATTCTTAAACTTCGACTAATCGGCAACGTTTTAATTTTTAATTCCAGTTTTACGTCTAATGAATGTAATTTTGCAATTAAGCTTTCAATTTGTTTCTTATCGTGCACCGACGGACAATTTCTCATTAGCTCGTTTAATGTTTTAATATTTTTTTTGATTCGTTTTGCAAATTTATAAGCATCTGATTTATCGGCGCACTCATCCAATAAGCGAAACACATTTAAATATTCTCGTAAATCCATTTCAATGTTTAATAATAATCTAATTTTAAAATTATGTTTATAACTAAGCTAATATTTTTTTACGTTAACGAGCTGAAAAAAAAAGAGAGACTAATTTTAGCGACTTGAAATAAGATAAGATAATAATAATTTTGTACTTACTTGTATTTTTAATATTTCTCAAATTCAATGTCATAAGCCGGCTGCGGTTTACTGGCTAATTTCACCAATCCTTTGTAAATAATAATAATAATAAGTTTATTAAGCACGAAAATAACAAGTAATTGTACACAAAGCTATTAACTAAAAAAGAAAGGAGATTCTATGCTTAAATGGTGAAGGGTCAGATGTATTAAAAAAGTTATACCCCTGATCTACCCCCTTCACCGAGACACACAACTTAAAACAGGCAATGAAATGACAAATATACCGGGTGGAAAGTTTCAAACCCGAACACAGGAAACTTGCATTGTTTATGGAGATTGCTGCTCGTCGTTTAAACATACAAATGGGTAATGGTCTTAAAAGAGAGAAAATTATGACCAATACTACCTTGCCAAAATCATTGCTAAATGTTATACGTCACTCAAATTGTATAATTTTTCAGATGAAATTTAAAAATTTTATTTTCACGAAATTATTAACACTTAGCAATAATCTTAATGGTAATTAATATTGGTCATAATTTTCTCTTTCCTTTAAGACCATTACCATTTTTGTATCTTTAAATGCCGAGCAGCAATCTTCATAAACTTACTTTTCAATGCAAGTTTCCTATGTTCGGGTTTGAAACTTTCCACCCGGTATATAAGTTTACATTTACATTTAGCTTACAATCTACATTAAAGTATAATTTACATTTAGCTTGCATTTTACATTATAGTGTAATTATTTTAATATATATTTTGATTAAGTTGGTCGCTACGGTCGCTACGGTGACGAAGGAGCTTTTGCTTTAATTGTTTGGCAAATTTGGTTGGTCCCAGTTTTAAAAACTCACTCGACAAGGCATTCATAACATTAACTATCCTGTAACTAAAGGAGCGCTTAAAAAACTGTAACCTATGTTTGGGTATAGATAGGAGACCCGAAATCTAATATTAACGTTATGAACATCCGTCTGAAATGTGATCTTGTTGTACAAATACGGCGGACTTTTATATAACAAAATTTTATGATAAAATTGCGCGGAGTGCAAGTATCTTCTTTCATTCATATTTAGCCATCCTAATTCAATGAGTTTATAAGAAATACGTTGTCTACATCGGACGCCGCATATGAGCCTCATACATGCATTTTGAACTGTCTGTATTCTAGAGACATCAGAATAATTTAAAAATGGGCCATATACGGTGTCGCAGTAATTGAAGTGGGACAACACTAGAGATTCACACAACATACAGTGTGTCCCAAAAAGTTTTATACAAATGGAGAAAAAGTTTATCTTACATTTCACAAAAAAAACTATTCTTTATAAAAAGCTCTGCATGACTTGTAGATCCATAATCAGGTACAATTTTTTTTAAAAATTGGCTGGAATACAGGGAAAATAAAAAATAATGATTTGGACGGAGGGCAAAATACGTTCAAACTGCAGTGGAGAAGCAAAATGTTCATTGAAATTGTAATTAAATAGCAGAAAATTATGCACACTTGTAGATTATTGATATTCGCAGATAAAAATTAAAAAATAAACACCTCAGCAATTGTTAGATAATTTATTTTTATAAAACATTGATAACCTTCTTTATCAATTTTTATCTGGGAATATCAATAATCTACAAGTGTGCATAATTTTTTGCTATTTAATCACAATTTCAATGAACATTTTGCTTCTCCACTACAGTTTGAACGTATTTTGCCCTCCGTCCAAATCATTATTTTTTATTTTCCCTGTATTCCAGCCAATTTTTAAAAAAATTTGTACCTGATTATAGATCTACAAGTCATGCAGAGCTTTTTATAAAGAATAGTTTTTTTTTTGTGAAATGTAAGATAAACTTTTTCTCCATTTGTATAAAACTTTTTGGGACACACTGTATATTTGATGTTTTTTGAAAGATAGTGTCTATTTAGATAAATCAACTTAATGTTGGCAAAAGCTCTTTTAATCAGTTCTGTAACATGTCGAGTAAATTTAAGATCAACATCCATGAACAAACCTAAGTTCTTTGAGCAATCAGTCAAGACAAAGAGTGATTCCCACAACGTAAATTAACTGCAGCAGCAACATCAGCACGAGAAACTTTTCCCCCAAATAACATAACTTGAGTTTTTGCTGGATTTAGTTGCAAACAATGTTGTTCTGAAATTTTAACTAAGTTGTTCAGATCCTCATTTAAATATGAGCAAGCATTATCAACTGCATCGGCATTAAAGGCGTAATACAACTGTGTGTCATCCGCATACAAATGATAACTACAATGTTTAAGAACTTTAGGCAACTTAGAAGTATATAAACAGAATAATAAAGGACCCTTGAGGTACATCTCTATGGATTTCAAGACGCTCGGACAACACACCGTTGTAGAACACTCTCTGAAATCTACCCACCAGATAATTTTTAAATAGATTCAAGGCACTCTGTCAAGCCGCATTGCGAAGACAACACCTCACCTATCTTATCTTCGGGTATGGCCTTGTTAAATCGACGAGGCAGAAACACGACAAACTCTTGATCGAGTTCCGCCAGCAATGATTCTCCAAATTTCGTTTTTACATATTTTAAGTCGGACAACGGATACTTGCGGTCGATTTCCAGCTCCGACAACTTCTTAATAGGTAATGATTTTAACGAAGTAGCACTATTTATATTCGAAATGGTATACATAATTAACGCGCACAGAGAAAACGTAAAATGAACGATTTTCTGTACGGACAGATGATACAAACTAAAGTGCTGTGCTGCAGTTCGCGACGCATTTTTCTTATCAGTAAAAAATTGCAATGCATTGAGTAATCTACGTGTGCGCATTAGATTTAAAATTAAAAATACAGGATGTTTCATAACTTCGCGGCGTAGAATTAAGGAACGTATACGGGGTACTAAAAAAAAGTAAAATATTTATTTCATAACTTACAAAAATATTTAATGACAGCTGTAGTTCTTGCCAAATGAAATTGTAATTAAATTGATTTGTTTAATTGGCAGTATTAGAGAAATAGAATATCTTATAAATCACCTGAATTATTTCAGCCTGATTGGGCTTCATCAGAGATATGTACTAAAAAAATTACTTTTTGAAAGGATAATAATTAAATTATACACTTACATATTTTTGAATTTCCAATAACCCAAAAACAAACCCTGAAAGAAAACTTTTTGAAAAACCGTCTAGTATTTTGCAAAATTGAAAGGAACGGTTATGTTTCATCATTCAAAAGGCAAAATGTGACAGTAAAATAAATAATGTAAGTAACTATGTTTCCATAGTTAACTGTGTAACTATGTTTCCATAGTTACTTACGTTATTTATTTTACTGTCACATTTTACCTTGTGAATGATGAAACATAACCGTTCCTTTCAATTTTGCAAAATACTAGACGGTTTTTCAAAAAGTTTTCTTTCAGGGTTTGTTTTTGGGTTATTGGAAATTCAAAAATATGTAAGTGTATAATTTAATTATTATCCTTTCAAAAAGTAATTTTTTTAGTACATATCTCTGATGAGGCCCAATCAGGCTGAAATAATTCACGTGATTTATAAGATATTCTATTTCTCTAATACTGCCAATTAAACAAATCAATTTAATTAAAAATATTTAACATTATTTATCACCGCGTACACGTTCCTTAATTCTTCACTTCGAGTTATGAAACATCGTGTATAATACATCTTTTTTTTATTGGTTTAAAATAAATTACGGGTAGGTAAGAAAAGCAGCCACGCCCCTTTTTTCCCATGTTATTCTTATGGACTTCCGTCGGAGTTTTTTAGTCATATACCTGAGCGTATATAAGAGAGAGACAGAAGAGACAAGGAGAGACGCGAATATAGAAGTTCAGAAATCGTCCGCTAGAGGTCGGTTGCGTGACGTGGTCTGTAAATCGGCGAGAGAGACGCGAACATAGAAGTTCTGAAATCGTCCGTTAGAGGTCGGTTGCGTGACGTGTTTGGTTAATTGTGCTTAATGAAAATATTTTTCGCCGTTGCGCGTATGAAAGGAAGATTCGAATCCGGTGCCCGCTGTTTGCAAAGCCGTCCACCTAACGCCCTCGGCTATCAGGCAAATTGGGTGAGATCGGTTAAGAAGCGGTAATAAAAAAAAGAAGAACTGAATCGTCGTGCGTTCGACGAGGGTGCGCGCGCGCGTGGGGGCTTTCACTCATGCCCGATTTCACCAACGCGGATTGACACCAGCACTCGGATTAAATCCACTGTTATCACCAAGTATGCGTTTCACCAATATGAATTACACAGAAGCTGCGGTCAACACTCGGATCAGATTCAACTCTCCGATTTTGACGGATTATTTGAATAACATTCGTTTTGTTTTTCATAAAAGAATGTATAAGTTTTTGCTGTAAATTTTATTAGTGTTGCAAGAAGGCTGTTTTTAATTAAAAAAAATTAAGAATCAAATCTTTCAATGAAAACTACAAATAGGTACATGACAAAAAATTAAATTTCAAATAATTCTGCCTTGTAACGTAGTAGAAATTTTAATAAAAGAAATTGTACAGTGATTTGATTGAATTGAAATTTTTCCACATATTTAAGCTTGAACACGGGCATTAGGTATGTTTTTTTGCAAAATTCTGAAACAAGTAAATTTTTAATTTTAAAAAGACACTTTATTGCAAAAGTCTTTTCTCAATCGGCATTTGTTTTGTGTATGTATGTCATATAATAAAATTGAATCACGCATATTTACTTGTATTTACAGAGTTTATTTGCAAATTGTAAGTGCTGTTTAAAGCCCCTAAGCTCGCTAAAATATATGTAAGTGCTGTTTATGAACAGTTTATCGTTAATAAAGCGTTGTTAAGTAGACGAATCGTAAATTAGTATTTCCAGTTTCTCCTCTAAGTACCTACACAATGTCTTTAGATTCTTCCTCGGACGATGAGTTTTAATTGAATAAATAAGCCTTTTCTTAAAGTGAACTAAAAGACATTCAAACGAAACAAATTATTTGGTTTTACAAAAATCAAATAACCACTACAACCACACGCGAAGTATGTACCAACCACGCATATAGTTACTAAATTTTTAGGGAGTTTATGATATTTTACGGAGTTTAACTAAATTGTATTGGCGACACTGAGGATTCGTTGATCCATCGTGTCGTAGCATACGGTTTATTTTGTGAAACAGCACAAAGGTTGAATCTCGAATTAATTCGTGGTTCAGAGTTAACAAACACTTGGATTGAATCCGCGTTGGTGAAATCGGGCATCAGAGTTTTTGAGCTAGGATGCTGCAACAAGGCTGGGGCAGCTATCTTCTAGGCTCAAGGGTGATAAGATTAATGAGATAATGATACATGTACGTTACAGATTAAAGCGTTTTCTTTTCATTAAAAAAAATTTTCACATTTAGTCTTTAAAAATTCGTAAATAATTTTTACATTAATTATGGAATATATGCTGCAGGGCTTCGTATGGTGTAAACAAGATCCGTGCATCTTACAAAATTTCGGTACACCTGAAATTGTTTCTAAATTTGAAACGTTCGCGAATTTGTATATAAAACAAATAAACATGTTATTGATGTAACTAAAATTTTTACGCATACTTGCAATTATGGTTATTGTCACGGTAGTCGAAAATTGTTTGAAAATGATAAATCACAAACAAATGTACATTTATTTGAAACTGAAGGCAAGTTGCCGGCCGGAAAGAAGGCATAGGATCATTCAATAACCATTTAACAAACACGAAAGGCCATAAATCCTATCGCACTTGAGATCGTTCAATGGACTTTGAAGGGATTGTCACATAAATTTTGGGTCACGAGAGTTTCGGATACGAGTCTGCTATTCTTTAAAGGTTGCAATTCGATACGCATAAGTAAACGTAAGATAATACAGCATTGAAAATGACACTTGCAAAAGGCAGGGCATAATAAAAACGTCAGGATAGTTTGGAAATTTACAGACGCTGCAGACATGTGGAACATTACGGGTGGGCTCGTGTAGTCGAAAGCGCATTTCTAGGAAACTATAGGGCGTGAATTTTTGGATGCTAGACGCTATCTTATTGGCCAAAGTATATTCTGAATTTTGTCTTCAATCAAGGGAGGGACCTTAATTAGGCGCAGTTGAAAAATGAATTTAAAAATTTACGGCAGATAGCTCCGAGCTTTTAACACGGTCAGTCGTATCCATTGGGCTTGGCAAATTGCTTTGAGTTACTTACTTGGTTCTTTGATTTAGGTTCACAGCAAAGTAAAACCATTTATCGGTACGCCTAACGTTCCAGTGTTTGAGAGTCTATTAAATCAAATTAATCAAGCCGGTCTCGCGACGGGTAAATGCATCGCGTGTGTGGTTAAACTGAGTGCAGTGCGTGTATTGGATGCTTATTTCGCGGCGCGGATTTAGGTAATCTGATTTAATTTGTATTTTATTCATTACATACTTGGTGGTATTAATTGATTAAAAATTCATAATCTGTAATTCAGTACTTGCTGGGCTTGTGCACTTTTCTTACTAAAGTGTTTTCAGTTGATTTCCAAACGAGTTTAAAAGTAAATAAGTTGCATCCACATTCGTGGAGTTGATTTGACCATTATTATATAAATCATTAGCTAGTTCGTTTGGCGTTTCAGTAATTTAAATCGACCAGAGGCAGTCAGCCGACGTTTTCACTTTGTGGTGCAATTCATATACAGGGTACTTTTGTAAAATTAGTTAACTCCCTTTTTTGCGATATTCTCTGGCAAATTGGAACACGAACACAGAGTGGTTTTCGATTTGCGCAGGGAAATCGATTGTTTCATACCACTGGTCTAAGGCAAGTTCAGATCTGCCACTAAACCCCGGTGTGACCAGCACAGATTAATTACCTGAATCAAGGCCAATCAGTTGTATTACTAGGGCAATAAAATTGAGAGGCCAAACCAATTCTGAATCACGTAATCAGTGCCATCTTATCAGCCGAGTTCCATCACACTCTGTGTGTGGACCAAGGTGTAGCCTTTGTCGGGGGATCTGTAGTGAATCAGAAGGGATCTGCTTCGAGACCGTAAGGCCATAACTACACATAGTAGAGTGCCGTAAAAAACGGTCAAAAATATTCCATTGCGTACAGGTTAGATCTTCGTCGAACAACGCAATCAGAGGTTAATTAATAAAGAGTGAGGCATTGACCCGCCACCTCAAAATAGCGAAAGTAGCGGTTGAGCTAGTCTCCCTACTTCGTAGCGTTATTAGGTTATCAAAATCGGGTCATCGCGCCTCCAAAGGAGGGCTCCCCTGAAAAACGAGCGATTACTATTGATTCTCTCGCAGATCGATCGCCTGGGTTGCATTTTGTATCACATACTTCCCCAGTATCTGGTTAATTAATCTACTATATTCATTAAGTAAGTACACTGTAGGCACAACGCCGCTGTGCACTGGTTGATATACAGAGCGTGTCTTAGAGTACGATTAAAGTGTTAAACACGAGTACCAAGATAACGTAATTTTGAAAACAAATTAATTATTCATTTAAATTGAATAGTCAGTACACAAGTATTGTTTGGGACAAGCATAAAAACAACCCACCAGTTGTGTAATTGGAATTAGTTAGTTCGTCACGATATTCGAACGAGAAAACCGTTAAACGAATTCTACTGTATTTCTTATACGAGTGTAAATTTTTTTTGTAATAGAAAAAACGGGGTTTTTTATACTCAGATTTTCAGGCTGCATAGCGCCTGGAAAACGGAGTTTTTCCCTTGATCTGCAATAAATACTTGATTAAATATTAGTCCGCATTTTTATTTAAGTATCCAATTCCTGCTATCTCATATTTATAACCGTCTCACCGAGATTAAAGAACAGGTTAACGGCACGAGTAGAATACGTCCGAATTAGCGATCATGAGCCATTTTTAATTATTGAAAATTGTTTAGAAATATCAACAAAAGTAACTCGGAAGATTTCTTTGAAGGCTGGCGCCTGGCGTAAATTTATTGTAGTTATTATCGCATGGTATAGGGGCCCCGTAGTGTCAGGTGGCAATTCGTCTAGCCAGAGTGGCCTGTAACCATAAAACTGACCTTTTTCCTTTCCTGGAAATTTGCCGAGTTACCCCGAAAATAAATACGCGTTAAATCCTTGCAGACGATAACCTTTCAGTTGCCAGTAATTTAACCGGCTAATAAATTAAAATTGTTTATCTGTTTGGAGTCATTTATTACTTACTTAGTTGTCCCTAAAGATAACAAACAATAGTAGCACCTCGGCGTGTTACAAATTTATAATTTCTTTCGAAGGTAAAATTTTTCGAAGACAATTTATTTTTTGATGTCCTTTTACATATATCCGTTGATACTCTTGAGTAAATCTGTGTAGAATGTCGGCAATTTCACGGTAGGGAGTGTAGCCATCCGACCATCGTAAACAATGATGATTTTGTTCTAACCAATAAACTTGTTTTCTGTATTGTCTATTGAGATTTTTGAAATGGGTTGGAGGTTTAAATATGAAATGTGCTGTACCTTCTCCATCGAAGATTGCTAATTCTTTTACGACGAACATGTCCAGCTCAAAACCTTCCATATCGATAACCAATGATCTTGTATAGCTTCCTTCTTATAAATTTCATGTTTTTTGTGTAAAACTGGATCAATTATTTCTGATAACTTGTCAATGCGTCTTCGAAATCGTGCTCGATCGCATGCGTATTGCATCCATTCGTTTTTTTCTTCTCCTTCTTGCTCATCACTTAAATTAAATTCTAATATTTCTGATGGTTCTGATGTAAATTTGACGTTTTTTTTATTCATTTCACTCAAGGTTTTTATTCGTACGATGCAAATAGAAGACTGAAAAGTAAAGAGTCTTGTTGACAGTAAAGAACAAGAGAAAAGCGCTTATTTGCATTTTTTAAAATATGTTGACGTAATGTTGACATTACTAACAAATAACTTTTTGTGATTGAATGCAATAAAACAATTATTTAGAAAAAAATTATTTATTTGCATTTTTAACATAACACATTTAGATTATTTCTCTAACAATATTTGTTGCGGATTATATTCCAGAACTTTATCGTGAATTATTAGACAGTATGCAGTCATTTCAGGTCTAAAATCAACTTCGCTTTCAAGTTCGAGTCGTATATCGATTGTTGAAGATCTAATCGATTCGTTTTGATTTGAACAATCGATGACGTACATGGCTTTAGTGCGAAATTCTTTTAGATTCATAATAGGCGCGCTGTTAATATGTCCGTAATAGCTTTTTTGAAAATCTGCAAACATTAGATACGCAATTCCGAATTTATTTCTAGTCATTTCGAGATTTAAATTTTTATATGGGTAGCTTTCGGCATTCAAATGCAATTTTATATTCCTAATATGAGCATGATCGAAATCGGCTCCATCCTTATCATGCTTATCTTTTTTACCATCCTGAAAAGCCACGATAACATATCTAGGTTTCTCCAAGTTTGTTGATGTTCTTATCGGTTAAACGTCGTTTTTGGTCTGACGCATACTAGGAAGCTCGTGCAGTTCCCATTGCCTAAATGGAATGTAAATTGATTGCGATTGTTGTAGAACTTTTAACATTTGTAATTTCATTTCATCATTTAGAGTAATGTGAGGGACCTGCCATTCGATTTTCTGTACGGTGATATTTGCAGTTTTCGTACCAGAACTTATATAGCAGTTGTTATCCGTTCTTGAACGAAGCAATATTATTTCCTGCTTGGCGTTTATGATAATTTTCTTATAGTCTTCCGCAAAACCCAGCAAAAATTTAAGTGGTATGCATGCAGTAAATTTATTGACTTGTAAAGTCGGATGTTCATTTTGTAAGGGTATCCATCCGGCCACCTGCAAAACCTTACTCTCTGCTTCGTTGTAGGACAAGTATGCCTTCAGAGTGCTCGTCATTCAAACATTTCGAACTTTGTCAATTTCTTTTCCATCTATTTCATAGCGCAGTTCTTCAAAGAGAAATGCATACGCGTTATTCGTTAATTTGCAATTGCCCGTACCTTCGGGATTCTCTTGAAACGTGCCTTCAATGTAGAGATAACTTTCATGTGGATACGTATAAATGTCTTGATGATTTATTAAGATTCTCACTTCATCGTTGTTGTTGAAATTTTTATATGTGGGGGAATACCAATGAAATTGCTTCTTGGTTATTGTTTCATCAAAGTTGAGACTGTCGAGGAGTTGTAACATTGTTGATCGTGATGTTTGTCTTCACTTTAAAACCCAAACTTTGTGAAAACTGTACGTTGCTGGGTGTTAATCTCTGGACAGACGACTGTCGACTGAAACGAGCAGAGTCAATGTTCTCCTTATTATTACTATTATTATTCTCCTTGCTGCGATTATTGTTATGGAAGCACAAACCCATTATGCTGCTTGCTTTCTTAATTCAAGACTGACACGAATTTGTTCACCTCTGAAATTTATCAGAGATCCGTTCTGGTCTAACAACGTTAGAGTAATATTGTCGATTTTACGCACTACAACTGGTAAATAGACGATATTATGTGGTGTAATGTCGACAGACGGTGAAAACTCGAAAATCGTATGTGACAGCTTGTCATCGTAAACTGAATGGGTTGCAATGTTACATTCAACTCGTACCGTCGTGACTTTAATAATTTCAACGGGCATATCTGAATGATGCAGCTTATTAGCTTCCAACACTTTTGGTGAAAATCCTAGCATGCGTCCGATGGAGTCGGATTTTTCAAAATCAATTTCAAACGCACACTTAATTTCACATTTCAACGTATTGTTATTCGCTTGTAGAGACAAAGTATCTTTCTGCTCCTTTTCGTTGGATGTCGGATTGGAAACCGCTTTCAGAAGAAATTTTTCCAAATCTTCAATCTCATAAGAACCAGTTAGAATGTTTAAAACTTTGTTAGTATCATAATAGAATTTATTATTTTTTCCTTCTTCAACGTTGAGTATAGTGTTGTAGGTAAAAAGACTGAGTAGACCTATCTGATACCCATGATTAGGATCTAATTCAATCGGAGGATAATAACTTGCCGAAAGTAGACTACTGTTGCTCACTAGAGTGAATGTTCGCGACATGACGCTGAATGAAAGTAAACAATAATACACCACTCTGTTTCTCCAACTACAACTGTTTATTTTCCCACAAGTTTACATTCTTTATATAAAAAATCCAAACATAAATGTCCACAATTTACAGCATTGAATTTCTGAAATCTATCGTGATTATATATTATGCGACTGCCTTCAAAGTATTGAATTAATTCTAGAGGTGGTTGAAGATTTCCGAAACTGTCAAAATACAAAACTGTTTGATTTCTTTTAACGCAGGCAACCTAGTGAGAACCGGGTCCGTTTTTAGAATCCAAATTAACTATGCCGCTATCGAAACGATACGGTCGTCCTGGAGGTAATGCATCGCGCATAAAGACACCTCTGAAGTAACGTATATTTTTCTTTGCAAATTTCATCACAACAGAATCTGTTAGTGCTCTTCGAGGCAGTCTGTTGATCAGTTTTTTTTTCTGATGTAGATATAATCCAAGACCTTTACGATACGGCTTCAGGTAGAGACCACTACCTCTTTTTCCCAAGGCGATGCTTCCATTGTTTCATTGTGTCGCTTTGTTTCTTCCAATTTTCTCCTAGCCTCTTTAGCTTTGTAGACTGCGCTTGCAATAGATGCAGCACCATCAGCAAGAGATCCTGCAGCTCCGAGACCGGCAAACAATGGTATGAGAAACGGGATGATATCTCCAACTTTTGGAACGGGAATTACACGAGGTTTTCGAATGTTTTTCTTACCGCCAGCTTCTTTCGTAGCAATTTTTGCCGATGCTCTTGCAATTTTAATCGCTTCCTTCGGATCATCTAGATTTTTGAATTTGCTTACGTTCTGGTGAACTTTTTTAACAATTTCTCTCAAAGCTACTTTCTCTTTCTAGCTCGAGTTCCATTACGGTTACGATGACCCATTCCCAACTTGCGTTTAGCTTTAATTGCTGTGGTGACGAAATAACTCGCTAACTTTTCACCTAACGACGTGTTTTTCGCTTTGACACGACTCCAAGCTTGTTCTTCCAACACCTTATCCGCTAAATGTCTGTTTTCTAAATCTTTAAACTTTGAATACGCAATGTCGTGTTGTTTACAGGCTCGATCGAATTCGTTAATGCCGAGGTCACCTCTTTGCAAACGTTTATTTAACTTTGTACCTGGTCCGCAATACTGATAACCACCGGGAATATGTAATTCTATCAGTAGCTTGTTTATAAATGAATTTAAGACACCCGTACCGTTGTGCGTAATCATTTACTCTGAGAGAATATATTACACATATATACATTACATATTAGTGAAAATGAGAATTGTGAAACAAACACATTCATTGTCAGTCAACAATATGAATTGCTTGTGTGAAAAAACTCAAGACAAGAGTCATCCGCTGCTGCCTTCAACTATGAGGCGTATAATTGCAGGTGCTTCCAATTGTGGTAAAACCAATACCGTGCTGTCCTTAATCGTTCACCCGAACGGTTTACTCTTTGAGAATGTTTACGTTTACTCAAAATCCCAATACCAACCAAAATATCAGGCTCTGGGGAAAATTCTAAACGAAGTAAAAGGTGTAAATTATTATGCATTTAAAGAAAACGATGCAATAATCAACGCCGAGGAAGCCAAGAAGAACTCGATATTTATTTTTGACGACGTCGCTTGCGATAAGCAGGACAAGATAAGAAGTTATTTTAGCATGGGACGTCATAAAAACATCGATTGTTTCTATCTTTGTCAGACTTACACCCCAATCCCGAAACACTTGATTCGTGACAACGCCAACTTTTTAATTTTATTCAAGCAAGTTGAAACAAATCTGAAAAGAATATTTAATGACCACATCGGTACTGATATGTTATTCGATCAGTTCAAGTCAATGTGTGCAGAGTGCTGAAAAGACAATTACAGCTTTTTATGCATTGCAAAAGATTACGATATAGACAAGGGCAAATATCGAAAAGGTTTTGATCAATACATACTGTTATAAACAGCTAGCAGTTACCCAAAGAACAAATATAATCGGTTATAAACAGATAACAGTTTATAGAAAACAGGTAGTAGTTTAGAGAAAGCAGGTGTGATGGATGAAAAGACGAAAGAGAATGTAAAATTGGAAATTATTAAAGCTAGCAAGGCAATAAGAAAGAAATATTTGGCTTTGAGGAAAGGTAAACTTCAAAGAGACGATGAACTAATTCAAAAGTATAAACCAATCACGGAACCGCTTAAAGATCTAGTGAAAAGTGTACAAAAAACTGAAACAAAAGATTGAAATTACTAAAAGCGTCACAAGAGGCTGGAAATACAAGTCATAATAACGAAATCGTTGCAATCATTGAAGAACTGAGAGAAGCAGGTATAATATGACCACCGATAAGTTTGGCAGATATTTAAACAAGACGAAGGCGGCACGAGGTCCTCCAGGCATAGGCTTTTCTCTCACTTCCAACAACGAATATGATATTCAGAATAAACGACTTTACAATGTGGGATTTGCAATAGAACCATCGGATTGCGTGAATAAAATTTACGTGGACAACATTATGCAAAAAATCGAAAGTGAGCTTAACATTATGCAAAATATAAAGCTACAATTTAAACAAATTCGAGAGGACTTGAACGGAGTGATTCAAACATCAGCATGCAAAGCATTCACCACTGACCAACTTAAACAAGACCTACAAGCTAAACTAAATAAATTCGAAATCGAAATTCAAACAATGCAACAAAAAATAGATCGCAGAATTAAAGAGAACGGTAATAGAAGTAGCATACGTCATAATAATTACAATGGAGAAATAATGAAATTAAAAGACTCTACGAATGCTAAAATACATCAGTTTAACCAAAACGTAAAACAAGCAGAAAAGAAAGTTATTAGATTGCATATTAAGCCACATACTTCTGCTACTACTAGTAAAAATGAGTCGAATTCAACGTGATGTTGTGAATGAACTACATAAACCTGCGAGAAAAAAATTCCCCAGGAGATCTACAATCATAAAGTTTATAGACGATTTGTGGCAAGCTGATTTATGTGAATTTATTCCTTACGCACGTGAAAACAAAGGTCATAATTATATCTTGGTTGTTATAGACTGTTTTTCAAAGTACATGTGGACGCAACCTGTGAAGAAGAAAACCGCCGAACTTGTTACAGAAGCTATGCGTAAGGTGATTCAAGAAGATAACAGGAAACCTGTAAATTTACACACCGACGAGGGAAAAGAATTTTATAACAAGATTTTTAAAAATTTGATGCAAGAATATGGAATAAATCATTATTCAACGTTTTCAGCTATTAAAGCCTCCATTGTGAAACGCTCTATTCGCACATTGAAGGATAAATTGTACAGGGAATTTAGCATTCGAGGTAAATACAAGTGGGTCGACATACTATCGGAAGTCGTAACCAAATATAACGCTACAAGACACAGAACGATAGGTATGGCTCCCGCAGACGTAAGTAAAGAAAATGAACAAATGCTTTTGCAAACTGTTTACAATCAAATCAAAATTCGCGGCAAGCCAAAATATCGCGTAGGAGATGTAGTTCGTATCAGCAAATACAAGGGTGTATTTGAAAAAGGATATATCCCCTCGTGGTCCACGGAACTCTTTAAAATTATTAAATTTCAAGTTACCAATCCGGTTACCTACCTGCTCGAAGATGCTAAGAAACAGCCGATTTCCGGAGCCTTTTACAATGAAGAACTTCGAAAAGCAAAACATGAAGACGTTTACTTGGTGGAAAAAATTTTAAGAAAGAAAGGTGGGAAGGCGTATGTCAAATGGCTCGGAATGTCTGAAAAATCTTGGATTAAACTAAAAGATATTGTTTGAATAAACAGTCATGCTCATTAAAAAAACTTCTACTCATCGAATTTTCGAGGCGAACGACCGTGTTCTTGAACACTGAATACACAAAGTTAGTAAAAATTAATAAAAAAAATTTACTTATTATAATTTTTAAAAATTTTTGTAATTTAAATAAATATAACTACTTAATTAGAAAAAATTGCTTTATTGACATTTTTCTCACATAACTAAATTATTTCTAATGTACCGGTACAATATTAACAACAATATAAATAAAATATTACCGAATTTGTAAGAATCTCATACGAGAAATATTTTATTTTTTCACTATCAAATAAATATTGTTCGGAAGAAATGTTTTGTACAATTTTCCAGTCGTTATCCCGAACTTGACCACCCGTTTGACATATACAGTGAATTTTATAAACCATGGACGCTTCATTTTGATTTTCCAGATTTGTTTGTAACATGCTGCAATGCGTCGTCGTCGGCGTCGTTGTTCTCGGCGATGTTTTATCAAGCTTCACCCAATTGTTAGACCAATAGTCGTTTCTGGTGTTTTCAGAATCGATACACAAATAACATTCATCTATATTTGTCAGCGTGATATTAACATTCACATCAAATGTTGTATTTACAATCACAGCAAAAAGTACTGGCACATTCATTTTGCATTCAAATTATTTTTGATAAAACTTTTATTTAAACACTCACAACATAAATAAATTGGGTTTGGTGGACCATCAAATTGGATCCTCCCAATATTGTAATGCTCGTAGCAAGGTAATCGCAGCTGTAGTTCTTTTTCTTGTTGAAAATGTGAAGGCAATTTCTTCCAAATATAATGTAAATCCAACGGTGATTGTTGTATTAAAATAAACCGGGGAATGTAAGATGTAAGATTTTCATTAATGTTTCTTAAACCAAGATTTTGTGAATTGAATTCGAGTACCTCGTTGACTTTCCAAAGTACGTCTTGTAACTTTTCCATTTAAATTGAAAATGAGACAATTATTTTTCCTATGTCAGCTTTTATCTTGTCTTCATGCAAGGCGAAGAGTTCCAATATACAATCGATGCATTCAGAGAACCACGTTAATGAACCGTCTCCGCATTTTGTACTTCCAGTGATGAAATCGGATCCAAATGTGATCGCATCTTCATGATCAGGTTTATTAGAAGCAATTACATATTGAACCATTACATGATTGTAATATGTTAGAAACTCGAGTTTTTCCAACCTCCGAAGACGATAATCAACAAGATGAATTAACTTTTTTAATTTGCTAAACACTAATTTATCAAGTTCTACCTCACATTGGTTTTTAATAATTTTCACTTTAAATTTTCCCTTCGACTGAAGAAAAATTAATTTTATTTCACCTTTGCAAATATCTAAATCAGAAAATATAACTTCTTCTGTTGAACAATGAAGACATTTTGAACTTTTCAATTTAAAATGTTCTTCAAAACGCGACACGTACTGTAGAAACTCTCTCCATTCTTCCCCGGGTAATGTCAGCACTTTTTGTTTTGCCCCATGCGATATATTCACGCTCGGTTGGAAATTTGTACTGATGCACAACCCAATCGAAATTTTTACAGATTTATTCAGCACATAAATTATTTCGTCAATTAATGAACCAACTTGTTTGTTTTCTCGTACGATATTTTCGAACAATCCAAACATTGAAGAAGCCATTACTTAAAATATATACCGTCACCGTTGTCTCGCTATAGACACTAAGCGAGAAAGAAGAAAAAATGTATTTAAGTGTTAGGATTTTTTTTTAGACCAATAAAAAGTCTTTTTTTTTTGTGTACATTTAAATTTAAAAATTTAAGCTTGGCCAATGAAATGAGCATATTTTTCATAATTCCTTTTACAGTTTTATATGAATTATGTCAAACAAGCATTTCTAATTATGTTTTAATGCATCGCTTCGATACTTTTTGCTCGTTCATAGTTCATACATGTTTGTAGAAACATGTATAGTCAGCAATTTCAAAATATTACAGATTTTCCTTCGCACATTACTACCAAGAAAAGACAATGTACAAAATGTAATGCAACAAGCATTCTCGAATACGATCAGAGAGGTTGGTTGTGTAAACAAAAATTTAAATTACTGCGTTGCAAACAGTGCCAGGATCTAACAATACATCGAATTAAAAAAAGTTTTTTGCTGAGTGTTTGAATTTATTGAGTTACTCGTCGCTGTGAAATTTTTGTGATTATTATTGCATTTATACCGGTCAAAGACGCTATATTTAATCATTTTATTGTGAAACGTTGACAAGTGCAGTTATAAACAAATTCGCGCGATGGATTTCGACAGTTTAAATAATAAACTCTCTTTGGAACACCTGCCGTTGAAGAAAGTTAATGAATTGGAAGCTTTTCGAAAATATAAATTATCAAATTTAAAATTTGTGAAAACGAAATTTGGGAAATCTTTACTGTAATGGATTGGAATAAGAGTGGTAATAATAATTGAATATAATATAAAGATTTATTCCAGAACTAATGTTGATAATAATACAAGTTGTTGAATTATATCATATTTCAATTGTTCGTCCTCAGCTTCCCTATATGTAGTAATACACTATTCATTTGCACACCGTAATACACTACATATACTCTCCCTCGAAGACGATGGCACACCCTTATCTTCATAATTTAATCTATCTGGTTTTTTAATTGTACGCCGCCGCCGTGGGCGGTTCTTTGCAACACTAATTGGTATAAGTTCCTCCTGAGGCGAAACTACTGAGTTTTTAGTTGGCGAAGATTGAATATTACCATCAATATAACTTCCAATATTCGCCGTAGCGTCGGTTTCGTTATTTTGTTTGTCTTTATTGACAATAATCGGTGAAATCTGATTGTTGTCTTCTTTTCCTACGCAAACTGTATCGTCAACGCTTACTTCTTTAGTCTCCAAATTTTTGGCATCGCTTACAGCTAAAATCTGATTAGTGTGTCGCTTCCAAATTAAATTACCTCCAATGGTTTTGACAAAGTAGTTTCTTTTACCAATTACCTCATCAATGACAGCTTTAGTCCAAGTTTTCTTGTTAGGATTTCTATTGTTACGAGTTCGGGTTCACAAATTTAAACGTTATTTATTTATTTTAAAACACTTTAATGTCTACGATCATTACACACAATACAAGTACAATAATATCGAGCTGTACACTTATCTGACAAAATAACACTTAAACGTTATTAAATTCGCTTGCTACACATCGCTTCCTAAATAAGACTGATTTAAAAACCGCGCTCCGGCTCCTCTTTTTAGCAGTCAGCCCTCTTCGAGAACAACTTCGAAAGACTTGCTAGATTTTTCCAGTAAATTCGGTGCGTGTCTAGAATAGATTAGAATCCTGTCTGCGGCATAGGTGGCGCTACCAGTATATAAAAATATAGTTTGCTTCTCATAATGTAACACTGCCCCCTCCTTAATTCTGTTCGTCCCGAGCAGAATATGGAGCCAAACGGTCTATGTGGATCACTTTCATCTTCCCACGGGGTAGCTTCCGTATTCTGTATACCACGTCATTAATTCTCTTGATTACTTCGTAAGGTCCGTCCCAAGGCGCCTGTAGTTTAGGGCATAGTCCACGAGTCCTTTTGGGGTTGTACAGCCAGACCTGGTTCCCTGGTTGGAATCCCATTTGATTGGCTCGTCTATCATACCGGGTCTTCATTTTGTCGGTGACCAGATTGATGTTTCGTCGCACATATTGATGAGTGCTCGCCAATCGATTCTCGAAGTCCTGCAGATATTCGTGCAATTCAGACCTTCTAGCTTCTGGAAATCCAAACTTCAGGTCACATGGCAAACGCATTTCTCCTCCAAACAAAACTCGATACGGTGATTGCTTAGTAGTGTCATGTATTGCGGAACGATATGCCATTAGAAAAATGGGCAAATGTTGATCCCAGTCGCGTTGGTTTGTGGAGACCACTTTTGCTAAATGTCTCTCTAGAGTTCTGTTGAATCGCTCTACCATGCCGTCTGATTGCGGATGTAACGGGGTAGTGTGCGTTTTAAAAATGCCAAGCATCCGGCTCAATTCTTGAAAGACGCTTCCTTCGAAATTTCTACCTTAGTCGGAATGAAGCTCCATTGGCACCCCAAATCTTGTTATCCAATTCTCTATGAGGGCAGTGGCGACAGTTGTTGCTTCCTGATTAGGCAACGCGTAACCTTCTGGCCATTTAGTGAAGTAATCGGTTACCACCATGATGTACTTATTTCCGCGATCGGTTTCTGGAAACGGGCCAGCTATGTCAATGGCAATCCTCTCGAAGGGTGCACCGACGTTATACAGATGTAATCTTCCTTGAGTCTTTTTCGCAGGTCCAGACACTGCCTTGCAGGTAATACACCTGGCACACCAATTCTCTACATCGGTTCTACATTTCACCCAATAAAACCTTTCTCGGACTTTTGCTAATGTTTTATTGATGCCCAAATGTCCACCTGACGTACCACCATGTATTTCTTCCAAAACTTCGGCAATTCTTACTTTTGGAAGGACTAGCTGCTCTTTAATTTCGCTGCCATCAGGTGACTCCCATTCTCTTTTCAGAATTCCATTCTCTAACTTTAGAGAGTCCCATTGTGCCCAGTAGCTTTTGAAAATCGGGCTTTTGTTCGATATTTCGGCCCAAGTTGGACGTTGTCCTTTTTCCTTCCAAGAGATTATATCCCTTATGTCTTCCTCTTGGCGTTGCTCTTGGCTTATAACTTCTGGTTGCCACTGGTTGTTTGTGACACGTGTTCTTTTGATAGGAATTATTCCTTCTTTGTCCTCCAATTTCAAGCAGTGCCGACAAACTTCAGGACACGGTCTTCTGGATAGTGCATCTGCATTATTATGGATACGACCTGGGCGATGTTCGATTGTAAAATCATACTCCTGCAGTCTTTCTATCCATCTGGCAAGCTGGCCTTCTATATTTTTGAACTGGAGCAACCACTTCAATGCTGCATGGTCTGATCGAAGATGAAACTGTCGACCATAAAGGTATTTGTGAAAATGTTCCAATGTTTTCACCACAGCAAAAAGCTCCTTCCTGGTTACACAATAATTTCTTTCAGCTTTGGATAAAACTTTACTGAAATAACCTATGACACGTTCTTCCCCGTCCTGCACTTGTGATAACACGCCCCCAATTCCGTAATTGCTCGCATCTGCGTCAATGATGAACTGGCCCTCTAGTCGTGGATAGGACAGTATCGGTGCAGACATTAGAAGATCCTTCAGATTTTCAAAAGCTTCTTGGCAGTCTTCACTCCAAAAGAATGTTGTTTTTCCTTCGGTCAGCGAATGCAGAAGCTTGGCTGTCTTTGCAAAGTCTTTCACAAATCGTCTGTAATATGTGCATAATCCCAGGAAACTTCGCAACTCATGCACATTTTTTGGTGGTGGCCAATCCTTAACGGCTGTAATTTTGTCTGGATCCGTTGCGACTCCTGCTTCTGATATGACGTGTCCAAGATATTTAACTTACTTTTGGAAGAATTCGCATTTGGCAGGATTCAGTTTCAATTTCGCCTCTTTTATTCTCTGAAAGACGTCTGTTAAGTTTGCAAGATGTTCTTTAAAAGTTCTTCCAACAACAATCACATCGTATAAGTATACGAGGCAAGTTTTCCAGCTAAGTCCGCGCAATACCAATTCCATGAGTCGTTCAAAAGTAGCTGGGGCGTTGCAAAGACCAAAAGGCATCACTTTGAATTGCCATAAGCCATTTCCAGCAGTAAAGGCCGTCTTTTCCCTGTCTTCGGGATGCATACCAACTTGCTAATAGCCACTTTTCAAGTCTATCTATTGTGTCATCGATCCTGGGCAAGGGGTAACTGTCCTTTTTCGTGACATCATTTAATCGTCTATAGTCCACACAGAAACGCGTGCTGCCATCCCTCTTAGTCACCAGTACAACGGGAGATGCCCATGGACTTTGCGACGGTTCTATAACGTCTTGGTCTTGCATCTTCCTAATTAAATTTTCGGCTTCCTCTCTTTTTGCCAACGGCAGTCGACGCGCGGGTTGTCGAATTGGATTCGAGTCGCCAGTGTTTATTCTATGATGTACAATGTCTGTCCGGGTTAAGTCATCATCAGTATAAGCAAAGATTCCTTTAAATTTTCGAAACAGCTCTCGTACGTCTTCTGTTTCTTTGGGTTTCAGCAATGTTGATGTACCAGCCAGCAATTTCTCTAGTAGTGGTGGTAGCGTGTCAGACTGATGCCGAGCGGATGCATCGTTCACTTCAATATGGTTTACAGAAACAATTGCTTCACACTTGCCCACTACAGTTCCGCCGGGTAAGGTAACTGGGTAACTGTTGACATTTGCAAGACGGATAGGAACTGTTTCTTGAATCTTCACCAGAGTTCCAGCCAGTAAAATTCCCTTCTTGGCGCAGTTAGTTTCAATTGGTTCTATGATCCCAGTAGGATAGCTATCAAGATTGCAAGAGGCTTGCTTGGCTGCCTCGAATTCCAGAGCACGGACCAGTACATCTGTGCACTTGGAGAAGTTACACAGTCGCAAGACTTGCTGCATCTCTTGGTCTCTAGTACCGTCAATGAATGCTTGTATGGCCAGCCGGTGGAAAACAGGTTCAGGCAGGAAGTCTCCGTACGCCATTCGGACCAATCTCTCGACATCGAGTTCAAATTCCTGTAATGACTCACCATTCTTCTGGGTACGAGTTTTCAGTTGGATAGTATGGAGTTGCTTCATGTGTGCGTCACCAAATCGCATGTCCAAGTGTTCTACTAGTTGATCAAAGTTGTTTTGAATCTCTTCGGGAATTGATTGTAATGCACTCAATGCTGGTCCCCGCAAAGCCAACACGAGGGCTGCAGCCTTATCGCGATCATTCCAGCCATTTACATCAGCTGCGATTTTGAATTGTCTAATAAAAGTAGACCATGGTAAGTCCCCTTCAAATTTGGGTGGTTTCAGTTTTTGGCTTGACGACACAGATGGTGTAATAGAACGACCAAGTCCTACTTTATGCAGTTGTTTGGTTAAGTCTTCAAATTTATCGTGGAACTGAATTTCTATTCCTCCGATTTTCTCATCAAGTTTGCAGTCAAATTCAGTTTTTATCTCACCAATATGAGTTTTTACATCTTCAATTTGATAAAAAATTGCGTGTTCAAATTGTCTCTTCACATTTTCAATCTTTCCATCAGTTTCCTCACCGAATTGTGTTTTAAGACCTTCGATCTTTTCATCGATTTGAATTTTCACCTCCTGTAATTTCAGATCTGTGTTTAAACTGGATGTTTCAATTTTTGTTTCCAAGTTTTCTATTTGTTTTCTAGAAAGTTCCATTTTCTCATCTACTTTCTCCATTTTTTCTTTCATTTCTCTAAGTAGAGCTGCGGTATTTTCAATTTCGAATTCAAATAATTCCGGATCTTTTCCTTCTTCTCGGAGAGCTCGTTCAAGCCGTTCTTATAAAACTGCTTTTTTTTCCACAATTTTCCAGCCCTCTCTCGTCCAATTCATCACGCAGCTCCTTCACTTTTAATTCAACTAGCTTCATTTTCGATTTTTTTTTTGAAAATTTCCGCTTCTGACACCAATTTGTTACGACTTCGGGTTCACAAATTTAAACGTTATTTATTTATTTTAAAACACTTTAATGTCTACGATCATTACACACAATACAAGTACAATAATA
Source organism: Dorcus parallelipipedus (assembly GCA_958336345.1). NCBI lineage: Eukaryota > Metazoa > Arthropoda > Insecta > Coleoptera > Lucanidae > Dorcus > Dorcus parallelipipedus. The sequence goes on along the minus strand of OY284484.1, from coordinate 14,618,016 downwards.
TCGAGCTGTACACTTATCTGACAAAATAACACTTAAACGTTATTAAATTCGCTTGCTACACATCGCTTCCTAAATAAGACTGATTTAAAAACCGCGCTCCGGCTCCTCTTTATAGCAGTCAGCCCTCTTCGAGAACAACTTCGAAAGACTTGCTAGATTTTTCCAGTAAATTCGGTGCGTGTCTAGAATAGATTAGAATCCTGTCTGCGGCATAGGTGGCGCTACCAGTATATAAAAATATAGTCTGCTTCTCATAATGTAACACTATAGCAGTGAGTATATAGGTACTATTAAGAGAGATCGTGCGATAGGTTTCAACGTACATAGTAAAATGTAGGCGAGGGGGAAGCAACGTGAAGAGAGTGTGTATGTAAAATGCTGCCGCTGTCGGACAGTTTTGAACTGCTATGTTTGGGTTTGATGCATCACTTGTTGTCTGACGAGAATCACGAGTATCACATTTCACCGATAGATGATACGCGTTTCTGAGGGGCTAAAGGGTGAGGGGAAGGAACTGTCAGTAGGCGTGTCGTTGATGAACCCTCACCAAAAAATTTTACGAAGACAAATGCATGTATCTGTCGCCGTTGAAATTTTCCATGTGCATTCAGTGTTGACTAACGAGTTAAGAATAACAGGAGAGCTATACTAACAGTAGTTTCTCGTCCAAACTGGTCATTAAATATGGTCGCTGTGTGTCATAGGGCCAGTTGTACGTATAAAACGAGTTAACCACTCGATCAAACTTAAAGTTTTCAGTAGTTTCTCGTCCAAACTGGTCACTAAATATAGTCGCTGTATGTCATAGGGCCAGTTGTATAAAATGAGTTAACCACTCGATCAACTTTCCTCCACAATTAACTTGACCGAGTGATTACCTCGTTTTATACAACTGGCTCAAAGGCGCACACAGAAGCTTTTTACAAAATTCTGGAACGTCCACAAAACCCACAGTTCAATATTGTTTATAAAACACTTACTATATTAAGTTTAACTAAATAAGATGCGAGAAATGTCAATTGTATTCCTATCTTGTTACGTTCGCAAATTACACCTCCTAGATCATCTTGGGCATATAATCGCATCTCTCACTCACGATTTTTAATATATTTTGTGTCTCTCTCATCTGTTTTAAGAAGTCTTGTGTTTACACTATTTCCATGACGACAGGTGCATTTTTCACACTGTACTTACAAGTGGGATGTGAAAAGTGCGTCGTTTTTGAGTCAAAAAGTCTCTTTTACGCTTTTTCCCTGAAATTGTCAAGATTTGCCTTAATTTTTTTGGACAAAACGAAAAACGGGATTCTTTATTTCCCGTTACCATTATATTACAGTTTTGACATACAGTGTGTCCCAAAAAGTTTTATACAGATGGAGAAAAAGTTTATCTTACATTTCACAAAAAAAACTATTCTTTATAAAAAGCTCTGCATGACTTGTAGATCCATAATCAGGTACAAAATTTTTAAAAAATTGGCTGGAATACAGGGAAAATAAAAAATAATGATGTGGACGGAGAGAAAAATACGTTCAAACTGTAGTGGAGAGCAAAATGTTCAATGAAATTGTGATTAAATAGCAAAAAATTATGCACACTTGTAGATTATTGATAATCCCAGATAAAAATTAAAAAATAAACACTTCAGCAATTGTTAGATAATTTATTTTTATAAAACATTGATAACCTTCTTTATCAATTTTTATCTGGGAATATCAACAATCTATTAAATAATAAAGTGTGCATAATTTTTTGCTATTTAACCACAATTTCCTTGAACATTTTGCTCTCCACTACAGTTTGAACGTATTTTGTTCTCCGTCCAAATCATTATTTTTTATATTCCCTGTATTCCAGCCAATATTTTAAAAATTTTGTACCTGATTATGGATCTACAAGTCATGCAGAGCTTTTTATAAAGAATAGTTTTTTTTGTGAAATGTAAGATAAACTTTTTCTCCATTTGTATAAAACTTTTTGGGACACACTGTATATACACGCTGGCACTTACAGCTGAAATCAATAAAAACGGGAAATGTAATCACCAATCAGCTATTTTTATAAAAACGTACGTTTCAGTTTGAGGATCAAAGTAAATGAAAATCATAGTTTACGAATAATGTTTGTAGGAAACATTTTAAAGTTTTTCTTTTAGGAAAAAAACGTAAACTTATTATAAAAGCAAAATTATATGACATGGGGCTGTCGTCATTATTTATAAAAAGATCCTTTTTATTTAGAAGAACAATGTTGATTTCCTGTCAAATTTTGCTACAAATGCTGCAGTCCCGTGTAGATTATAATGTTTACTATACGTAGAAAAAAATTTGAATTAATACAATGAATATTAATTCTGTTATATTGATTCTTTATTGAGTATGTGTTTTAGGCGTATATCGGGAAGGAAGTCGGGCCCCTTAATCTCAAAATAATATTTTACTGTCATATAAGGACCTGTGGGCGGAGCTTATTTGCGCAGCCTTATGTGGCAATAGGTTTGATTTGATTATTTCGACTTTTGTTCACCTTTTGTTCACGGCATTTACTGGGAATGTACACCAATAATTAATTTATAATCATTTTTAATAACTAACATTTTTACGTTTGACACTAGAGGGCATAACGCATAATAGTAATCTGTAATCACCAACTGCACTAGACTCTAAAGACTCTCATAGCGACACGCCATCTATATAACGACTCAACTAACAGAGGAGTTCACGAAGAGCCATCTATCCAGCGACTCACTTTTAGGTATACGCATTTTTAACCCGTCGTGATCTCTCTTATTAGTACCTATATACTCACTGACTATAGTCTCTAACCATTACAACTTGACCTTCTTCAAAACTAATCTCCCTGTTACCTTTCATTGTTCTATTTTCTTTTACAGGTTTTTCGTGAGGTATTACAAAATCTAATCTGGTTTTTAAGTTTCTTTTAAACATACGTGCGGCGGGACTTATTTTTGTAGTACAATGCGGTGCATTTCTGTAAGTAAACAACCAACGATTAATTCGAGTTGATAACGACATTTTAGCGTTTGTTGGATCTTTCATTGCTTTAAATAACGCATTTTTGAATGTTTTAACCGCATTTTCGGCAGCTCCATTGCTAGCTGGATGAGCCACTGGTGTTGTTCTGTGTTTAATACCATTTAATTCACAAAAAGTCATAAATTCACAAGATACAAACTGAGTGCCGTTGTCACTTATAATCTTATCCGGCAATCCAAAGCGCGCGAACGTTTCCCTCAACTTACTGATTGTAGTTTCAGCATTTATTTGAGGACAAATAAAAACTTCTGGTCATTTGCTAAAAGCATCAATAATTATAAAAAACATTTTTCCTTCTACAGGACCCAAAAAATCTATGTGAATCCTTTCAAAAGATCGAGTCACTTCTTCAAAGGGTATAAGCTTAGCCTTGGGTGGTTCTTGTCTACAAGACAGACAAGCATCACAAGAAAGTACTTGATTTTCAATATCAGTATCTAACTTAGGCCACCAAAAGTATGACCTGGCCCAACTTTTCATTTTTACAATGCCCATATGACGTTGTGTAATTCTCTGAGTAATCCATTCTGTAACTGCTTCAGAATAATAACTCGGTAGCCCCACATAATTACTCCTTCTTGTATACTGAGCTCATTTTTTAACCTTGAGTATGGTTTAAGCTCCTCATCTACATTATTCTGCCAACCATGTGTAATGTATCTGCAAACTTTAACTAAAATAGGATCACGACGAGTAACTGACCTGATTTGTCTGAAATCCACCGGCACAGTATCCATAAAGAGAATATATTCGGATTCATAGTGATCTGGAATTTCTTTTATAACAGGAACTCTCGACAAACCATCAGCAATCACGTTTTGCCCTCCACTAATATACTTGATGTCATAATCAAAACCTGAAAGATAAACAGCCCAACGTTGTAGCCTTCCAGCTGCCATTATTGGAATGCCTTTCTTCTCCCCAAAGAGTGCTAATAAAGGTTTGTGATCACAAACTATCGTAAATTTTCTTCCCATTAAATACTGGTGAAACTTCTGTACACCCCAGTGCACAGCTAAAGCTTCTCTGTGCGTAACTGAATAACTTCTCTCCGACTTGGAAATAGTTCTAGATGCAAAATGAATGGGTTTCTCAACATTTCCGTCTAAAACATGCACCAACACCGCTCCTATACCATACTCAAAAGCATCAGTATACAGCTTGACTGGTAGAAATGGATCGTAATGGACTAATATTTCATCTGAAGACATTGCTTTCTTTGCTTCTTCAAAAGCTTTGTCTTGATCCTTGCTCCACCGTTTCGCAGTTCCTTTTCTCAGTAAATAATACAGAGGTTCCAGGATTGTTGACAAATTCTTCACAAATTTCCCATAATAATTAACCATACCCAAGAAAGCACGAATTGACTTTTCATCTTTTGGCTTTTGGGCCTTAAGAATAGCTTCTACTTTTTCTGGATCCTTTTTCAAACCTAGAGTATTTATAATATATCCCAGGTACTTTACCTCTTTCTGATAATATGCACATTTGGACAGCTTCAATTTTAATCCGGCCTCTTTTAACCGATGAAATGTTTCTCTTAAATTCTTAAAATGCTCTTCATCAGTCTTTCCTGTAACCACAATATCATCTAAATATACTACAACACCTTTAATTCCTTGTAAAACTTTTTCCATACATCTTTGAAAAATTGCACATGCAGTTTTAACACCAAAAGGTAAACGATTTACCAAATAAATACCCTGCTCTGTACTTAAAGCTAAAAGCTTTCTTGCTTTATCATCTACTATTAACTGATTATATGCGTTGGATAAATCAAGTTTAGTGAAATGTTTGCCTCCACTTAACTTTGCAAATAATTCTTCAATTTTCGGAATAGGATAGTTATCATTTTCTAAATATTTATTTATAGTAATTTTATAATCAGCACAAAGTCGAATTGATCCATCTGACTTAATTACCGGCACCAAAGGAGTCCCCCAATTACAATTATCCGTTTTTGTAATAACTCCTGCGCTTTCAAGCCTACTTATTTCCTTTTCAACCTTAGGTTTGAACGCAAAAGGTATTGACCTAGGCTTAACAAAGATCGGAATTATGTCGTCCTTAATTTTTAATTTATCCTTTTCATTTTTACATTCACCAAGTTTTCCGTTGAATAATTCGCTAAATTCACCAATGAGCTTTTTAAGAATAATTTTTTTACTGGCATTACATTCATCTATGGTCAACTCATAAGCTAATTGATCAAGATTAATTTTCCTTTCAGTAATATAAGTGGTTTTACATTTCAAATTCTTATTCAATTTAACAATGTCAAACATTTTTATCAAGTCACGGCCTAACAACGGACGACATCCTTTTTCAACGATAACTGCCCGACAAATCTTGGTAATGTCATTATAAATAAATGATGCCTCAATCTCACCAATTGGTTTTATTATCGTCTTTTTCATAAGTACGTAAACGAATTCCCGTCGGTTTCAAAGGAATTTTATTTAACTTCGCCATGTATATATTTTCTGGAATCACCGTGATTCTTGCGCCCGAATCAACTTCCATACTGATTTTAATATTATCAATGAGCATTTCAATTATAAAAGGTTCTATATACATATTTGACATTGTCAACAAAACACATGTCATATTCCTCAACTGGACTTGTTTCTAAATCTAAAAAATGATTTTTACTACCTTTTTTACACACACAGGCTAAATGTCCATATTCGTTACATTTCTTGCACCTATATTTCTTGTACTTACAGTTTTTATAATCATGGTTTGCTTTACCACATGAAAAACACATTGAAGAAAACGCGTTCTGGACTTGTCCCATTGACACTGACTTACGTGACGGTTCACCATTGATAGCTCCCTTGCTTTTATCAACCAACTTCGAAGTCACCTTGGCATTTTTGCCCTTAAAGCAGACTGCGTTTATGTGAACAGCTTCTTCGATAGCGGCTTCTTTGCTCAATGCAGTATCCAATAATTGTTCCAGCGTTCTGTCAGGCTCCTCTTCACACAGTCGGTCAAGTATTTTTCCTGATTGCAACCCTGAGATAAACTTGTCTTTCAGCACTTCATTTAGACGATTGCCAAACTTACATTGCATTGACACATTTTTTATCCGTACAAACCAATCTTTTATACGTTCATTTGGCATTTGATGTAAACTGTAATATTCAATACGTTTACGAAATACTGAAACCTTCGGTGAAAACTGTTTTCTCATAATTGAACACAAATCAGCATACGATTTTTGCGATGGTCGAACTGGATCACATAGGTCCCGCAAAACTTTATACGGCTGTTTTCCAATCACCGTCAATAGCACACTGACTTTGCGATCATCTCCGACATAATTTGCAATAAAATATTGTTCTAGATGTTTTTGATAAATTTCCCAATCATCATACACCTTGAACTCCTGCAATGATATATCCGCAAATTACATTTCCCACCTTGCCGCTATGACAGGATTCTGGCTTTTCTCTTCTTGACATTTTTGTCTTTGCTGGATGCTCTTGACTATTACTTTTACCTCGTCGCCAATTACGTAATGGATTGGAATAAGAGTGGTAATAATAATTGAATATAATATAAAGATTTATTCCAGAACTAATGTTGATAATAATACAAGTTGTTGAATTATATCATATTTCAATTGTTCGTCCTCAGCTTCCCTACATGTAGTAATACTATTCATTTGCACACCGTAATACACTACATTTACTGGCTGAAATAGAAGACGAATTCTCCTTGTTTTTGCCGAAACGATTCGCGGAGATTATTACGGAAGATCAGATACCAAAAATTTTGGAGGACGAAGTTGGTATTGAATTTAAAGGTGAAAAACCGATTCCAGGAAAGCAGTGCTCAGCATTCCTGATAGAATTTGTGCATATGGATTAAGGAAATTACATGTAAGTAAGACACGCATTTATTATTTCTTTTTTTGGTTAATTTTTTATTTCTTTCTTTTCAGAATGATAAACATTTAGACTTAAAACAAATAAATAGAATAGTTATAAAGTTTTTAATTTGCTTTTCAAAATATTTTTTGGTTTAAGCGTTAAAATAAGTAGATTTTAAGTTTTGTCTTTTAAAAATTGATATATTTTTTCAAATTTCCAACAAAATGAATCAGAACTCTGAGAAAAATAAAACTAGTCGTCTGGAATGGAAAAATGTAAGTAAAAAAAAAATTAATAATATGGTTATTATTTCTAATTAATGTTAATTTACAGTTGCAAACAGCATTTAAAACCGGAATTCAGACAGGTGTAATAATTAATAAAGTGCATGTACTACCACGAAATTTCCTAGAGGATGCTGCTTCTCTCATTGTGAGCCGACTTCAGAATCTCTTGGTGAAAACATCTGCATTGAAAATGAATCTGGTATTTTGTGGACAGTTTATGAAACCGAACACAGATATAATAGAACTTAAATATTTCAACACCAAAAATCATGAGATCAACCTTGGATCGGATCTGAACGAAATATTGTGCACATTATTTAATGAAATTATGATAAAGGTAAATTTAAAACAAAATCATGTTTTAGATACTAATTTTCTATTTTTGTGTCTTAAGCTCGAATCCTTTCAAGAGAGAAATAGTGGATGGGGGTTAATTGCAGTTGTTAATTTGGTGGTAGCGTTTTGCAAATATTCACCGTTAAGAGGAGGAACAGGAGCTGATCGCAGCAGCTACATGGAATTACCTGTGAAACTACAACGCAGAACTAAAGTTCTTCTAAACATCAAGAATCAAGATCGACGGTGTTTCGCCTATTGCATTTTGGCTCATCTCTTTCCTGCAACAGTTGGTAAAGACGAATGCGATTCTGCTTCTTACCCGCAAAATATTTATGAGATTCTTAGTTTCAAAGGTATCGAGTTTCCAGTAAAGTTATGTCATTTACAGAAATTTGAAAATAACAATAAATTTATATCAATCAATGTTTATGGTTATGAAAATAACATTATAGTAGGACCTCTTTATCATTCAAAAAATATTAAAAACTGTCACATCAATTTGTTATATTTGAAGAAAAGTCAACGTGTTGGTCATTTTTGTCTCATCAAAAATTTATCGGAATTATGCAAAAATGAAATTTCATCGAATGAGCGAGTAAAATTTATTTGTTTACACAATTTGCAGCAACAAATTGCCATTTGTTATTTAGAAGCTTTAACGAAATTTTGAAGCTTTAACGAAACCTGTCGACTCTTGTAATAATGTCAAAGAAAAAGCATTTACAAATATACAGTGTTTCCCGAAAGTAACGGATAAATTCTATAAAATGGTTGAGAAAAATGTTTCAATAAAATGCTCGGACAGGTCGATTTTTATTTTTAACCCATTATTGAAAGATGTAATTTTCAACCCCTCACCCTTCAACCCTTAAGCGCCAGCAACCCCAACTTTAAAAATTCAAATAGCATAGTACTCCTTGTGATACCTCATTTAATAGCATTTTTTATGCTGAATACAATAAAAAAAAGTTTTTCAAAATCGGTTGATAAATAACTGAGATATTCAACGAAAATGTACTGAAATGAAAGTGCCGATATTCGAGCAGGCGTTGATACGGCTCTAGCGATAAGTGCTCAAAACAGTTGCAATTTCTTTGTAGTTAAATGTCAAATAAAATTTATTGACATTACTTAGTGTGTTTAACGATTAGACAGCAAAAATGAAACTTACTGAAACCGAAAGAATCGAAATTTTAATTATGATTGGGTTTGGAGATAGAATTCGGATGCACGAAGAAGTTCGTATTTTGTTCAATGAAACTCACCCAAACCGTCCTCCAATATCGCAATCAACTATAAGTCGAATTGAAAAAAATATTCGCGATCTTGGACATGTACGAGATAAACCTAAAGCCCGTCCAAAGGCTTTAGATGAAGACAGACAATTGGATGCCATGTTAATGGTGCAAAAAATGCAGTTTACAGACTTCTTCATAAGGAAAAATTTCATCCCTACAAAGTGCACTTGGTACAAGAGCTATCCGATGATGATTTTGATCGACGAGGAGACAATGATGGAACTCTCTAACGCAAATCCTGCATTCATTAGAAATATTATTTTCTCTGATGAGGCAACATTTTGCTTAAACGGTACCGTCAATAAGTAAAATTGCCGTTATTGGGCGGTTGAAAATCCACATTGGATGATGGAGGCAAATACACAATATCCCCAGAAGGTCAATGTGTGGGCTGGGATAGTGGGTAACCAAATTGTTGGACCATATTTTTTTGTGGAACGTTGGCTGGTGAACAGTATCTGAACTTTCTCCAATTTGAATTAATTCCGGTCTTAGCGATACTGTTTCCTAATGCAGAAGATCCTGATTTACCCGATCCCCGAATTTGGTTACAGCAAGATGGTGCGCGTCCAGTACGGGAATATCTCGACCAAATATTTCCTAATCGATGGATTGGTAGACGGGGACCTATTGAATGGCCAGCAAGATCTCCGGATTTAACCCCTTTGGACTATTTCCTCTGGGGTTATTTAAAATCTAAAATTTATTTGAATAGGCCTCCAAATATTGAGAAGTTAAAGCAGAGAATTCGACAGGAAATTCGCTCAGTCACCCCTGAAGTGGTAAACAATATTCAAGAAGCGTTTGTCTCTAGATTAAGACATTGCCTCGCCATTAATGGACAGCAATTTGAACATTTAATTTAATATTAATATTGTTTTATTTTTCAATTTTTTTTAAGTTTTATGTTTTGTTTCGTTTGAATACATTTTTGTTGAATATATCAGTTATTTATTAACCGATTTTAAAGAACTTTTTTTTGTTGATTCAGCATAAAAAATGCTATTACATGAGGTATAACAAGGAGTACTATGCTATTTGATTTTTTAAAGTTGGGGTTGCTGGCGCTTAGGGGTTGAAGGGTGGGGTGTTGAAAATTACATCGTTCAATAATGATTTAAAATTAAAAATCGACCTGTTCGAACATTTTTCTGGAACATTTTGCTTAACCATTTTATAGAATTTATCCGTTACTTTTGGGAAACACTGTATATCAATATCATGAAGCTTTTAGTGTTGCATATTTAAGAGTTTCTTCTTATGACGAACATCTAAATCATTTTGAAATTTATCGTGGCGAAAATCCAGGCAAGTGGTTCGTAAATAAATTGATAGATGAAGCAAAAACTATTCAACAAATTCTAAAAAATCATTCCATTGTTCCAATGAAAAATTTAACAGCTGAAGAATCTATTGCACATGATAATGCTGAAAAATGTGAAATTTGTGATTGTAGTTTCACTGTAGATAATATAAAAACGCACCACCCTAATCATTTTACAGGTAATTATGTCTCTTGTTTATGTAACAACTGTAATTTGCAATGCCGTGTTAGAAATATTATTCCAATAGTTTTACACAATTTATCTCATTATGATAGTCATTTTATAATAGAAGCATTTGCCAATGTAAATAATGAACCTGCGGAAATTATAGCAAACACTAGCGAAACTTATAGGTATATCGTTTTCTAAAAAAGTAGGCGATGTAAAATTACGTTTTTTAGATTTTCGTTTCATGCCGTCATCAATTGAAAAATTAGCAAAAAATCTAAAACCAGAGCAGATGAGACTCACTCAAAAAGCATTTCCTGATGAAGATTCTTTTAAATTAGTAACCCGTAAGGGATGTTTTCCATATGATTATGTCAACTCTTTTGAAAAACTAGAGGAAACAAAGCTTCCGGGAAAGTCGTTTTTCTATAGGTAGTAAATTATACATATAATGAAGACATTAATGACGAGGATTACCGACATGCTCAAAACGTTTGGAAACATTTTCAATGCAAATGTCTCGGTGAATACGCTGATTTATATTTAAAAATTGATGTATATTTATTAGCTGATATTTTTGAAAATTTTAGAAAATTAACATTAGAAACCTACGGTCTAGATGCTTGCGGATTTTATACTGCCCCCGGTTTATCATTTTCAGCAGCTTTAAAGATTACAAAAATTAAACTTCCTCTTTTACAAGATATCGATATGGTTTTATTTATAGAAAAAGGTTTACGAGGTGGTATAACTCAAGTTAGCTCCCGTTATGCCAAAAAAAATTCTATACTCATGGGTCCCTATTTTGATCCAAAAAAAGATATTTGTGAAATTATTTACGTAGATACAAACGGGTTGTATTCATATGCCATGACATCAAAATTACCTTGCAATAATTTTAAGTGGGTGAACGAGAAAAAATTAAAACATGTTTTCGAAATGATCACTGCTAATAATGATTGTTCAGCATACTATGCCCATGAAACGGGGAAGTCATGTATCTTAGAAGTCGACTTAGAATATCCCGATTATCTACGTGATTCACATATTGTATATTTTCTGTTTTGTGCAGAACACAGGTCCGTCACAGGTAAAAACGAAGACAAAAAACTGATGCTGACATTATATAATAAGGAGAAATATGTTCTTCATTTACGTGTTCTACAACAATGTTTGAAACATGGCCTAAAATTAAAAGCTATTCATCGTGCAATAGAATTCGATGAGAGCAATTGGTTAAAGATTTTTACAAGAGCATGTCGAATATGGTTTTCGGTAAACTGATGGAGTCCGTGCGTAAATATCGGAATATTGTTTTAGCAAATAATTGGAAAACAGCAGAAAAATATATAAGCAAACCAAATTGTAAAGGTGTAACGATTTTTAATAAAAGTTTAGTTGCCATTGAGTTAAGTAAGTTAACTGTGAAATTTAATAAACCAATTTATATTGGTATGGCAGTTCTTGATATTTCTAAAACAATCATGTATAGCTTTCTTTACGAATATATTCGAGAAAATGTCGAACCATTATTTAACGTCACTGTCTGTTATACGGACACTGACAGTTTTATTTTAAAATTTACACCGAAATACCCGCAAAGTACACCCAGCATTTATGAAATAATAAAACGAGACGCTAATGAAATTTTCGACACGTCCAATTATCCTATAGATAATTCTCTTGGCATACCACGTGTAAATAAGAAAGTTATTGGAAAATTTAAAGATGAACTTTGTGGAGAAATTATTACCGAATTTATTTCTATTAGAGCAAAAGTTTATGCAATTAGGTTAAGAGAAATTGAAAAATTCAAAAAATTAAAAGGAGTGGGTCGCTCGGGCATTAAAAAAATTACTTTCGAAAACTATCATGATTGTTTATTTCATAATAAAACGATAATGTCATTATTTAATAGTATTAGATCTATAAATCATCAATTATTATCCGTTAATGTAAACAAAATTGCATTAGACGCACGAGATGATAAAAGGTTCTATGCTTCTGTAAATGACATAGACTCGTTACCTTGGAGTCATTACAAATTAAAATAATTTCTCAATATTTTCTTCTTAATATGAAAACTGTATCTGAAATCTTATTACAAGAAAATGTGTCAATTATAAAACTATTTTAATGAAAATAAAACGCTTTAATCTGTAACGTACATGTATCATTTCTCATTATCTCTTATCACCCTTGAGCCTAGAAGATAGCTACCCCAGCCTTCATGCAGCATCCTAGCCCAAAAACTCTGAGTGAAAGCCCCCACGCGCGCGCGCACCCTCGGCGAACGCACGACTATTCAGTTCTTTTTTTTTTATTACCGCTTCTTAACCGATCTCACCCAATTTGCCTGATAGCCGAGGGCGTTAGGTGGACGGCTTTGCAAACAGCGGGCACCGGGTTCGAATCTTCCTTTCATACGCGCAACGGCGAAAAAAAATTTCATTAAGCACAATTAACCAACCACGTCACGCAACCGACCTCTAACGGACGATTTCTGAACTTCTATGTTCGCCTCTCTCTCGACGATTTACAGAACACGTCACGCAACCGACCTCTAGCGGACGATTTCTGAACTTCTATATTCGCGTCTCTCCTTGTCTCTTCTGTCTCTCTCTTATACACGCTCAGGTATATGAAGAAAAAAGTCAAGCGGAAGTCCATAAGAATAACATGGGAAAAAAAGGGGCGTGGCTGCTTTTCTTACCTACTAATGTCGTTTTTAATTTAGTCAAGAGATGGCGCTCGTAATTTCAAACATTTGTTTAAACAAAGCAACTGGCGACTTAACGATTCGGATATTGTTGCCTAAACTCGTATTTCCTTTGTTTTGCAGTTAAGAGTTAAGTCTGATCGGAAACCGGCAAATGTCGTTTGTAGATTTTGCGTCAAGAGATGGCGCTCCCGTTTTGACAGGGAGAAATAAAAACAAACGAATTGACGCATTCGGGGTTTTTGGAAAATTAGATCAAGTGTGATTGATTAGTTTTGCAGTTTATTCGTCGTACGCATTAAAAGTAGTTTTTAATTTAACCAAGAGATGGCGCTCGTTAATTTAACCATTTGTTTAAACTAAGAATCTGGCGAATCGGGGTTCGTTGAATAAACATAGGCATTTGGTTTATCCTATAGATATGTCTGATCAGAAATTATCATTTGCAGCAAATGTCGTTTGTATATTCTACGTCAAGAGATGGCGCTCCCGCAATAATAGAGTGACAAAGCAGACAAACTGGCGCATTTGGGGCATGCAGAAGATAAATAGATCAAATCTGAGATGGCGCTTATTTAACTTAACACCTTAATTCTGGCGTTCGTTTTCTTTTTCTGCAATTAAATTTGTGGATTTTAACCCAAAAGATGGCGCTCTCGTACTAATAGAAGAAAACCCACGTTCTATGCACATTTTTGTAACGTATTTAGAAACTGACTTATAAAAAGGGACCTCCAGAGCCCCAAGCATCGACATCGTTTAGGTAGACAGTGTCTCGTAAATGTCAAAATTAGTGAACGCCCCCCCCCCGCTCATGGAATTTAAAGAAAGCAAAACGAATTGACGCATTTGGGGTTGTCAGAAAATTATTAGATGAAATCTGAATTGGATTCGCAGTTTAATCTGATCGAAATTCGCAGTTCGGAATAGACACAGTTTTTTAATTCGGTCAAGAGATGGCGCTCATTATTTCTTCACCTTTTGTTTAATAAATTAAGAAACCGGTGTCTTGAAAATTTGGAGCTTATACTTTGCACTACCTTATTCAGCAGTTAATTCTGATCGTAAGTGGTGGTTCGTAGCAAATGTCGTTTGTAGACTTTGTCCCAAGAGATGACGCTCCCATAGTAACTAAAAAATAATCCACATTCTATTCATATTTTTTAAATTAGAGACTGACTTATAAAAAAGGACCTCCATGGCAAGGCAACGACTTCTTTTAGATAGATAAACAATATCTCGTAAATTAGTGCCTCCCCCCCAGTAAAATTTAAGAAAAGCAAACTAATTGACGCATTTGGAGCAGTTGGTAAATTATTAGATGAAATCATAATATGCAGTTTGACGATACTGGAATCCGTCGTTCGTAGTCATGGCCAGCTCCATTAACATTCACTGACGTGTATGTATGTAAAAACTGCTTCGTGTTGTAGATTTTTACGCTTCATGACCTACCTTTATCAAAAATTTATTTGGACATATGGTATTATTGTTATTAAAAAAAAATTGCGAAATCGGGGAATAGATGGGGCTTGTCAATTAACAAAGATTCAATTGGCCGTATTTCGTGTGTCTCTCGTTTCACTTTCGTTTGTTATCAAAAGTACTGCGAAGTCCGCGGGTAGGTGGCGTTTGTCAAACTGCAGTGCTTCCATTAGCATCCTACGTTTGTTATATTAAAAAAAAATTACGAAATTTGCAGATAGATGGCGCTTCTCAAATTGCAATGCCGTATTTCTTGTGTCCACTTTCGTTTGTTGTTAAAAACGCTTGCAAAATCGAGGAATAGATGGCGCTTGTCAAATTTCAATGCTTCTTCAACTGATCGTATTTCGTGTGTCCTTCGATTCGCTTTCGTTTGTTATCAAAAATACTTACAAGATCTGCGGATAGATGGCGTTTGTCAAATTGCAATGCAAAAAAAAGATAGTTTATGATATTTACGGATAGGTGGCGCTTCTGAAAATGCGATGCCATATTTGCTGTGTCTTTCGGTTCGCTTTCGTTTGTTATGAACAACAATTGCGAAATCGGAGAATAGATGGCGCTTGTTTACTTGCAATGCTTCAATTTGACCGTATTTCGTGTCCTTCGTTTCGCTTTCGTTTGTTATCAAAAATATGTACTTGCGAAGTCTGCGGGTAGGTGGCGTTTGTCAAATTGCTAGGTTTCCATTGGCATTCTACGTTTGTTATAAGAAAATAATTACGAAATCTGCGAATAGATGGCGGTTTTCAAATTGCAATCCCGTATTTCCTGTGTCTTTCGGTTCACTTTCGTTTGCTATTAAAAACGCTTGCGAAATCGGCGAATAGATGGCGCTTGTCAAATTGCGATGATTGACCATATTTCATATGTCCGTCCTCCGTCGTTTCGTTTTCGTTAGTTATCAAAAATACTTACGAAAGCTGCAAATAGATGGCGTTTGCAGTGTGCTTCCATTAGTGTCTTGGTTTCTTGGTTTTCGTTTGTTATAAAAGAAAATAATTGGCGAAATCCGTGGATAGATGGCATTTGTCAAATTGCAATACTTCCATTGGCGTCCGGTCCTCCGTTCGGTTTTCGTTTGTTATAAAAAAAATAATTTTCTATATGTGCGGGTAGATGGCGCTTTTCAACTAATGTCATCATTTCGTTTTCGTTTTTTATGAAAAGTACTTGCGAAATCTGCGGATGGTTGGCGCTTGTCAAATTGCAATGCTTCATATGGCGTACTTCGTTTCGTTTTTGTATGTTATAAAAAAAGAACTTGCCATATCGGTGGATAGATGGCACTGCGAAATGGAACTTTTATAATCTGAGTGCGTAATCCGATTATTAACAGCATAATCAACACCTTGTACATCCCTGTACATAAATAAATTGGTTTTGAAGCCTATTCAGTCAAGAAGGTGGCGCCCTCTATTGAGAAAATGAATCATAAGTTTCTGGTGTTCCTGACATTTTTTTTTAAGTGTGAGATAAGACAGGTCAACATCGGATATAAATGAAGTTGGTTAATAGGTAGTTAATAGTTGCACCCAGCGCCATCTATGATCACTCGGCGTCATCTTAGTAATTCTCTTATCAAATGGTTTAGTAATTGACTACTTATTATTTTATTATTGCTTAAAGTTAGATTTTATTTTTTCTTTGTTTTTAGCCGACAGTTTACGATATGCACCCTAGATGGCGCTTGTCGAGCGCGCTGTTTTAATTCGAAGACTTATTTTGTTAGTCAACTGTTGCTATCCGTTCCGTTTAATTTTCTGTCGAACTGGTGATTAACATTTACGTTTGTTATTGACAACTTGCGAAATCGGCGGGTAGATGGCGCTGGTCTAATGTCGTTAATATACATGTATGTAATCCGTTGGTGAATCTGAACTAAAACGAAATGATTCGATTCAATTTGTAGTTTGATGCAAACGAGGAGGAATGACGTATAAGCGAAAAAGCCGACGGTCGACCAATAGATGGCGTTCGTTAATTGCTTTCGGTTTTGTTTCTAAAACCAGCATTGGTTTGTCACCCTAGTAAATCTCAGCTGTTGATGAGTTGTGATGTGCCTCTGTGTAGTTATTTTTAAAAATTGCTGCCAGCGCCATCTGTGAAGTGACCTTATACATATAGTAATGATTCATTTGGCAATCATTAATCGGCCTTTATTTCTTATCCTGAAAATTCAGTTCGTCCTCCACTTGTTATCAGAATCTTGCGCAATATATCAGTAGATGGCGTTTGAAAATGACAATGAAAATGACAAATTATATAATCCATTACTGAGAGTTTAAATGAAAAGAAATGGTTCGTTTCGTTTTGATTACGTGGCCCTCCCTTCCCAAAAAAACCACTTGTTGTGTAGTCAACGGATAGATTGCGCTGGCTAAACGTTTTTGACAACTCGCTTTCGTAATCCATTAATGAAAGTTTAATTGAAAAAAAATTGTTCGTTTCGTTGGTGATGTGGTCCTCCCTTTCCAAGGGATCCAACAAGAATAACCCATAAAATGAACGATTACAAAAAATCTGAACCGTTCACCAATAGTTCATTAGTTATTACGAAAGTAGCCGAATTAGGATTTTTGCCACTCTCTTCAAAGAGGTGTCAGTAGACCTTTAGGTGCCTTGCTTTTTCCAAATTCTTCCTCTGTTTGGCCGCAGAAATTTCTGCGAATTCAACAGATAGATGGCGCTGAGTAAATTGTGAAGCAATTCAAGTGTGTAATTTAATTAGTGGAGGTTTAAAGGAAGCTATCGTTTGTGTACCCCCCAAGGAACAAGAGGGACCTATCTATAAATTAAAAACTTAAACAATTCATCAATAGATGGCGCTGGTCAAAAATCGTATTCTGGCGTTATTTATCAACAAAACAGTCTTCGACAAAGGAAAACATGCCTAGAAATTTTTAATCAAACGAAAGGGAAGATTTAGATATAAATTCAAAATTTTAGCAATTGACCAATATATGGCGCTCATCACGAATTGAATTGCGAAACATTCTCACAGAGAAAACGCGTAGCCGATGTTACACAAACTCAAATAAGTGAGAAGGAGAGTGAAGTTCAAGATTGTCGTGTAAGTTAAATATTTAAACAAGACACCGGTAGATGTCGCTCATCAACAATCGAATTGAGAAGTTACTTAACAGCAAAGCGCTTCTTGACAAAGGTATCGGCCAAAGTTCAAATGAGAAAGAAGGAGAGGGAAGATCAAGACTGACATATTAAGTTATCAGTAGATGGCGCTCATCAAAAAACATCTTGACAACCAAAACGAATCTTGACAAAGGAAAACGAGGAACGCTTAGAAACTTGTAATCTGGCTCAAATGAGTGAGAACGAGGATGATCAAGGTTGACATATAATTAAAATTTCTAATAATTCACCGATAGATGGCGCTCATCAAAAAATCAAATTGCGGCGTTACTTAGCAGCAAAATGCTTTTTGACAAAGGTAGATACGTAGGAGAAGTCAGACGAAGCTCAAGTGAGAAAGAAGGAGAGGAAAAATCAAGACTGACGAAATAATTCACCAATAGATGGCGCTTGTCAAAAATCAAATTGCGAAGCTACTTTATACTCTTTGACGAAAGAAAACTCGCAAAGAAAGCAGGCCTGGGAATTTTTAATTAAGCTCAAATGAGTGACATCGACCGATAGATGGCGCACGCTAATATTACAATTGTGTAACTATTGTAAACCATTGTTTTTTTTAACAATTGTTACTAAGGCATTAAACCGTACAGCAAATGTATCTTGCGTTTATGAAACAGGGCCTTAGTTTAATATAACAAATAACTGGAAGACTTTAGTAATAAATTAAAAATGAAGATTAACTGGAGTGAGCTGACCTTTCCTGTACACCTCTTGGTGTCTATCTGATTATTATATGTGACTCGAAGTAATTGGTCAAATCATTTGACAATTACCAAGCCAAGAGTGAAGTGGGCCGACCTTTCCTGCACACTTCTTGGTGTCCCTCCGATTATCGCATATGATTCAGTTAGCGCAGTTTGGATCAAATTAGCCAAATCATTTGTTAATTAATTATCGAGCTAGTGCAGATTCTTGGGGTTTTTACCAACGACGACTTCAGATCGTGCAAAACTCGATAAAAATTTCCTCGTGCCTGGCGCAATGTTTGGAGTTCTTATATCTGTGTTCACATGCAGTAAAAAGTTAATTTAACGCGTATTTACTGCCGCCTACGATAAAAACGGATATCGCATGAAAACGCTTGCTTTCAGAGAAATTCACGTGTGTAGGTCACCACCATTAAAAGAAAAATCAAGGCAAATTTTATTTTCCCTAACAAGAAAAAAACATCCAAGAACAAAACCGTTCGGTGCAACTTCCGATACTAATCAGTGCAATCTATTGATAGTCATCATAAGTTTTCCGTTCGTGTGCCCCTCGCTTATCAAATGATTCGACCAATTGGATCCAATATGCTCTTGCAAAGTTGCACGTAAATAATAATAGAAGGATATCAAGAGATGTACAGGAAAGGTCGGCTCACTCCAATTAATCTAATTTGCGGCACTGTTTGATTTGATAATTACCAAATTATTCGAACAATTGAGATGACAGCGCATGTCAATCTCAATGTATTAAAAGTATCGTTAGTTTTAAAAAAAAAAGAAGAATTCATTACGCGAAAAGAAATCGCTTACACGTGACGTATTTTTACCAAACAAATGAATATTTACGGTGCATTCGGATTGGAAAGAGTGCTTGTGCTTATCAAAGTTAAAGAAACAAAAGAATAAAACACTGTCACTTAAAGAACAAAAGTAAAACATTCCCAATCCTGTGAACATTTGCTGCTTTCCTTTTAACGATAGGAGCTGTGCAACTCTGATACGCACTATGTTGGTTTCCTTTGACTGGAGCTTTTAACACCGGTGCTCTACGTTTACCTCTTCCTTGCCCCTCAAGCACCAACTTTTTGACTGGTGCAAGAAACCCTATTGTCAAATTTGCGCGGTAAAATTTGAAATTGCGACTACATGTCAATCGGCAGAAAATAGATGAAGATTCTAAGTACTTAAGACGTATTATAAGTTATGGCTAATGAACAAACTGAAAATCTTACAATCTATTTAAATAAATTATACAGAACTTACAATCAAATGTACACATTTTAGGTTAGGTACTGTCCATCTCATTCCCCGGGTAACCGGATGTCGCTTTTGGCAGAAGTGACACTCGCGTCTGCAAACACGAATATCACTTTGGCTCCCTGGCTCCCGCATGCGCAGTTAGGTAAGTGAAAGCGGGAAATTTCAAATGAAAACAATCAATAAATCAGAAGACATCTTATTTTAGAAAAAGATTATAATACGGCAAAATTGTTTTTAAGTATATATTATAAGTTAAATGTTTAAGAGTTTAATTCCAATTGTATTCATTTCTTCTGAAGTAGGTTTACACAGTTTTTCACATTTTCTACTCTTTCTTTTCGTCGAAAATAAACGTCGCTGTTTATCAATTATTTTGTTATATGATGTACTTTTGTTACTTGTGGGTATTGTGTTTTCATTCTTGTTACTTTCTATGGCGAGCAGTGTTGGTTCTAACGGGGCGGTAATCTTTTTAAACGCTTCTAGTTGTTCAAACGTTGTTATTTTTTCTATTAGCTGAAGGTGTATTATTTTTAATTTTTCTTTTTCAATATTTAGATGTTCCTTGCTCTTGTCTGTGATGTCAGGTTTACTTAAAATTTGAATAAGTCGGTCATTTTCTTGAGTATTATCATTCTTGTTTTCATCTATTATTAAAACATTTTTTTCATCTGTACAAATAAAAAAAGTTAAGTCAATAATTAGATAAATTAAATAAATAATTTACTAAATACGGTAATAAAATCACCATCGCAATAACACTTATTAGGTTATTAACCATGAATTCTTCTTTTTTGACCACCACCAGAATAAAAACAAGCAACTATATGTATAAACAAAACAAAAACTTAAAAAGAGCTTTATATAAGCGAGCCTATTCTCACTTCTCATCTCATTCTACGTGGATAAGTGCTTTAGAATTGATTTTATTTCGTTGGATTATGGTTGATCCTAATAAGACGAATTCTTAAAGAAAAGAAGTAAGTACATAATATATGAAGATTTAATAAATAGGTAAATGAGATTAGATCGTAAAATATACATACTTGCAATTGCTGCAGTGAAGGGGGATTCTATAATGCTTCATCGATACTGACACACCAAATGTATGTGTTTACACATATTCCAGCGAATGCTATTGTCTAGACAAGAGCATGTATAAGAGTGGAGACAAGCTTGACATGATGTACAGACTAATTTGCAGCCACGTTGACAAATTTTTTCTTCAACAAAGTAAATTTCACTTGAAGAAGATGATGGAACTTCCCAGCCCCCTTGAGGTGATACAATAGAACTTATATTCAGTTCTTCACTAGATTTGTGTTTTTTTCAGAAGTCTTGGATTTTTGTTGAAATTTTTCCCTTATTAACAGTGGTAATTCTCTCAAAAAGTTTGTCCTTAATAAATTTCATGAGTGTATTAATTGTTTTATCTAGACGTTGAACGTGCTTTCCATTTAAGTACAAATATTTTATAGTTTGGTGCATACGTTCAATATGCATATTTGTATTGATGCCCGCATGTAAACGATAACAGTAGACCCACGACTCAACGTTATGCATATAATTCTGTTCAAAATAGCGACCAAATTCTGATGTATGAGAAGAAGACAGCAGTGCGTTTAAAAAATTTTGTAGCATGTTTGAAAATGCCTCTGCATCTCTTTCCTGCAACAGTGTACGCAATTGTCTGTATACATTTGTCTAAAAAAATAAAAATCTTAGTAAATTTATACGTATAATTGAAAGTTTACGAAAATTTACTTTATGCTCCTGATCGTTAAGTTTATTCAAATTTTTCCTCCAAAAATACAAAATAACCTGTAATTAAAATTTTAAATGTCTACAGAAACATAACTTCCAATTACCAGTGTTTAGAATATATCATAGATTGTTCAGACTGATGGTGATTAGTGATTAGAGTTGGAATCTTTATATTTGTCAGGGTTATCAAAAATACCATATAAAAACAAGTATTTCCAATGTATGTATGTAAGTGAGCAAGATGGTACATAGATACCATCATGCTCACTTTAAATGATACTCCTGAATGCAAACCGTGCCTTTATTCTGAATTTCTATAAGGCCCACGAAATTGTCCTACATTATTTTAAGTGAGCTGATGGTACCTATTTCACTAACATAACATTTTACTATTCAAAATCGATCATTTCTAAATATCATTTGTAATTTAAAATTAAAATTCATACACCCACTCTAACGTCACTTCCGTCAAAACAACAGATATAGGGCACATTTCAGAATTAACCAGTTACTCCACCGGTAGACATTATAAAAATTTAAAATTCACTGTAAACCTATAATAGGTTATTATAGCTGTAATAAGTATATAATAATAATAGAGTTATAATAAGTTAATAACTTATTATAGCTAAAATAACTTATTATAGCTTTGCAGTGGATTTTAAGATTTTAAAATGTCTACCGGTGGAGTAACCGGTTAATTCTGAAATGTGGCCATGATAAACTATATTTACCTAAATTTTGCTGGTAACATAACATGTAACCAAGCAACATGTAACCATAATATTGCGCCATATCTGACATGAATATTTGTGGTTCAATCTGTCGTCCTAATTTTTCTTTTATTTCTTTAAAAAAAATACACATAACTTCTTCATCAGACCGATTTGAAAATAAAAAGCTGCAAGGGAAACCTTCTCTCATGTCATCTAATACTAATAAAGTAGTAAGTTCAAAATGATAAGCATTCAATCCGTGAGTCCCATCTATGCAGATACAATCATTCGCATATTTTTGCAACAATTCAAGTTGACCAGGATGCATAATAATAAGAATAAAATCATCTTTCTTCAAACATGGATAACGATCACATTTTGTATCTTGGGGCTTATAAAATAAAACAGTTCCACTGTCGTTGACTTCATTTATCCATGATTCTATACTGATGATATCATTCTTATGTCGAACAGCTTCATTGTTCAAATGAAAAGATTCTTGTATATTATACAGATCCTTTTTAGTTAGAAGATGCATTCTTTCTAATTTATCGTAAGTTACGGAATCTCTGACGTCATCCAAAATCGAAGAAAATGTTACTTTACCAGCAATTCTACTAGCTACTTCCATTCTCTGAGCAACGGTGAGGTTGAGATGGCCCAAGTCATTTTCATGCCCTACGTGAGTCTCTATAGAGTTCACTTCATGCACTCCATTTTTTAAGACTTTGACATTCAACTCCGAAGGACATATTCCGTTAATTTTTTTACTACCTTGTGTTTTCAAATGTCTTTTGCCACTGCCCTTTGCAACATAAAAACCTGAACGATGACAAACATAAATAGCTTTCTTAACATCAGTTACGGTTTTATAGGAACCATGTGCTTTTATATACAACGAATGCGTATTCTTTTCTAAATTACATTTCCAATGTTCGAATTCTTCTTCATTAGAAAGATTTAAGAATTTTGTTAATATTTTAATATCATGTCTTTGATCAAGATGACTGTACAAAACTGATTTAGCTAAACACTCATAATTACATAAACTACATTTTAATAAACTAAATCGTTTATCAATGTTTTTCTCGCCCAGGTGTATTTTCTTGTGATTTTTATAGTGATTTCGGTTAGAGAAATTTTTTGACCATTCTTCACACTGATATAAGTATACTTTTGCTGATGTTAATTGATCTAATTTTGCTAAATAAAAGAATTCTTTAAATATTAGCCTATAATCTTATTGTATTAGAACTTACCAGGATGAAATTTCATTACATGTTTCTTCAAGTTTGAGTATTTCGAAAAAAATTTTGAACATTCATTACATACAGCTTCACGTTTGAAATTCTTGTTTGGGGCAATTTCATTCAGCCGATCTAAATAGGTATAAACAATAATTAGCCAAATTGATACCATTCACAGAATCGACATTATACAAAAAAATATTAAACAATTAGTATGTGCAAAGCATATGCAGCACACTGATAAAAATCATAGTAAACTTACACTATTTTTACATTGAAATTCAATGTTATTTAAAGTAAATTCTTGATATTACGTAGAACTCTATGTATTATTACTTAATAATAGTAAAATGACATGAAATTTCGATGTAAAAATGATGTAATTTTACTATCATTTTTATCAATGCACATACAGTGTTCGAAATGATGGACATTTTTACCAAAAACCACGATACCTAGATACTACAATCCCGAGGATTGTATTTCCTAATCGCGATCCCGATTTGTTTTTTTAATCTGCGGGGATTCCCGGTGATCTATTTAATACAAGAAACTTACCAGGATGTTTCTTTTTAACATGTCTTCTCAAATTAGAATGTTTAGAAAAACGCCCATTACAAGCAGTGCATGTATATTCCATTTTTTTCAGTTGTTGATTCGCTATAAACTAATCGGTAAAAAAAAAACTGGCAAACTAACACAATTAACCTTTAAAAAGTATACGTTGGCGGTTGGCGCCAATATGACTGCGCATGTCAGAGCCAGGGAGCAAATCTGATATTCGTGTTGGTAGACGCTAGTGAAGTGACGGCGGCTCAGTCGCTTGAGGTGTCGGGATGGTGTCGGGCCGATAGTACGGGGCACTAGTATCCGAGATGAGTTGTAGCATTGTAGCCATCGTTTGAGGTGTCGGACCCCGTTGTGTTGAAGCCTAGGATCCGAGATGAGAACCGATGCAGACCACACGTCTCTTACCCTTAAAACTAACTGCCTAGCTGCGCTATCCCATACACGCGGGGATACGTGTATGGGTAATGGATGCTGGGGTTAGTATGAGATGTGTGGTAGAGATTCGCGTAAGCGTTCTCGACGGTTAAGCTGAATTTACATGGAGCGTTGAGCGCGTCAAAACGCCGGGCGTACTGTCCTCCCATTGGTTAATGGTCGTTACGTAAAGAGCAGTAGCCAATGAGAGTACAATACGTCCGGCGTTAGCTACAAACGTAGCTAGGGAAACCTTGCTGACATGAGTGCTAGGGGGAGGGGGAGTGTCATAGCTGGCGAACAGCGGGAGTACCGTGCCGGACGGCATCCCGCTGGCCATTTCTCAATGGAAGATGGGCTAGCGCCTGGGTGCCCTTGGTGTCGAAAGACACCAGAGAGAAATTGGTTGTCCATCTCATTCTGTGCGCCCCTGTTTTCGTTCCTTTTACTTACTTGCGTGATTTGACACTGAATTGCTCGAAACTTAGAGCACCAGAACATCTCACTCTCAAAAAAGAAAACAGCAATTGCGAGAATTTAGTCCTCGAACGATCAAATGAAACTTAACACACAAATAAAAGCAGAAAACGACATCTGTTGGCTCATATACCAAGATGTGTATAGAAAAGGTCGACTCACTCTTGCTTAGATTAATAATTACCAAATGATTCGATCAATTTCACCCAATAGTGCTTTGCAGAGTTGCATGTACAGGTACAGGTAATATTTCTGTCAAAAATAAGAAAAGAAAATTTGTATTAAACGTCAGAATTACAAATGACATTTTGTATACCTATGTACTAAAAGTCAAAAATATTAAAGTGAGGTTTACATTGTACAAATGACGTGGCCGGATTTATTGTGCGCTACTGTACCTAATCAATAAGCGGACATCAAGAGGTGCATGGAAACGGTCTGATCACTTCAGTTAATGATTCATACACACTGCGAACCTGGCTTTTGTACCAAGTGATTTTTTTTTATTTCGCATCTAGTCTGCTCTGACTTTTTTAACAGGACAAATTCGAACAAAACGTAGGACGCAGCTTAATACAGAAAAAGACGTTTGTTATTTTGTTTTATTTAGTCAAAAATTCTAGTTTAATACATAATCAAAGTAATACAGATTCGCAGTTAGCACTGCAACTCAGTTGTTATTATTAGAAAATAAAAAAAAAAACATGTTAGTCACTTCTAATTATTAAAACTTATATTGTGATTTTATATAAGAAAAATTAAGATATATTACAATTGGCGCAGTCTACTTTCATCTACAGTGCTCCAACATCATCAAAGTTAACAGAAATCGTGCTTTGGTTTCTATTTTTGTCAAGTTCCTCAAGAAGAATTTTTTTCTGCTGACGAATTCTATTTCATTTCTTTTGGAAATAACTGACTCTTGGTAATGGCAACTGGAGATCAAAACGTATTAGAAACGTTACTGGCATTTTTAATTGAAGAGCGCAAAGAAAGAGAAATCCGCGAAGAGCGTCAACGCGAAGAAAGAGAATTTGAACGTAAAGAGCAGCTTGCTCGAGAAGAACGTCAGCGTGTAGAGCGTGAACAAGAACGACAAGTAATGTTTGAGCAAATGATGAAAATCGTTTCGTGCCAACTGTCAATATCACAACCACACACGTCAATCAGTCAACCAGTTTCTAGAAATGCACCTCCTTTCACGGTATATATTACGAGCGACGATTGGAATACATATTTATTTCGCCTCAATCAACATTTTTAGGCCAACCAAATCACAGATCAAGCTCAGCGCCGTGCTTATTTTTTGTCATGGGTTGGAGTTGAGACATTTAATCTGCTGCAAAAATTTTTTGGCGGAGAGGACCTCAGCACCAAAACTTATTCGGAATTAACAAATAAGTTGTCTGATCACTTCCAAGCAACTACCCACGTGTTGATGGCACGATACAAATTTAATCAAGGTTCAATGAAGAAGGATCAAACCAAAGCCGTCTATATCTTACAAGCCGTGCTGTTACGCTTGGCAACATCGCATTGATACCCGAAAGTAGTCCTAATCGAACTTGACATCTACAACATAAACCTAATTAATAATTCAGAAAGAATAGTTATTTATTTACCTACAACGAAAAGTCAAGTTTTAAAGTAATTAGGAGCAAGTTGTTTAGCCGAGGCTGTAATTACTTCCAAGTATATATATTTAAAGTCAATTTTCGTTCGAGGTAAATATGAAATTTTCTTTCAAACTAGACGTTTAACGAGTTTAAAATTAAGTACTAGGACTTTAAAGTTCCACTTTTTGAACCATTGAAAATCCGAAAAATGTCACATTGGTATGAAATAAAAGCAAATAAAGGAAAGCGAAAAAGTTTGGTTATCTAGCAGAATTAGGCTTTGTGGACTTACCTTGATTGTTAATATAACATTTAAAACGTTATTTTAGTCACCAATACTATAATAAACAATAATAAACAATAGAATTTGATTGATAAGTACAGAATTACATTACAGCATTATCTCGTACAATTTACGTCAAACTGGTGAAACACGTGATCGGACTACTTGCTCTGTTGTCAAATTTACAAGTGCACGGCTTGTAAGATATAGACGGCTTTGATCAAACGCATGCTCAATGGATAGCCGATTTGAGGGGATTAGCAAGCAAATGTAATTATATTTGTCCTAACGATACCTGCAAACGTTCGATGATAGATGAACATATTAGAGACATTGTAGTTCTGAAGACACCCTTCGAACAAGTTCGGCACGCAGCTTTGCATAATTCGAATCCATCATTAGAAGAAGTCCTTACAAGCGCGAATACCTACGAAGCTACGCAGTCCGCTAAACAATTACTCAGTGGAGAGGAACAAGTAACTACTTCGGAAATTTTCAAACTTTCTTCTGAGTACAATCAGCGTCGAAACGGCTCAAAATCGCTTCATTCAGAAACAAAACCGACCAGCAAAGGTAAATCAACAATTGACACTCGTAAGAAACTACGCTCATGCCCACGGTGTCACATTGATCATAAAAGATCAGCATGTCAATTTTTTACTGCTGTCACAAATGTCAGCGTAAAGGACACATCGCTTCGGTTTGCATATCAAAAAGCAACGAAAGAAGAATCCAGCCAATTAGAAACTGTAAAAATTCTTCAGTTAACGAGATTTCCGAGGAAATCAACAATACTTCAACCGATACATATCTACCAGATGAGCGTTATTATGCTACCGTGCAAATCAATGGTCGTCCTTTCAAATTTATGCTTGATTCGGGATCAACAACGTCAATAATTGGTCTCAAAACGTATGAAGCTCTTGGTACCCCACCTTAGAAGCAGGCCAGTAACAAAATCAAAGCCTTCTGCAACCAGTCTGTTCCTGTTAAAGGATGGTTTCTATGTGAAGCTCGCATATGATCAAAAGTGAGAAACTTGCGCTTGTTGGTCGCAAACTCTAATGAGGCCAGCAATATTTTCGGTGTTCCGTAGTTTAAAGCCTTCAATTTCACGATCACACCGAACTCAATGATCAAGAAATTATTAATGCGTTGGACATTTCGTCAACCGTCGTTACTTCTTGTCCGAGCAACGTCCAAGATATTGTGAAGAAGCACGAATATTTGTTTTCTGATGGTCTCGGCACTTGTACTACTTTGAACGCCAAATTATATTTAAAAGAAAATGCCATTCCTACATTTTTCAAGCCCAGACCGATACCGTTCGCAATGCAAGACAAGGTTAAAGCTGAAATCGAAAGATTGAATACATTGGGAATAATCAAGCCGATCACCTACAGTGAATGGGCAGCTCCTATCGTGATCGTACACAAGCCTAATGGTTCTATTCGTATTTGCGGTGATTTTAAAGTCACAGTCAATCCTCAATTAAATGTTGAGCAGTTTCCAATTCCTCGTGCAGAAGATCTTTTTCAAAAACTCGAGAACGGGAAGCAATTTTCGAAAATAGACCTGGCCGATGCTTATCTCCAGCTAGAACTCGATGAAGACGCGAAGAAACTTGCCGTAATCAACACTCTGTATGGACTTTTTCAGTACCAGCGACTAGCCTTTGGAATAGCAAGTGCATCAGCTATTTTTCAACTCTAATTGAGCAGGTAATTACTGGTCTCCCAAATTGTGCCAGTTATCTAGATGATATTATAATAACCGAGCCTTCTGACGTGAAACACTTAAAAACTTGGAAGATTTATTCACTCGTCTAGAAAGTTGCGGTCTTAAGTGCAAACTAGAAAAATGTGAATTTTTCAAGACAGAGGTCGAGTATTTAGGCAACATTGTTTCACACTCTGGACTTCGCCCTTCAGACTCTGGTATCGCTGCAATAAAAAAGCTTCCACGCCCAAAAAATCTATTGGAGTTACAGTCTTTCCTCGGCAAAGTGAATTATTACGGAAGATTTATACCTAATTTTGCCGAGGTCGCTGGACCACTGAACGAACTACGCAAGAAAGACGTTCCGTTCAAATGGGACAAGAATCAAGAAGCAGCTTTTCAAACCCTTAAAAGGCACATAATTAAGGCAACAACATTATCCCATTATCGACCTGAATCGCCACTTATTTTGGCCACTGATGCCTCGTCTTACGGCATTGGTACTTTCACATCAAGACCCTAACGGAATCGAACGTCCCATCGCTTTTGCTTCTAAAACCATGAATAATCAGGAAAAGCGTTATAGTCAAATAGAAAAAGAAGCACTGTCGATTGTTTTTGGAATAAAGAAATTCCATCAATACCTTTATGGCCGTCAATTTGAGTTACTTACAACGCCTCCAAAGATGGGCCATTTTTCTTATGGGCTACAATTATACAATACGTTATAGAGCCACAAAAGCACATTCAAATGCAGACGCTTTATCACGCTTACCATCAGGACCAGATTTAGAATTCGAGAAAAGCGGAGAAAGTTGCTTCTGCCTGAATCAAGAACTTAATGAGATCGTTGAAAGTTTTCCACTTAATTTAAGACGAATTGCTGAAGCAACCGGTCAAGATCAGATTTTGTCCCAGGTTCGAACCAACATCAAGAATGGCTGACCGGATTAAGTCCATAACAACCAATTCACGGCCTACTTCACACGTCGTTTCAGTTTATCAATTCAGAAAGTTCTTAACATGTTACATCAAGGCCATTGGGGCGTCGTTCGAATGAAACAACTTGCTCGTCGTCATTGTTGGTGGCCCAGAATCGATCAAGACATCGAGAACCTCATCAAGCGATGACAATCATGCCAGCATGTTCAACCGAATCCAAGAAAACAATTTGAAGATTGGCCAAAAGCAGAACATCCATGGGATCGGGTGCATGTTGATTTCGCCGGTCCTTTCATGAACAGTATATGGTTGATCGTCGTCGATGCTTTCTCCAAATACCCTTTCTTCGTTCAAGTCAAGGACATGAGTACCGAGACTATGATCGAGATGCTACGAAAAATATTTTTACTAGAAGGCTTACCCGTTACTATCGTAACCGATAATGGCACTCAATTCACTGCCGGTGCATTCAAACATTTTTGTGAAGAAAATGGAATTACACGTATAACAACCGCTCCGTTTCATCCTGCATCCAATGGTCAAGCCGAACGATTTATGCGAACATTCAAGAACGCTATGAAAAAAGCTCTATGGGGAGGAGGAAATAAGAACAAAGCAGTTGACTAAATTCTGTTCACTTTTCGGATCACTCCTCATCCACAATCAAACAAATCTCCGGCGGAATTACTTCATGGACGTCAACCGAGAACACTTTTATCATTATTTAAACCATCAGAGCATCAAGAGTCCAATAAGAGATCAAGTAGTTTTACGCCTAATGACACAGTCTTTATCAAAATGTTTTATCCTAAAGAGCATTGGGTCACAGGATCAATTGTTAAGCGAATTGGTCAAATGATGTATTTGGTTAAAGTCGACACACTTACCACCGTCGCGTCGTCACCAAAATCAACTTCGTAAACGATTAAATGAAAAAAATTGCGAAAATAAAAATGTCAAACAACTCAAGCTCGCCGCTGATAATGCTAAAAAAAAATAGCCGTTCAGTCAACAGTTCTGGTGTAGCTAATAATGGTTTAATTCGAGACACTGAAAATATCACCAGTACAAGTGATCAAGTTATCCAGCCTATGGAGTTAAGGCGCAGATCGGAACGTATTCGCAAGCCTCCTGGGTGGTTATTCTCGAACTGGGGAGAAGCGATCGCTCCCGAAAATGACGTCAATATGACGTAGGCTCTCGTATAAAACTATACAAATCTTTTGGAAATTGCGTCATTTTGACGTCATTTTCTGGAGCGATCGCTTCTCCCCAGTTCGAGAATAACCACCCTGTGAGATTCACACCATGTTAGAACTTTTGGGGGAAGAAATAATACATATTCAAAGTAATACAGATCCGCAGTCAGCACTGCAACTCATAAAATAAAAAAAACATGTTCGTCACTTCTAAATATTAAAACTTATATTGTGATTTTATATAAGAAAAATTAAGATATATTACATAGTTGAAGCGCTTTCGGGAAAGTTTGATTGAATGAATCACATTTAATTAAGCGAAGTTATTAAAAAAACAGCAGGACGACAAAAACGAGGTTGTGTAGAAACTGTCAAGAAATGTAGCACCCCGTACGTCCATTGTTGACAAAAATTTCAGAGCACTCTAGATGTGAAATTTAAAGTATGGTTTACGCTTTCCTCAAGTGATTTAAATTACTTTCAGTTCGTTATTTTTTGTGCAACTTGTGTTTGTTGCAACTTTCTACAATGAGGAAACTTGACCTCGAATTTTTCTTCTTTTTGACAAAGCTGGTCGCATCAACTAAATTAGGACACCTTAGCAGACGAAAAAGAATCTGTTGGGGGTTAGGTAAACGTCACACATATTTCTTTATTATTTTAGTTGATTCCATCGACTTATAAAAAAGAGGATGGCGCATCTTCTTGTAACTTATGGTTGCTTTTAGTATAAGCGAGAAGACTTGATCCACCAGAGGTTTTAGTATCGATATTGAACATCAATATTGTCAAGCCTACTTCTTTGTCTTTTTAGTACCATCCATTGACGTATGAAACAAGTGGCATACAACCTTGCGACTTGTGATTACCTACTTGAAGTAAGCGAGAGCGCTTGAGGATATCACGAAACGTCGAAACTCGTTTTTATTATATATTTTAATATAAAAATATGGTCCGACATCCGTTTTGTATGTCGATGGTTTTGTGAACGGTTAATAAAGATCGGAAATCTTCCGAGTCTTGTAAATTCGGGAAACTTATTCTTGCGACCTTTTTTTTTTTTCTTAAAACAAAATATTTCAATTATTTTTCAGACGACCTCGTCTTTTCAGGCGTTGTTTTCGTAACGATGGCAAAGCGACAATTTTTTTTCACATAATTTATATGCAAAAGTTACCACTCTGAAAAATCTGGTTTTATTTCAGTTTGTGATTTATTTTTGAATTTAAGTGGTGTTGAGGAAGGGGGTCGAAGTGAGTTTTACACCCTGAGATTCTGAGTAAAAAAAAATAATACGCCGAAAGAAATGAAACGTTTATTATAATTTTTTGGCGTCCGTTGAAATAAGTACCTATTAGTTCTTTTTTATTATTATTATTATTATTGTCCTTGAAAGATCCATAACACTTGAGAATTATTGCGTTACAATAAAAAATACGTGTGTTCAATATAAAACTCAAAGAATACGACAATTGAATTTGTTGAACAACTGTTCATTAATTGGCGTGTGTTATTAAAACCACAGTATAAAGATTACACAGTAGCGCGACTCTCATGAAAATATTAAATTCGCGCATGACATCCCGCGCAAGGTCTGAGTCACAATCTCGGGATGCAGAGCTCATTCATTCACGGCTCTGGTGCCGAATGGATCTTTATAATTATGTTAATACACATTATTTATGCCTTGTGTTTTTTTTTTACCACTTCCACTAAACACTACAATCCGGCCCTTGTGTGTGAGCACGTGTAAATTTACAATTTACAACAAAATCGCCCACACGTAAAGCAGAACAAACAGTTCGACACACCCCTTTAATCTATTCGAGGTCAATGAAAATCCAGTAAAGAGATCAAAGTGCCGACAAGCGAGTTGCGCTCCTGTATTCTTTATACTGTGATTAAAACCTAGAAACTAGAACGCGCTTCTAGTGCCCTCTATTGAGAAACTACGATACTTTTTTTTTGATGAGTCATGAGATTTGCAAAACCAAAATTCTTTTGTTCATTAAAAAAATTTCGAAATCTTTTTTAAGCTTGAAGAAAAAATGTGATATTCGTTAATCAATTGTTACGTTTTCTTGGTTTGTCTTTATTAATAAAGTATCTAGCAACGTATTTTGGCGCCATCTGTCGAAAAACAGCGACATTTTTTACACATGACTTAAAACAAAATATGAACTCTTATTGATTTGTTTCATTTATTATTTGTGGGGATGGGGGGAGCGTTAATTTTATTACAAACGAAGTTCAGATAACAATTTTTTTTTAAGTTTATTTTCTTATACTTATGTACTTTTTGAAGATTTATTAAAATGATTGCAAACAGAATTTGGATGACTCAAGTTACGCTTGGGTGGTTTGAAATGATTTTATTTTATTTTTTTTTTTAATTTAAAACAGTTGAACTTGTTTTTCGATTGTTTCATTTCTTCGGCCTTATTGTTCGATATTTCGATCTACTTGATTTTATTTTGTGGTAAAAATTCGGTGCCTATTTAGTTAGCGCCCTCTGTCAGAAAACGGCGTGTCTTATCGTGCGCAGTGCAATAAAACGTCAGTCCTTTAACCGTTAACTCTTGTCAAAATTGATTTATGATTTTGTTAATTCATTAAATCTTCAATAGATTGGCGTCTCTGATTAACAATTAGTACTAAAGCTGTCAACACTCCTGTCAAAATATTGTTTTGATTTTGTTAATTCCTTAAATATTCAATAGATGGCGGCACCTTCTCCTGTCTGATTACTAGGGGCCGGATTTATATGCACTAAAAAACTTGAAATATGCAGGCAAGATATGCAACTAAAATTACAAAATATGCACTGAAATATAAAAAATATGCATTAAAAAAATCGAGGTACAATTTTGATTTAATTAAAATGGCAAGCAAGATACATTTCTAAGTTATCTGGAGTAAAATTTTGTCTTCGGTCACTTAAAATATTTTTATATCGTGAAAACGATCGTTCTACATCACAAGATGTAACTAGTGCGTATTTGTATTGCGGTATTTTTTCTATATTCACAGTGCAGTTGATCGATCCAGAACCATTCAAAACTTGGGATATTTCCCATAAAACGGAAAATCCAGGAGTTTTTGTTAAGGTGGCGTCAAGTTTATTATACGCTTTTTTAGCAACTTCATCTGGTGCAGTTGCTAGAGATTTCCGAACGTTAGCTATTTTTTCTAAATTTTGCACTAAGGTTTCACCAGTTAATTTCAGAGATTTAATTGTCGCGATCAATATTGTGAAGTGAGTAGCAATGTAGACTTAAGGCTGCGTTTAGTTGATAGACGAACCGTCAAAGTTTAACGAGCTCGGGCGGACTGTTTTCTAAACGGAACTCATACCCACCGGGGTTGCCTAATGGTCGCATCTCAAATCACGACCACCGTGACCACTCAGCTGATTAGTCAGACAACGTAAAATAACTACGGACTAAATGAAATCGACAACGTCGCCCATGAACTAAACGCAGCCTAACTCACTTTGTACTTTTTTGTTATTAACTGCATATTGTGCTTCTTTTATTGCAACTGATTCTGAACTGTCAAAACTATCAATGACCTAAAACGAAGGAATAATATGGTTAAATATTATTACAATTTCCACATAGAACATACTTACATCTTTAATGGTGGTAAAATTTTTTTGATAAAAATTTGCTGCTTCAAGCCAAGTGTCCCAGCGCGTCAGAATTGGTTCTGGTGGTAATTGAATTAAGACATTTTTCTAAATACATTCATTTCTCTACGAAGTAGTGCTTTCAAAAACACCTTCTTAGTGTTAGATATTAATTTATTTACTGTCGGATATTCATAGCTCACCAATTCTGCGACTAAATTTAACCCATGTGCAAGGCAAGTAACGTGCAACAAATCTGGATAAAAGACTTGTAAATTTTTGCCAGCTTTTAACATGTACGCGACGTCATCCGTATTTATCATTAGCTCCTCCCTTGGGCCATAAAACCCCTAAATAAAACAATATTATATTTTTATTCAAAACAAAGAACATTTTTTTAAATTTTATCTAAGTGTTCCGACAATCCTATTTGCTATAGCATTTCCCCGTACATCAATTGTTTCGTGAACTGAAATCCAAATATCATTTTCATCAACGTCGTTTCGGATTTTTTGTATTTGCTGCGAAAAGAAATGAAAAATTTAAATAATTGTTGATTTCGCTTCAAATTATAGAACTGTAACATTTAATTATCCACTATATCCGAGTATGGCGTAACCATGGAGTGATAGAAAAACAATAGGATTATTTATGGAAACCATTCATAAAAATCAAGTTATTTGCCAAATAACGTTATCGGGAACTTTATTAGGAGGTGGAAAGATCGGGCCTTAATAAAATAAAGAAACAGTGCCATTGGAGTATCAAAGAAGAATTAATTCAGAACGAAAGTTAAATTGTGCGATTAAAACAGTTTTCTAATTGAAGATTCTTTTAATTTATTGTTATTTTATTAATTCTCAAAAAACTTTTACTAATTTTTAAAAGATATTGCAATAAATCTGTAATCCAACAAATTTCATTTAATTATTGGTTATTAGTTAATGACGCCAGATTTACTGACATACCCAGTTACCAGACTTCGGCGTTTTAGGACTTGTTTTATCTCATGGGTACATTTAAGTTTATAAAACGTTCCCCGATAATATTCCAGACGGTTTTTATTACACTCACAAAAAGACATTGTTTACGAATGTAAGGCCGGCCGAAATTAACAACATATTTTTTTTAAATTAAATTGATTTGTTTAATTGGCAGTATTAGAGAAATAGAATATCATCTCTGATGAAGCCCAAGAAGGCTGAAATAATTCACGTGACTTATAAGATATTCTATTTCTCTAATACTGCCAATTAAACAAATCAATTTAATTACAATTTCATTTGGCAAGAATTACAGCTGTCATTAATTTCACTCAATGTTTCCATAGTTACTTACGTTATTTATTTTAGTGTCACATTTTGCATTTTGAAAGATGAAAACATAACTGTTTCCTTTCAATTTTGCGAAGTATTAGACAATTTTTTCAAAAAGTTTTCTTTACGGGTTTGGTTTTGGGTTATTGGAAATTTCAAAAAAACTGTAAGTGTATAATTTAATTATTATCCTTTCAAAAAGTAATTTTTTAGTACATAAAAGTGTATAATTTAATTATTATCCTTTCAAAAAGTAATTTTTTAGTACATATCTCTGATGAAGCCCAAGAAGGCTGAAATAATTCACGTGACTTATAAGATATTCTATTTCTCTAATACTGCCAATTAAACAAATCAATTTAATTACAATTTCATTTGGCAAGAATTACAGCTGTCATATTTTTTTTTAGTATTATTAAAATTTGGCAAGAATTTTAAAAAACATTCACTTTAGGCATTTTTATAACAATAATTTTAATGCACTAACACTCACAAAATGATAATCACTATGAGCAACAAATCTGGCAAATATAGGCTCCGGGCTTCGTTTGAACAAAAATATAAACGTCACAATGTGTGCGATCAGTTTATTCGTTTACTGCAGGTTTTGAGTCGGCACATTTTTACAACATCCGCAATAAAGCGTCGCGTCAATTCGTTGAAACGGTCAGATGTTTTCTACCTACTGATCGCAGTGCTAAGTTTACATAACGAAATCAATAAATCATTTTAGAAATCGCAAAAAGTACGATATATGCAAGGATATATGCATCTATCTTTAAATATGCATTTATTTCAATATATGCCATTATATGCACAATAAAAATTATGTTATATTATGTAGAATTATCTGAAACGCAAAGAATACTTTTTATTAATTTTAAATCGTTTAGCAAAAAAATATGCAAATGCGTATGAATCTGGCCCTTACTGCTTACTAACAATTAATCCTAAAACTATCAACACTCTTGTCAAGATATTTTTTTGATTTTGTTAATTCCGTAAAAATTCAATAGATGGCGGTACCTTCTCGTTTCTGATTAATAATTACTAGTCCTGCCAAAATATGTTTTATTTTGTTAATTCCGTAAATATTCAATAGATGACGACACTATCTCGTCTCTGATTGACAACTTAATTCTGTAACTGTCGACATACTTGTCAAAATATATTTTTAGTTTTTTAATTCGTTGAATTTCTAATAGATGAAGGCAGTTTTCTATGATTTAACCGTTAACATTCCTGTGTAAAAAAAATTGATTCTGTTGATTTATTAACAGTTAATCCTACTGTGTAAGAACTGTCAACATTGCTATCAAAATAATATGATTTTGTTAATTCCTTAAATTTCCAATAGAAGGCAGCAGTTTTCTATGACAATTCTATAACTGTTAAAAACTCATGTGGAAAAAGGAAGTTGTTTGATTCTGTTAAGTAATTCGTTAATTTTTTAATAGATGGCGACGCTTTGTCATCTCTGATTGACAGTTAATCCTATAACTGTCAGACTAATTTTTATCATTGTCAAATGTCAAACTCAAACGTGAAAAACTATTTCAAATAAAAAGCATTTGCCTACTGGAAGCTTTTTTGTAAGTACCTACATATAAAAAATTTCAAAACAGTTTTTTTTAAAGAAACTTACAGGTTGTAAAACAATCGAAACCTTTTGGATTTTACTGTTTTGTTTCAGTCTTTTATTCGTTGCCTGAACCAACGTATTGAAGCGCACTTTGTTAGAAAACAATGTCAATTAACGCGCATCAAAACATCTTTATAAAAACGTCTTTTTTATTGAAAAATTTTCTAAATTTATTAATTTTTTTACAACTTAAAACTTTATTTAAAGTTAGTTCTTGTCCGATGAAATTTGTATCACAAAATCTTTTAACCGGACACTAAATTGCGCACTATACACTTAACGTTTCACCGGCGTTTCACGTCTCACGCTTCGTCAGAAGTCGAACGACGAACGACGGTGAAACGTTAAGTGTATAGTGCGCGATTTAGTGTCCGGTTAAAAGATTTTGTGATATTAAAACTTTATTATTTCATTGTTTTATTGGAGTACCCAGCTGTCACAAGCGAAATTTTTTTTTATGATCTTGTTTTATGATCTTGCTATAAAAAACAACTTCAAAGAGACCGGCCTGCGGTCGCGTTTCTGTCGCTTTTTTTTGGCAGGGCAATAGAACCGCTACCAAACTGGGACAACTATACCACATTGTTCGAAACAATTATGTTTTTCTTTTTTGAGTTTTTAGAATGTAGAACAATCGAATTCAATTGTTTTATTTCATTGTGTAATTCTTTTTTTTTATTAATCGCAAACCTAACTTGATCGGCCGCGGTGGCGTTCAAACGCGGCACATGTATGTTTAACAGCGCTTCCACATCGACTCCGTTTAGTACTCGCAAACGCGGTCTGTGCAGCGTTCTAATGTGCGGCCGCGGCCAAACGCAGATTGCTCAGTTTGGCCGTTGATCGCGGTAAAAATGACGTCAATAACGGAGCGAATTATTGAAAAAGTAAAATTACATCCTATCTTGTTTGATTTGTCTCATCGACAACATTTCAAATTTGAATTTCTCCGTTGATATTTTTCTAAATGGTATCAAACTTTCTACATAAAAAGGGATGTCTAAGGACATTATCCCAGACATATGAAATCTGTGCTCCAATGAATCGTTTAGCAAGAAAACGAAAATTATTAATTTTTATCTATTATTAACAATTTCGTAAAACGCTCGCAATAGCGCGCTGTATAATGTGCTAGATTAAAACACTACGATACTAAGTTTCAAGATGATATTGTGACGATTGCGGTGTCAGCCTGTCTGTTGCGTCATCGCCGCCTAGTCGACGCGCCTTAGACGACTGGAGAATTCTGTCGGCGGAGTAAACTAGAACAGACAGCCCGTCTCCAGGCCATTCTCGAAGAAAGAGCCGGCATATATAAAAATGCAGGCAGCCGAACGTAAGACAGTTTTCGAAATAAATGCAGAGCTGATAGTGCAGAATTGAAGTCGCGTTATAAATTTTCACTCGGCTGTTAACATAAATTACTTATTAGATTTTAAATAAATTATTGTTTAAGTTAGTGTTAATTAGTGTTACATCTAAATAAATTAGATTATTAACTATTTCGTGTTTTGATTAAAATAAAATTAATAGAACCTTTAAAAAACGTTACAATATCAACAGTTTTTGCGAGTTCCTGCGATTTTACAAAATATTTAAATTTTTATATACAGGGTTATTTTTTTTTTGTTATTTTGCACCCTATCTAGAGGTTTTATTGTAAGAGGTAGAGAAAAGCTTTAAATATAAAAGTTGTAGGGTTCCATATGTATTATCGTTTAGAGCTATCACAGAAAACAAAAGCGCATCGCAAAGCTGAGAAAAAATACAATTTTTGTTCTTTTTAATGGAACATTCTATTTCCATTTTTCCACTTTGCGTTACGCTTTTGTTTTTTTGTGATAACCCTAAAAGATAATATGTATAAAAACCTTTAACTTTTGCTTTTAAAGTTTTTCTCTAACTCCTAAAATAAAGGCTCTAGGTGAGGTGCAAAATATAAAAAAAATTCCTGTACATATATTCCAGCTATAAGTACTTCTTATATGGGGTGCCCAGAAAAGAATGAATTACAGCTCAAGAGTAGCTTCCTTGAGTCAAAATAAACCGATTTAGATCATTTTATTTTAGTACAATTTTGTTTCGTTAAAAAATTACGGTCCTTTAAAGAATATTTCTTTACTTCAATTTTTCAAGAAAACTCATTTATTTCTTGAGATATTTACTTGTAAAATGACAAATAGGAGTTTTCTGTATTGCTGAATCTGAATATTTGTTTATTATTTATATAAAGTGAAGTAAGCGCTATCAACACTCTGACATTTTTTTTTGTTTTTTTTTTGCTATATTTATTGTATGGGAACATATTCAAATTCGTTTTTCCTTTCAAAAGGTATACTTATTGTATGTAGCTAAATTGTACCATTTTCTAGAATAATTACTTTACAATTAATGACGCAGATTGTATGTACCAGTAAAGAGTACAGTTTATTTATATATATAGCACCTCAGAATTTTCTACTGCATCTTTCAGTTTGTCGATATCTTTTCGAGATTCAAGATTCCGTGTTCTTTTAATTTTTCATTTCGATTATTCAAAGATTTTCTTCGTTTTTTTATTTTTATTTACGATTAGGTTCCCACACTTTTGGTATTTATAAACGAAAATATTAATTTCTTTCTAACATTCTTGTTGGTGAATTGTCGTGAATTGTGTAGAAATCTTTGTTATAGCAGAAGTTTTTTATATAAACTACCAAATCTCATTTCATTGAAAGTAATAATTTTCTGGTAAAAGAATGCAAGACCTATTGCGGATCATGCTGTATATTATTATATTTACATTTATATATTACAAATATTAGTTAATTCTTAGCTAACATACGATAATAATGTGGAAAAATTATTTCAGTTTTCATTTTTCTTTCATTTTCCCTCTCTGATAACACAAGGCTTGATATAACAATAAACAAGAAGTTTGTTATTTATTTTATATATGAATTTTTGAATTAATCGTAGTTAAATTTTCACCGTGTATTGCAGTTGACATTGATAACACATATACAAATTTTCATAAAAATCTGTACACCTATGTAGCTAAAACA
Source organism: Dorcus parallelipipedus (assembly GCA_958336345.1). Classification (NCBI taxonomy): domain Eukaryota; kingdom Metazoa; phylum Arthropoda; class Insecta; order Coleoptera; family Lucanidae; genus Dorcus; species Dorcus parallelipipedus. Next base: position 14,577,764 of record OY284484.1, on the reverse strand, counting down.
GCTATGTCGATAACGTTTTTGCAGCCCTGATTTCGTGTAACGGAAGTGCGAGGAACACGGTCGAAGTAACCAACCCCGGTTACATTTTGCAGCCCTGGTTAAAAATTGTAAGTACATGTGATATAACTTTCAATAATGAATATCACAATTTTATAATAGTATAATGTACAGACAATTTGCTGTAAATTGTCATTTATTGTTGCTATTTCAAACAAAATGTTTTACTTAATTTACTATCCAGGCGTTTTATATCTTTTTGTTAAGTTTATTACTAAAAATTGTAGAACATTTCTTAAAATTTCTTGTACATTGCACTGCGGCGATTCCGGATTTCTTGTGTCGTTTATTAATACATTTTTTTAAATTTCTCCTAGAAGTATATAAAGAAAATATTGATTGAAAACTGCCACAAAATACCAAATATAGTAAAACTTGATACCGCAAACATCTTAGATATTTTTGATTTTCTTACAAAATTTAGTATTCTACAAAATTTTTCAACATATTAGTGGTTTTTGTAATAATGTCCTCTAAAAAACAAATACAACAATAATTAAACACTTTTTCTTACAAAAAAGTGAATAGAATTTAATAAAATTAGTAACATTTTGTTCAGTTTCATCTTCAGTTCTTCAGTTCTTAATTTAAAAAAAAAGTAAGCAGGCAAAAAAAATGTGTGAAAATAATAATTTTGTAATGTCAAGTCAGTTTTGTATTCTTCACAAAAAAAATATAAATAAATATTGTCAAAACATGGTCAATTCGAGCCGGATTATAAGAAATTATAGTACTTTGGTCCTTCGAGAGTAAACATACGCATTTCACGTTGGAATAAATCAAGAAGAATAGAGGCAGGAGAGCAGGAGAGCAGGAGAGACAAGTCGAAGACCAAGATTGAAATAAACAAGTCAAAGATCAATAGAGAAATAGAGAGAATAGAGAAACAAAGCTGAAGACACAGCCGCAAGGTCGTGAGTTGTCATTTTTCTTTACATCGCATCACTACATATTCACACCACATTTTCTATCAAATTTTGTTATATAATCATGGCAGATACATTGAAGTGTTTAAGACGCAAACGTGGACATTTAAAGGGCGCTATAACCAGATTCACCACATATCTCAATTCCTTGAATATTGAAATAAATGTAATTGAACTTAAAAAGCGAAAAGAAATATTGGAGCAATCTATGTCATAATTTAATGACGTACAATCACAAATTGAATTATTAGAAGATTCCGAGTACGACGAAAAGGAGCGTGAGGAATTTGAAACCATTTATTTTCAAACAATAAGCTATGCTGAGAAGCTTATATTAAATAACATAGACGTCAGATCTAATTCAAATTACAATGATCGCGGAAACAGCATTTCGGAACATCAATTAAATGGTCAAATTCGGTTTCCAAAAATCAATTTACCAACATTTGCAGGTTCATACGAAGAATGGTATCCATTTTATGATACGTTCCAGTCATTAATTCATTCAAATGACAATTTATCTGACATACAAAAATTCCATTATTTAAAATCTTCTATACGGGGAGAAGCCGCGAATTGTATACAATCTCTTGAAATATATCCACCGTAAATTACAAAAACGCATGGAATAAAATGTATCTTTTTAAAGTCAAAAATATACCTGTTTCAGAATTTTGCAAAATAACAATAAATAAACAAATTATGAGCTTGGTGCGGGACTTTATCACCACTCTGTACAGTGGTAAGCATGACAAACTAGATACCGTTTTTTTCCTAGACACTAACCAGATATAAATGACATTATACAGTGCTCGCCAAAAAGTCGGCATCAAATGGGAAAAATTTTTATTTCTGATTTTTTGAAAAACTTTTTACGGCAATAATTTGTGCTTGTCTAAAAACCTATTTAGCCCTTATTAGATATACCGAGTCATTTTTACTTAGAAAATAGCGTTTTTCGAAATTGCCAAAATCCTAAAATTGTTATTTCTTGGAAATTAATCAAGATTTCAACGAAATTGTTTTATCGTGTAGGTATTAGTTTTAGCTTATTGAACAATCTCAAGGCCAGAAAATAACGTTTTTCGACTACCACATTCGAAAATACAATTTAACCGTACCCATTCAAGTAAAGAAAGCGGTACTTTACTTGCCTCGACAGGTAAAATATTTTACCTGACTGTGACGAAGCCTACTTCGACCTATTCTGTTCTAATTGATCGGTTCTAATCGATATTATTGTTTATCTATAAATGGTAAATTGTTTTACATTTGATTATTTTAAAATAATGCTGTTGAAATCTTTTTATTTTGGATCAATTAGTATGGTATTTAATTCCTTTTAGGTAATTTGTAAAAAGCATTGCCGGCATTATCGTCGAATCCAATTAAATGTCAAATTAATTTGTCATTCAAATCAACTCAAAAAGTAACAACATTTTTACACTCGCGTCTCATCTCTTGGTGTCATTGAAACGCCGCGCCAGCATCGTTTATAACGTATTATGATAATAAACGGTTAATAGTTCAAAGACACATTAAAGCTATTTTGGAATTGACAGTTGCTGCAAAAGAAAATTTAACTCAATTGAGACAAATTTTAGACGGCACTTTCAAACATATGGGAGCAATAAAATCATTGAAACGGCCAGTTGATGCATGCACAGCAAAAAATATGAGTCGTGTAAAATGTTTAGTGTACCTGGTAAAAATTTTAGATGAAATTTCTAGAGTACAGCAAACACTATTTTTTACACTACTATAAAATGTAAAAGTTATTTTCTACTTTCTTCAAAATTACTCTAATTGCCGTAGAAAAAATAATCTATTTCAAAATTACTCTAAATATTCACTACAAAGTATTAAATTCATATAAATTTGTATGAAAGATTTATCAATAGAGATAACTAATTTATCTATAAGTTCTCTAACACAGAGTGTTGTACACTACGGTTATTAAAACGAACTCTACGATTTCATAAATTGGACTTAGTAAATATTTAACTCTAAACTGATTGGACTTAAACACACCGGTTTTAGTGTTTAAATTTTTCACTAATTTTTTACTATGTGGGATGATTTAATTACTTTTATTATCAGCACAAAATTAGATTCACTAACTTGTAAAGAATGGGAAAATAGCCTTGAAAAGGATATCCTACCAAGTTATACTTAATTAATGTCATTTATTTCGCACAAATGTCAAACACTAGAAGCTGTAGCAAAGTCATTACAAACAGGATCAATTAAATCGCAATACGGGAAAATGACTACATCTTACGTGATCACCTATAAATTTGTTTGTGCAATATGCGACGGTAAACACCCCATTTTTAAACGTGATAAATTCCTTAACATGCCCGCAGAGAAGAGAAAACAAGAGGTAATTTCCAAGAAATTATGTTTCAATTGCTTAAAGCCTAATCATCAAGCTTATCAATGCAATTCAAATGGATGTAAAAATTGCAATGAAAATCACAACACTCTTTTACATTTGAATTTCTTCATATATATTTCTATTCCTCATCAACAGAGGATAATTCTGACATATTATCTATATATCTAATGGCCGTTTGACACTATATGCTAAAATTTGATACAAAGTGAGTGAATCAACCAATCAGAATTCACTGTGATAGCTTATCTCTCTCACTTTGTACCAAAAAATGTTATAATGTAAAACAGCCTTAACGTCAGTGCTCGTAGTGTGTCATTTTTATAGATATTGCTATATACCTACGGTAATTGTACATGTATTTGATAGTCATGGACTGTGGTCATGGTAAAATACATCAGTGTCGAGTTTTACTCGATTCAGGCTCACAGTCGAACTTTATTACCGAATCGTTAGCAAATAGGCTCAATTTAACGTACAATTACCAACATCCCTGTGGTTGGTATTAACCAATCAACCACTAAGACAATTCATCGAACTACATTAAAAATAAAATCTCGTTTCAATGCATTTCATGCTCACCTAGATTGTCTTATTCTAAAAGCAATAACTGAAAAATTACCGACTGTCAACATTGACACTCAAAGCAGAATAATTCCTAATAATATTAGGCTTGCTGATCCTTATTTTAATATTTCAAAAAACATAGACATGTTAATTGGCGCAGAATTGTTTTGGGAAATGATGTGTGTTGGACAAATTAAAACATCCAAAACAGGACCTTATTTGCAGAAAACGCATCTAGGTTGGATTGTTTCAGGAAGATTTCCTTTGAATACTACTTCTTCAAATAACGTATGCTGTAATCTAGTAACTAATGTTGACCTAAATAAAAATTTGGTGCGTTTTTGGCAGTTAGAAGAACCATTTTATAAAAATAAATATAGCCTTGAAGAAGAAGCTTGTGAAAATCATTTCTTAGAAAACGTTACCAGATTCCCCGATGGAAGATTCATTGTAAAATTGCCAATCAAAGAAAAACATGCGTTAAAATTAGGTGAATCAAAAAGCACTGCATTAAAGAGATTTTATTCATTGGAAGCAAAACTCAATAAAAATCAAGAATTAAAACGTCAATATTCAGATTTTATTGAAGAATATATTTCATTAGGACATATGAAGCCTATTTCTAATGACGAAAAACAATTCTCAGATTGTTTCTATTTACCACACCATGCTGTATTAAAAGAATCCAGTTTAGCAACTAAATTGCGCGTTGTTTTCGATGGATCCGCGAAATCATCAACAGGTGTGTCGCTTAATGACATACTGATGGTAGGACCAACAATTCAAGATGATTTACTGTCAATTTTATTGCGTTTTCGAGTTCATCAGTAGGGTAATAACTGCTGATGTTACAAAAATGTACCGACAAGTTATGGTAAATGAAACACAAAGAAGTTTGCAGAGAATACTCTGGCGTTTTAAAGATACTCAAAACATTCAAACATTTTAATTAGCAACCTTCACTTATGGTACGACATCAGCCTCTTTCTTAGCCATCAGAACACTTTCATATTTAGCAGATTTATAGGAATATAATTTTCCATTGGGATCTAAAATCATAAAAAGAGATTTTTATGTGGATGACTTATTAACAGGGGCTGAAACATATGAAGAAGCAAAAATAATTTGTTATGAGGTGTCACAAATATTATCTAAAGGAGGTTTCGAATTATGCAAATGGGCGTCAAATTACAAACAATTTTTATCAGATTTTTCAACCACATCAAATGAATTACTAGTTTTAAATTTCGACGACAGCGAAAACATTAAGACTTTGGGACTTCGGTGGAACGCTAACACTGATCATCTACAATATTCCATAAATCCTCAATCTTCCTTTATAAAGATACTCTGGGCCTTCTTAGTCCAATTCTAATAAAAGCAAAAATATTAATGCAACAATTGTGGCATTTAAAACTTAATTGGGACGAATCCATACCAATCGAAATACACTCTACTTGGAAACAGTATGAATCAGAACTTCAAATGTTAAATCAATTGAAAATTTTGAGATGTAGTATTCCTTTTTAAATCAAACATTGAAATTCACGATTTCAGCGATGCTAGTGAAAAAGCTTACGGTGCTTGCATATATGTACGAAGCACAGATGCAAATGGTCTTATCATAGTGAATTTACTTTGTCCAAAATCAAGAGTTGCACCGATAAAAAACATATCACAAGATTAGAACTTTGTGGAGCTCTTTTACTTGCACAACTTGTTATAAAAGTAACCGAATCTTTACATATTAATATTGCAAAAACATATTATTGGTGTGATTCTACCATTACATTAGCGTGGATTCGGTCAAGTTCACGTAATTTTAAAACATTTGTAGCAAATAGAATTGGAGAAATCCATCAGTTATCATGCCCTAATGACTGGAATCATGTACCAAGCACCAACAATCCAGCTGATTTTATGGCACGGGGAATATCGGTTGATCAAATTTTAAATTGTAAATTATGGTGGCACGGCCCAAGTGGCTCTTATTAAGTAAAGAACATTGGTCATCATTTAATAATATCCAATTATTAAATCTTCCTGAGCAACGTGATCAAACAATCTCATCATTTGTTGCTGTATTGCCTGAATGGGACATATTTGAGAAATTTTCATCATTCAGTAAACTAGTACGCATAACTGCATATATCCTGAGATTTTTCAATAATATTAAAAATCGCCAAGACGAAGGCAATTTATCTACTAAGCCACTAAATTCATCGGAACTCAAAACAGCAATCCTACGCTTAATCAAATACGTACAAAAAATGCATTTTACATCATTTACAGTTAAGGAAAACTGTTAACAAAGAAAGTTCGCTGTTATCATTGGATCCGTTTTTAGATTTTGATGACGTCATAAGGGTAGGTGGTAGATTAAGAAAATCTAATATACCTTATGATAAAATACATCCGATAATATTACCTACTCATCACGCATTAACGAAATTAATTATAAAGTACCTACATACACATCAAGCAAATGCATGCAGGAGTTCAAGCTACTTTAGCAGCTGTGAGACAACCAATATGGCCTCTTTCTGGTCGCAGCATTATTCGTCAAGTAATTCGGAAATGTATACATTGTAACAGAGCTAATCCAGTGAGTATTCAACACATTATGGCCGATTTACCCAAACAACGAGTGCTGCAACCATCACGCCCTTTTTTTAATTGTGGCATTGATTTCGGAGGCCCCGTTCATCTTCGTGAATCGCTAAGACGAAATAGTAAAATTTACAAATCATATATTGCCAAATTTGTATGCTTTGCCACCAAGGCAATTCATATCGAATTGGTAAATTCATTATCTAGTGAAGCTTTCATTAGCGCATTTCAAAGATTCATTTCAAGAAGAGGTATGGTAGGCAACATATTTTCAGATAATGGTACGAATTTTATTGATGCAAATTCGGAAATGAAAGAATTACGAAAGTCATGAAATTCTGAAATTACTGAAATTCATCAAAGAAAAATTTTTGATTTCGCCAATGGAAATGGTATAAATTGGCATTTCATACCACTTCAATCACCTTACTTTGGAGGCTTGTGGGAGGCCGGCATAAAATCTGTAAAACGACATCTTCAACTGTGGTTGGAGAATCGTCATTAACATATGAAGAAATATACACTTTATTAACTCAAATAGAAGCCGTTCTTAACTCTTGACCTCTTACGCCTTTATCTAATGACCCAAATGACTTATCAGTTCTCACTCCCGGTCATTTTTTAATAGGAGATTCAATGACTTCATTACCTGAACCTGATTTAACAAACCTTAAAATGAACAGATTATCACGTTGGCAGCGTATTCAGCATATGAAACAACATATTTGGAAACATTGGTCATTAGAATATTGGTAGCACGCTTAGATAGTCAAACTGTAATTTCCGCTCTTGCATTGCGACAGTTCAAATGTTTTTTTCATATAATTATTTAAATAATTGAAGTTAATATCAATTTGTAATTTGCATTGTCAAAAAATACACATTTTTTGCTTCAATCTTATCCCTTATTGTGCAAGAAGCATTAAAGTCGCGCATCCCATAAAATAATCAGCAACCACGATTGCCTACGAGTCAGCGCGTGGACATATTATTGGTCCTTCGAGCCGGATACTGGAACCAGCTATCAAAACATATTGTAAGAAAGGTTAGTCCGTTCTATACAAATTTATCGATATGCCTAACGAATCAGTTGAATTAACAGATTCAATGTATGGGTTTCTTAAGCAATTAAAAAATAAGAAAGCTTTCTTAAAACGTAGTTTAAAAACTCTAGAAAATTATATCAATGACAGCGATTCATCCGATGCTCACGTTGATAAAATAAAACGTCAGTTTGAAAGTTGCAATCGTTCAGTAACAAATTATGAAACATTATTGGAAGAAAATTATGATGCTGATTATGCGGAACAGCTCAGTGATTATTTTATTGACGGAGATATCAGCCAACAATTTTCAAATTTAAAAATACACGTTTCTAGTATTTCTACTGAAGCTTTAAATATTTCCAGTCAGAATTCTAATTCTGACATGACTCAAGCTAAAGTAAAATTGCCATCCATTAATTTACCTATATTCACGGGTAAATATGACGAATGGTTATCATTTTGCAATAGCTTTAATTCTTTAATTCATTGCAATACTTCGATTCCTTTAATACAAAAATTACAATATTTAAATCCTCACTCTCCGGCGAGGCCGCTGAAGTAATTAAAGGAATTGAAATTGCAGATCCCAATTATCAAGTGGCGTTTGATCTTTTAAAAGAACGCTATGAAAATAAACGAATCATTGTTAAAAATCATATACGAAAATTATACGAATTTCCATCAGTTGGAAAAGATTCGCGAACTTCAGTTAGGCAACTTTTAGATACTTTTTCGCAACATTTGCGATCACTCTCATCATTAGGCAGACCAGTTCATGAATGGGACGACTTAATGATACATTTAGTCACTTCAAAATTGCCTAATAATTTAGCTCGTGAATGGGAAGAAAAACAAACAGCACAAATTCCCACATTTAACGATTTGAAAACATTTTTAATTCAAAAATGCCAGGCATTGGAAGATTCTTGTGATATCAAAACAAAATCACACAAAAATGCTTCTAGTCACATAGCATTAAACAGAACTGCTTCTTGCACATATTGTAATCTGAACGCATTACTTTTGTTCGTTCAAAACGATTGTGCTTAAATTGCCTTAGATCAGGTCACGATAACAAATCATGTAAATCATCGTATTGTAAAAAATGCAACATAAATCATCACACACTTTTACATTTAAATAAGACATCAGCATCTGAGAATTCTAATTCAAAGGATGATAATAGTACAGTGGTAAGCGGAGTTTCTAATTGTAACATTTCTTCAGCTATTTTGTTATCTACTTGCATCGCGAAATTTTATGACATTTGGGGTAATGCGCAAGAAGCACGAATCTTGCTTGATTCAGGTTCGCAGATAAACTTTATTGGTCGTATTCACAAAGCATCATTTACTTTAAATGCTCCATTTAGTATTTGGTAATGATTTATAAATGAGCCGTTTAGGTCTGATTTGTTAATAAATCAAACGAACCCTTAACGGAGGCTAAACGGATGATTTAGTTGTTTTTCATATTCACAAAGCTGCATTTAGCACATTTAGTTAAATCAATGTCAAATAAATGAAACGGTTTATAAATTGTTCTTGTAAGAGCGATTTATCTGACACTTCTAGATTAAAATTAAATATAATCACCTTAAGTAAAATATTATTATAACGTAAATTGATATTATATTAATTATTAACAATTTTTTTTGTAAAAATCATATTTGTAAATTTGTTACGTACCAAGAGTGAAGACTAGACATTAAGGTAACTTCTGTTTTCAACACCTAAAACTGTAGTTAACGAATTCTAATTTAGATACACTACTTGGAAGAAAAATGAGCATAATATCATCACTTTCTTCATCATCTTCTGATGAGGAAGTAGAAGTTCCCAGGAGGTTGAGGGTCATTAGAGACAGAACCAATCCATTTATTCTATATGATGATATCGATTTTAGAAAGCGATTTCGGTTTCGTAAAGAAACTGTAATGGAAATTTTACTTAATTTTGACCATCGCATAAGTCCCATAAGTAACCGCAATAAGTCAATTGATTCCTTATTCCAACTTCTGGTAACACTACGATTTTATGCCACCGGTGCTTTTCAAAATTGTATTGGAGATCACATAAATATCTCACAACCATCTTTGTCCCGAATAATTAAAAAAGTAACATTAGAAATTGCTGCAATGAGTCGAAGGGAAATAATGATGCCTTCGGGTAATCAAATCTTGACCACCTGTTCGGAATTTTATAAAATAGCAAATTTTCCTTGTGTTGTGGGTGCAGTTGACTGCACTCATGTTAAAATTGCCTCCCCTGGAGGAGATAATGCTGAGTTATATCGCAACAGAAAAGGTTACTTTTCTTTAAATGTGCAAGCCATCTGCGATGCTCACTTAAAAATTAGACACATTGTTGCTCGTTGGCCTGGATCCGTCCATGATGCAACAATTTTGAATGATAGCCCACTGGAAATTGAACTGGAACGAGAACAATATGGAGCGAATAACTTCTTGATTGGTGACAATGGTTATCCATGCAAGCCATATTTGTTGACTCCAGTGTTAAATCCAAGAACACCAGCTGAAGTGGCTTATAATCGCAGCCATATAGCCACCAGGAACACTATTGAAAGATGTTTCGGAGTGATGAAGCGACGTTTTCCTTGTTTAGCAGTAGGATTAAGAACTAAACTTGACACTTCCATGGCGGTGATATTTGCATGTGCTGTGTTGCATAATATAGCTATCAATCTGAATGATGTTGATGAAGAGGAAGACGTCATTAATCTGGAAGCAATTGAAGCAAATGAGATTGTTCGTGTTCAAGGCAATACAGCTATGAGAAATCATATAATTAATACTGTATTTTCAAGATAATATGGAAGTTTAAAATAATTTCTCTAAATAGTAGTAGTACTACAATTAAAAAAAAACTAAATATCACTTTTATTCACTATTTAATTTTTCTAACTGTTTTTTCTTAATTCTTAAATCTAGTTCCAAAATTTTATTTTCTTTTAAAGCATTTAAATATTTTTGTCTATAATACATATTTTTATAAGAAATTTTCTTTTTAAAATTTGTTTTCAATCTTTTTGCAGTTTTATTTCTCTGAGAACTACGTTTTTTTGTGATTATAGTTTCAGACGGAGGATCAGGCTCGGGCTCAGGCTCAAGTTCGGGTATGGGTTCAGGTTCGGGTACGGATTCAGATTGAGATGGAATGTCAGGTTCAAATAAGGGAATTTGTTCACTCATAGGAATTTCAAGTAGATCTACAACATAAAAAAATGGAAATAAACAGATAAATCTATGATGTTTTACAAAATCTATAATGCTGTTTAAAAATTAAAGCAAAATATTCATTAATTATTAAATTGAAGAAGAAAAAAATCATACCACCATGATAAAATGCCACAGAATCAAATGGATTAGGTAGCGGAATAACTTTATCTCCTAAAATTGATAAAATTTGCTGGCTGGTACTACTAATATCTGGAGCTTTATTATGGCCCCCACCAGTTTTAAATACTTCAATCTAGGGCAAAAATTAGATGTGGAACATAAAACACCAATTTTTTTTGTGTCGAGTCCAAATTTTTACGGAAAAATGGAACAAAACACAAATAATGCATTCTGTACAGAGTAACATTATTTTTTCTTCAAAGAGAATCAACACAGCCGATTTAATATAACATGACTAGTAATATACGTCTGAAGAAAAAATATATTTACTTATATAGGTATATTATATTTACTTTATTCAACTTTAATTCCTTTTTCGCCATTTCTTCATAATGAATTACATTATCTGGACTTATATTTTCCAAATTTAAAATTTTTTTATACTTTTCTTTCTACAAAATAGAAACAATTTTTAGTTATAAATTGTTGAATACCAGAAGTTAGATGGACAAATTTTAGGCATTTATAAAGGTCACACAAACAGTTTTGATAATAAACCCATATCCATAAATGAGATGTTTTGGAACTTCAAAAAAGTTGATTAAATTTTTTCGTAATACTTGAATGTTATTTCATTATAACTGTATTGTTTCCGTGGTTGTTATACTGACCATATAACGGCCTAGGCAGGTTAAATTTTAACAGCACGGCCGTTATTACTATATCCCACTTGACTTTTTGTTAAATTATTAATATATGAAACTCCTTTACACAAGAGGTTTGTTCTAGCAGCAGTACATAACTGTTAGAAATTGTACTGAACATGTGCAGTGACACTTGAGGCCCACTTGTACAAAGGCAAGTTAATTTTGAGTATTGGTTTACTCCCGTGGTAACAATTGTGAACACAATTATTATCAGGGAGTAAACTGATAGTCAAAGTTAACTTGCCTTTATACAAGTGGACCTTAGCATCACTAAAGTGTCACTGCACATGTTCAGTACAATTTCTAACAGTTATGTACTGCCGCTAGAAGAAACCTAAGATATCCAAGTCGTTCCTTGTACCTTTAGTTTTAGAGTCAATGAATGATGAGCTGACAGTAGTGCAATCTTTGCTTTGAGTTTAACTGGGCACATTACAGCTCATTTACAACATGGGTTTGTTAACATAAACGTGTATTTGTAAGCTGGAATTTAGCCATCTAATTTTGCATTTCAGGAAGATGCAATATATATATGTATATGCTTCAAGAGTCATCCGAGACTGCGAATTTACAGAAACATGCATAACGAATTGCTTTGTACTTACATTTTTTTCCGCAAGATTTTTCTTTGCATTCCGCTTTAAATTATCATATAAAATTTTTAATTGTTCAACGCTTCTATGAGAATCTGTAGAAGCGTTAAACATTGACGTTAACTCAGTCCATGCTTGAGTTTTTTTTTTTTAAGCAATCTGCACCAGACTGTTTGCTTTCTATGAAATTTTTCTTTCTATATCAAATCAAATAACTGGAATTAGGAAAGAAATTGGAATGATCAGGAAAGACAATAGGAATATCCATATCAAAACTATACAAGTTCCGCAGATTTAACCAATTAATTGTTGCACCTTTTAATACATACGAGTAAGTACTCACGATTCTATTAATTGGAGCAGAGTACTCTTCTCCAATTCAGTGTATGCTCGGCACCGTTTCTTTACTTCCTTTTCGTCCATTACTACAGATTACTACCTAACGAGCGTCTAAATAAAAACCTGGTCAAGTGGGTTGTGATCGAGAATTTATCCATTGCATTTACATAGCAGAATTACTAAATGTAGCCTACTTGACCAGGTTTTTATTTAGACACGAGTTACAATTTAACTTTCAAAATCACAATAATGAAGCTAAACTGACGTGCAATCTGACGCGTCTCTGCTTTCTGCAATGTTGCCAAACGTCGCCTGATTTATAAATGTAAATCATACGATTTATAAATCGATGGAATAAATAAAATAAATAATAAATAATTGATTTCTGAATACGACGTCTGATTTAGCATTTCATTTACATAAATGAAATTGTTTTGACTCGACTTGACTCTTGTAGATAGCAGACCAAGTAGAAGTCGGTATTTTCTCATAAAAACACAGCACTAATTCACAAACTTTATTTTACAAAATTATATACACTTTACAAAACCTTTAATTATTAAATTACTGCGGCGATAACCATTCGTTTAATGAAAATAAGACTAATTTCGGTGACTGAATAAAATGCAATTATAAGACGCGAATTTGAATTGACTGAACCGTTCTCGGCTGGTGATATTTTTCGACTGGTCTTCTGTACGATTGATGATAATAATACCTGAACACTAAGTCAGGGTAAGGGTGGTGATTTCTTATTTTCTGTAAATTTTAACTATACTTAGAAGTAATATAAATTTATTATGCTGTTTACGAAAATGAAAAGATCGCTGTTTGCGTCTAACAGATGGCAAATTCCTACTTCGTGAATAGAAATTAGGTAGTTTCAACGAAAACACTAAATTCGACTGTAAACGAACACCGAGGAGTTCTTGTAAATGTTTGCGTCCCAAGTGTTAAGAAACGCAAGTATGCAACTGCGGAGCGTAGGCTTGCCGAACTCTAGGATTTAAAATTTCACGGAAATTTTAGAATGCGGAAAGATTGTTCGTGAGAAGAGAAACTAAATAATTTAAACTTAATCTAACATCAAAATAAATCTAAGTTATAATTAAATTTTGATTTAAATGAATCCTTAACATATACTGCCCGCCTTGGAAGCACTAGCTTCCAAACCCTTTATTAACACTACACTGTCATATCATCCACGGGTAACACGCACAATTTGGAGGCTGCTCGGCGGATGTCACCTGTTGTAGTCCTTATGGTGGCAGCGCGCACTACACCATCGTTGCCAGGATGTATCGCCTCTACTCGTCCCGTTGACCATTGCATGGGTGGAAGTTGATCATCTTGAATCAACACTAAGACGCCAGGCAGCAGTTGTGGTCCTTGATTGACTTGCCACTTGCCCCTTCGTTGCAATTGGTTCAAATATTCCTTGGTCCACCTTTTCCAAAAATGTTCCCGGAGCTGTTGTAGGTATTGCCAACGTGATAATGTGTTGACTTTTAAATGAGACAAGCTGGGTTCGACGACTGCGTTTAATGAGTCTCCTATCAAAAAATGTGCCGGGGAAAGAAAGGAAGGATCATTGGGGTCATTTGACATTGCGGTTAAGGGACGTGAATTTAATATGCCTTCAATTTGTATTAGCAAGGTGAACAATTCTTCGTAATTTAATGAATTGCTAGTTAATACTCTTGTAAGGTGGTGCTTAAACGATTTCACAGCCGCTTCCCAAATTCCTCCGAAGTGCGGGGACCTGGGTGGAATAAAGTGCCACTTTATATCCTCTTGAGCAATTGCGTCCACTATCTTCCTCTGGTTATAACTGGTCTGAAATTGTGTAAGTAATTCTTTCAATTCTCTGTTTGTTCCGACAAATTGTGTGCCATTATCGGAATAGATGTTGCTTGGCCTTCCTCTTCTACTTGTGAATCTTCTCAGTGCCGCCAAAAAGGCCTGTGTAGTTAAATCTCCAACCAATTCTATGTGAACTGCTCTTGTCGCAAGACAGGCAAAAACAGCACCATATGTCTTCTTGGTTATCTTGCTTTTGCGCAAACCTTCTCGAATATATAAGGGACCAAAATAATCTACACCAACATTTTCGAATGGGCGTGATGCTCTGGTCCTTTTAGCAGGCAGGTCGCCCATAATGTGCTTCACATTTGATGGCTTCGCTCTGAAACATACTACACATTTCCTTAAAACTGCCTTTATCGTGTTGCGTGCCGATATGAGCCAGTATTTTGATCGAATTGCTGCCATCGTTGTTTGCACCCCACCATGTAATTGTTTGCGGTGCTGATGTGCAATTATTAGTTCTGTAAAAGGATGCTTTGATGGTAACAATATCTGATGCCTTTCGTCATAAGGTAAGTTAGAATTACATAATCGACCGCCCACCCTGATAATACCGTTTTCATCCAGAAATGGATTCAGACACAGTAGATTGCTCTTGATGTTGACGTTGCCATGGCGCTGTAATTGAAGTAGATCTTCTGGAAATGATGAAATTTGCACCAACTTTACTAGTGCGTTTGTGGCTGAGCATAACTCTGATGGATTTAATGAGTCATTTCGAATCTTGGTGGCATCATTTTTAACGCGCGCAAGTGCATTTTCCTTAAAACGTAAGCAATAAGCCACAATTCGTATTAAACGATTAAAATTTGAATATTTAAGGAATATGTTTATGTCCGGCTGGATTGTTACTGTTGCAATTCTGGCAGTTCTGAGTTCTGGAATGTCTTCTAAGTCTGGGGTTTCCAAAGAATTTGGCCATTTTGATGGTTCTTCTTGCAGCCATGTAGGTTCCTTCCACCACATGTTACTTTCTGCGAGTAAATGTGGAGACAGTCCTCTTGATATGATGTCTGCAGGATTTTCATAGGTACTGATGTGGTCCCATTGATCCGGATTGGTAAATTCCTGGATTTCAGCAACACGATTTGCTACGAAAGTCTTCCAGCTCTTCGAGTGGGATTTTATCCACGCCAAAACCATGGTGGAATCTGTCCAGTAATGTACGTTACTTATTTTGTACGGTAACGATTCAATTACCTTATTCATTAATTGAGAAAGTAATAAGGCACCGCATAATTCCAGTCGGGGAAGTGTCGTCATTTTCAGAGGTGCGACTCTCGATTTTGCACATAATAAATTGCAACTGATGTTGCCAAGGTTATCCGATGATTTGACGTAAATACAAGTCCCGTATGCCTTCTCACTGGCATCGCAAATCCATGAAGTTCAAATGACAATGAATTTGTGATATCTGAATTATCTGATATATAACGTGCTATTTTTAATTGAGTCAAGGTTTGCAATTCACTCTCATATTGGGTCCACCTTGTGTGGATTTCTGTTGGTACGGACTGATCCCAATCTATGTTCAGTTCCCATAATTCTTGCATCATTATTTTTGCGGTTATTAAGACCGGTCCAATTAGGCCCAACGGATCAAATATGCTAGATATAGCAGAAAGAATTACTCGTTTTGTAATACGCTTAGGACTAATTGTCTTAGGAATTGAATATTGGAGTATGTCAGAAGCTGAATTCCACAACAAGCCTAACGTTTTAACATTCTCATTTTTAGCCAAGTCAAGAATTGTGGAGTCTGATGTGGCAGGTATGCCTTCTAATAAGCTTTGATGATTGGAACACCACTTTCGTAGTTCAAAGCCCGTTTTGGACAAAATGCTGATTACCTCTTGTCTAATTGCCATGGCATCTGATAGAGTATTAGCTCCTGTCAAAAGATCGTCGACGTAGAAATCTCTGGTAACGACTTCTGATCCTGTAGGGAAGTTTGAAGCTTCGTCTTTCGCGGCTTGCTGAAGCGCCTTCGTGGCGAGGTAGGAAGCGGATGCTGTTCCGTATGTGATTGTGGTCAGTTCATATGTTTTGATTGTTTCACTATGATCTTTTCTCCATAAAATTCGTTGAAGGGACGTGTGTTCTTCATTTACCAATACTTGTCTGTACATTTTAGTTATGTCGGCTCTCAATACATATTGGAAAGTTCTAAACCTTGCAACTATAGAGAATAGATCCTGCTGTAATTTAGGCCCGACGATAAGCAGATCATTCAGGGATACTCCTGTGGTCGTCTTACAAGAACCATCAAATACTACTCTAAGTTTGGTTGTAATACTACTCTCCTTTAAAACGGCATGATGTGGTAAATAGTGCACTGATGAGTCATTCTGGAGATTCGGACCTGTGATTTCTTTCATGTGCCCTAGTTTCAAGTATTCATCCATGAATTCCGTGTATAGTGCCTTAACTTCGGGTTTCTTATTCAACTTATTTTCTAAAGTATGAAATCGCTTCGGTGCCTGTTCTCTTGAGTTACCGAGTCTTCTTGGATCGGCCTTGAATGGTAAGGAAACTATAAATCTTCCTTCTTCGGATTTCTTGAAGGTACGAGAAAAATGTTCTTCACATGCACGTTCCTCTTGTGTCAAAGGTGACTTATTTGCACATGATTCAATTTCCCAAAATTTTGACAAGGTGCGACCAAGTCTGTTTATGTTTTCCGAAAGCGATATATTGCAAATTGATATTAATGAAGAAGAGGTACTTGCTACGATTTTTCCAGAGATTATCCAACCCAATAATGTTTTTTGGAGAATAGGTTGCCTGGAAGATGACTTAATTTGACCAATACATAGCAGTCGATAAAAGAGTTCTGCCCCGATTAATATGTCAATGTTTCTTGACACGTTGAAGTCAGGATCGGCAAGTTTAATGGTTTCTGGTATATGTATTTCTGTTTTTGGAATTGACACCACCGGAATATTACTTGTTATAGTTTTCAGTAGAAGACAATCCAAATTCGCCTGGAAGGCGTTGAATCTTGATTGAATTTTCACCTGTACTGATTGTGAAACAGTAGCAGATGATTGGTTTATGCCTGTAATAGGCATGTGAAATGATTTACGTGGCAGACCTAATTTCTTAGCTAAAGATTCAGTTATAAAGTTGGATTGCGATCCCGAGTCGAGTAAAGCGCGACATAAATGACTTTTGCCCTTGGAGTCAAATATTTTTATCATTGCTGTAGACAACAGAACATGAGAATCATGAATGATGGAACTATGAGTTGAAACTGCAGGTTTGGTTTGCTCTTTGTGTTATGTTTTCTCTTGCATGTTTTGCAGCTACCTGCTTGACATTCTGATGCGTAATGATTAGATTTGAAACAATTTAGACATAATCCTTTAGATTTCAATTCGGAGATACGTTGATCGACAGAAAAATTAAGAAATTTGGCACAGCGATAAATAGGATGGTCAGCATTGCAAATTTGACACAGTTTATTTGTGGAAACATGTGATGAAGATTTCTTGTTTTGGACGTGATTATTTTTATTTATTAGGGGCTGTGATATATGATTTTTAAATATGGATTCAAGCGTCTGACAAGTGTGAGTTAGGAAATCAATTATTGCCTTAAACGTGGGCAATTCACAATTTGTTAAACTTTTTTCCCATTCCTTTGTTGTTACTGAATCTAACTTTCCTACGACGAGATAAACAAGTAAGTCGTCCCACGTGTCCGTAGGTCTGTTGAGCGCCTTGAGTGCTCTGACATGCTTTAGGACACCGTCTAATATTGTGCGTAGTGCGGATTGACTTTCCTTTGACGCAACCGGTAATTCATGAATGGCTCTTATGTGATTTTGTACAATTAACCGTTTGTTGTCGTACCTGTTTTTTAACATGTCCCATGCTTCCTTGTAATTGTCCGCGGAAATCTCTAAAGAATCGATAACGCCCGCGGCTTCCCCTTGTAAAGATGATTTTAAGTAATGGAATTTTTGGATGTCCGTAATATTTTTGTTATCGTTTATCAAAGATTTGAATGTGTCGAAGAAAGGGAACCATTCCGTATATGAGCCCGAAAAATTAGGTAATTTTATTCTTGGCAATTTGATATTACTTTCTTGATTTTCGTCGCCCATTTTGTTGCCTCTAATGTTGTTAAAGGTGCCTTCATTATTAGAACTAGAACTAATTATGAGTTGCTCGAGACGGCCTATCAATTTGAAATAACTGTTTTCGAATTCTTCTCTTTCAGTTTCTTGACAATCGATATTTTCCTGTATTTCGATTTGTGTCTGAATGTTATCAAACTGTTCTAATACAGGATCTAATTTCGCTAAACGCCCTTTGAGCTCTGAAGTTGGTACACTATCATTTACATTGCTTAAATATGTAGTGAACCTTTTCAATGTTGACTTTAAAATTCCTCTCTTGGCTTTAAGCTCTCTTAATGCAAATTGTTCAGTCATGATTTAAGTTGTGAATTAGGAATATTGCGTAGGTAAAAGGATAAGAACGGCACACTACGAACTTAAAGGAGACTCACCTGGTGGATTTGGAGCAGCTTGACGTGGTGTAGCAACTTGCACTTTGTCACCGTTGTTGCACCTCTGGTTCGTTGTGCTTTCGTATCCGGCTCGAAAGGACCAATGTTTTGACTCGACTTGATTCTTGTAGATAGCAGACCAAGTAGAAGTCGGTATTTTCTCATAAAAACACAGCACTAATTCACAAACTTTATTTTACAAAATTATATACACTTTACAAAACCTTTAATTATTAAATTACTGCGGCGATAACCATTCGTTTAATGAAAATAAGACTAATTTCGGTGACTGAATAAAATGCAATTATAAGACGCGAATTTGAATTGACTGAATCGTTCTCGGCTGGTGATATTTTTCGACTGGTCTTCTGTACGATTGATGATAATAATACCTGAACACTAAGTCAGGGTAAGGGTGGTGATTTCTTATTTTCTGTAAATTTTAACTATACTTAGAAGTAATATAAATTTATTATGCTGTTTACGAAAATGAAAAGATCGCTGTTTGCGTCTAACAGATGGCAAATTCCTACTTCGTGAATAGAAATTAGGTAGTTTCAACGAAAACACTAAATTCGACTGTAAACGAACACCGAGGAGTTCTTGTAAATGTTTGCGTCCCAAGTGTTAAGAAACGCAAGTATGCAGCTGCGGAGCGTAGGCTTGCCGAACTCTAGGATTTAAAATTTCACGGAAATTTTAGAATGCGGAAAGATTGTTCGTGAGAAGAGAAACTAAATAATTTAAACTTAATCTAACATCAAAATAAATCTAAGTTATAATTATACCATTTAGAGTTCTTTATGAATACGGCCCTATGACTACTAGATTAGCAAATTCGTTAGGACTACAATTTCGAGAAATGCATTTGCCAATTGCAGGCATAAGCAACAAAGCAATTCACGCAACATCACGCGTAGAGACGACTGGGCAAGAATTAATCGCACGTCTATGTCTTTGAGGTAGGTCAAGAAAAGGAAATTTTAACTATACAATCCAAATATAATAATTATCGAGTAAAACTTACATTTTTTATTTTAGACAAGATTACGAACGACCTTCCTTTAGTGTCGATAGATGCATCTCTTATTCACATACCTAAAAACGTTCAACTAGCAGATCCATTATATTATAAATCTCAAAATATTGATGCTCTTATTGGCGCGGAAATCATCAGCTATTGAATGTAGGTCAAATTTCAACCAATCATCCAGGGGTCATACTTCAAAAGAGTCAGCTCGGTTGGTTAATATCAGGAAAGCTCTCGGCTAGTAAACAATTATCAGCTACATGCCATTTAAGCACATTAGCTGAACTAAATAATAATATTAAACGATTCTGGGAGTTAGAACGATATGAAAACATTGAACCTGTAAAATCTCCAGATGAACATGCTTGTGAAGAACATTTTATTCAAACTCATAAGCGGAAAGATGACGGTCGTTTTGTAGTAGCCCTGCCATGGAAACAGAATCCTACTTTATTAGGAAATTCATATCAAGCTGCTGAAAAACGTTTCATATTGCTTGAGAAAAAATTAAATAAAGATCTCGAATTAAAAAATGAATATACAGCGTTTATTGACGAATACAAAAAATTACGCCATATGATCAAAATAGATCAAGATACTAAATATGCAAACGACGGTTATTTTCTTGCGCATCACGCAGTGTTAAAACGCGACAGTTTAACCACGAAGTTACGTGTCGTTTTTGACGCTTCTATGAAAACTAACAATGGAAAATCTTTAAATGATCTTTTGATGGTCGGACCAGTCCTCCAAAATGATTTGTTTACTATTTTGATTCGTTTTCGAACACACGAATACGTTATAAATGCTGACATATTATGGCGAGATAATCAACGAAAACCGCTTGATATTTACGAATTGCAAACCGTCACATACGGAACATGTCCAGGTTCTTTTTTAGCCACACGATGTTTAACTGAATTGGCCCAAGAGGCAGAAAATTATGACCCGCAAATTGCAAAAATAATTAAATCAGACTTTTACATGGATGATTTATTAACTGGAGGAAACACTATAGCAGAAGTTCGTAAAATACTGGATAAAATAGATAAGATACTCTGTAAAGGTAAATTTGAATTGCGCAAATGGTCATCCAATGATGAATCTATCTTAAAAGACTTGTCAAATGAATCACGCGAAAAACTGGTTTTAAATTTTGATGAAGAAGACTGTCTGAAAACATTAGGAATCCAATGGATTCCAAGAAAAGATATGATCGAGTATCATACTAAATCTAAATTACTGAGCAAAAGAGTTACAAAACGTACTATGTTAGCCGATGTAGCACGTATTTTCGATCCTTTAGGTTTAGCATGTCCTACTGTAACTGTAGCTAAAATCGCTATGCAGCGCTTGTGGCAACTACAGATGGGATGGGATGAGGCTGTACCTCAGGAAGTGAACTCTAAATGGCAAGAATTTATTTCTGAGCTAAAATATTTACCTGATTTAAAAATTTCACGCAAGGTAATCAGTTGTCCGAAAGGTCAAATAGAACTGCATGGATTTTGTGACTCCAGTGAGGTCGCTTATGGAGCATGTCTATATGCAAAAACGATTCAATCAAACGGACATAGCACTTCTGAACTTTTTTGCGCAAAATCTAGAATTGCGCCATTGAAGAAAGTCACACTGCCAAGACTTGAACTATGCGCAGCTGTTTTATTGTCCCAATTAGCCAGGAAGGTTGTAACTTCCATTGACAAACCTGTAGTTAAAATTACTTATTACACAGATTCGACGATTACACTCGCTTGGATCCGATCCTGTCCAACTCGTTGGAAAACATTTGTATCTCATCGAGTGGCAGAAATACAAACTCTAACGGAAATAAAATCATGGCGTCACGTGCGCAGTGAAGAGAATCCTGCGGATATTATTTCGCGAGGTGCTTTACCATCGCAACTTAAAAATAATATGCTATGGTGGCATGGACCTCCATGGCTTTTAGAAACTTGTGATAAAAATGAAAATGAACCGCAATGTGAAGAACCACCAGAAGCAAAACCAGAACATAGTTGTTTTACATCAATAATTAAAAATAATGATACTTACCAATGTATCATTCAAAAATGTTCTGATGTGAACAAACTATTTCGTATAGTCGCCTATTGTTTACGTTTTATTAATAATACACGCAATAGAAGTCCTAAGTTTTTAAATCACATTACAGTGGATGAATTAAAGTCTGCTGAGTTATTTTGTGTACGCAAGGTACAAGCACAACATTTCAAAGCAGAAATGAACGCCTTATCTGAACCTAAATCAAAATTACATAATTCTAGCTCGATTTTAAGTTTATCTCCTTTTTTAGATTCAAATAAAATACTTAGAGTTGGAGGACGTCTTCGCAATATGAATCTTTTATATGACGTCAAGTATCCCATACTTTTGCCGGCTAAAAGCGAATTTACGGAACTAATCATTCGTAACGCGCACAAACTTACACTTCATGGTGGAAGTCAATTAACGTTGGCTCAAATACGCACAAAATATTGGATCCTTTCGAGCAGAAATGCTGTTCGAAAAGTAATACGTAGTTGCTTAAAATGTTTTAAGGTAAAACCCGCACATGTCGAACCTATAATGGGCGACTTACCTGCTTGTAGGGAAGGATCAGTATGTCCTTTCCTAAAAACAGGAATAGATTATTTTGGTCCTCTCAAAGAAAATTGTAAAGGCTTACGGTACAATTTTCATTTGCATGAGTTCTAAAGCGGTCCATCTTGAACTGGTCAGCAATTTGACTATTGAGGCTTTTATAGCAGCTTTGCGAAGATTTATTGCTCGTAGAGGTTGTGTACAGGATATATATTCCGATAACGGTACCAATTTTGTAGGCGCGAATCGGGAAATACGAGAATTACATACATTGTTGGCTGAAGAAAATCCTAACGATAAACTAATTAATGAGCTGTCAACGCAAAGAATTAAATGGCATTTTATACCACCACGAGCACCCCATTTTGGCGGTTTGTGGGAATCCGCAGTTAAAAGCGTGAAGCATCATTTGAAACGAATTATTGGTAATTCTTCTTTAACTTTTGAAGAAGCCTATACGTTATTAACTCAAATCGAATCTGTGCTCAACTCGCGTCCTATCACTCCATTAACTACTGATCCTAACGATATAACCTTTCTTACTCCCGGACACTTTCTCATCGGCGAACATATGAATAATGTTGCTGAGCCAAGTCTACTGGAATTACCAACAAATAGGTTGTCACGTTGGCAACTTCTTCAAAAGATGAAACAGCATTTTTGGCAGCGTTGGCGACGTGAGTACCTGTTAGAGCTGCAAAGAAAATCTAAATGGTACAAGAAAAATGAAGCTAATCTCCACATTGGTCAACTCGTCCTTATTCATGAAGATAATACACCTCCATACCAATGGAAAACAGGTCGCATCGAAGAAGTTCATCCAGGTCCTGATGGAGTCGTCAGAGCAGTCACAGTTCGGACGAGCAACGATGTTATTAAACGTCCTTCAAGAAAGCTGAGCATCCTACCCTTTGAGGGCAATGTATGATTTCATAGTGGACATTATGTGTGTTTGAAAAATATATTTCTGAAATGCAACAACGTAGTAAATGGAAATACAACAAGAATTATCAGCTGCAAGAAAGTCAAATGGTGCTCATTCGGGAAGACAATCTACGCCCAAGTTGCTGGATGACCGGCCGGATTGAGAAACTCCATCCAGGTTCTGATGGCATCGTCCGAGTAGCCACCGTTCGCACTTCAAAGGGGCCTTTCAAGAGAGCTGCAGCAAAATTATGTGTTTTACCTGTTGATAATCAATCAGTTTGAGGGTGATTCCTTCAAAGGCCGGCGGCATGTTCAGTTTCATCTTCAGTTCTTAGGTAATTAAAAAAAAAGTAAGCAGGCAAAAAAAATGTCTGAAAATAATAATTTTGTAATGTCAAGTCAGTTTTGTATTCTTCACAAAAAAATATAAATAAATATTGTCAAAACACATTTGGTCATACAAAGTTGCTTCTACAACCCTGTTGTATTTTTTCCTAAAGCGATTTTTTCCTGTGCTGAAAAGTTGAAAGTTTATTCATTTGTTTTATTTTATGCGTCGAGGTGCTTGTTTTCTTCTTCCTTTCTTTTTCTTGAACTTCGATGATTCGACATTACGTTACGTGTTTGTGAGTGTCGGTTGCCTAGGCTTAAGATTTTTTTAGGCTCCTTTGACAGTTAGTTGCTAGATGGCACATTTGAGCTCGGCAGGTTTTTGTTTTTCTACCTCTTCTATTTACGTTTTGTAAATTTTTAATTTCCAAAGCTATATGTTGTGTTTGGGGATTTCCCATCCCCCCGCAATAGGATATTCTGTATGAGCAACTCTTCGCCGGCTATATTTATTTGTTGTGGAGTCTTCCTGTTCCTTGTAACAGTTTAAAATTAGCGTTTAACATATTATTAATATTCATAGAAGCGCACAGTCCGACGGATGTCCGGTAATAGTAAAGTTGATTGATAGAATCCAAATTTCTTGCTCCACGATATTTACCGTATTGTGGCCCCGACTATATTAAAATTCATCTGTTCGTCGGCGCGGCGTAATATTTATTTTTATATTTTAGGAATTGTCACATGGGAAAACCGCCTGGACCAAACAGAGAGTAGAGGGCGGGACCAGCTTCCCAATTAGTTGCCGGTATCGGAAGGCGTATCTGCTCGAACCAATCCGGAAACTGCTCTCTCGCCGCGGTCATCTCTCTAACCCGGTGACGCACACTAATCTCCGTATTGTGCGCGATTCTGCATTTTGTATTGGACGGACATCTATTATTTTGTCACTGGCAGGTGGTGGGGACGTGCTCTCATTGTTGTCCGATGCGGTTCGCGCGGCGCCGCTTTCCTCTTTGCCTTTACCCGTTGGACCGATCGCGGAAAAAAAAATTGAACGTCGCCCTGTTTTCGCCGCCAATCATGCTCCGCGGGACAAGTGACGTGTCGGAATCAAACCGAGCGTTGGTGGAAAAGACAACCAAATTATCTCATTTAAAAATGACAAATGCCTGCGTTATTTATCGAACGAAAATTATTGACATACCAAAAAGTAGTTGCGTATTTAGAATTTGTTTAATAAAAGGCGTTCACAGGTGGGGCAAATATCAAACAGACGAGATAAAAGGTTTTAAAATCGCGCTTATTAAAGTGTCGTAGATGGCGCGCATACTTTCTTAAATTTTAAAACAGTTGAAATGATTCTGTAAATTCGATTTTGCGGGACACTCTCGTGTGACGTTAAAAAAAATTGCTGTACTTTTCTGTTAACAGATGGCACACATTAAAACTCACCATAATTTTATTATGCATAATTTACTTGCTTTTGTAAATTTATGTTAAGATAAGAAAAAGAAAAGTAGAAAATTTGAGTCAGTTTTCATCTTACTCAATTAAAAAGCCCAATAGATGGTGCATACGCGTATATATGAAAAACTAAAGTCTTTAGATCTGGGAACTCTACCTATAAAAAAAAATAAGTAGTCATAGGTGGCCTGCTTCACAGGTAGGTACCTACAATTTTTCCAAAAAGTATCTGCACTTTGTTGTCAATAGATGGAGCCCAATAGTTTTTTCTTTCGTTTTTCGTTCGTTTGGGCAATGGAGTTTACTTTTGAATCACGTTAGACTCGATGGTAAATAAATTCAATTTTCATAGAAGCTTCTCGTAGTGAATTGCGCTAAATAAAGAATCCATAGATGGCGCACGTGTGAACGACAATAAACAGGAAGAACCAAGAAATCATGACATGAATATCGCGACACTTTTACATTTCTTTTCTAAACAAACTGTCATTTTTGGATGAATCTTCAAGAGCAGCTGTAATTTGCTGTTTACAGACGCCGCGCGTTATTTTCTTCTTTTTCATTCGCCGATAGAAGGCGGGCATTAAACACCAGAATTTCAGTTTTCTGCTTTTTCACATTCGCTTTAACTGTGACGCTTAATAGTGACGTTTTTAGGTGCTGGAAAATCATATGAAAATAGAAAAAAAAGAAAATAGAAAATTTGGTTGAATTTCATAAAACAAAATTCAATAAATTGTGTTAATTTAACAGCCCACTATATGCCGCACGTATAAATAACGCAGTACCTGTGATTTTCTGTCGATAGATGGCGGGCATTAATAATAAACATTTCTTCTGTTTAATTTTAATTATAGTGTTACGGTAATAATTTAAGTAACATGAAATAACGGACGTAGCTTAATATAACAAAACATTTATTAACAGTAAATTACAACTAATACTCACATATCATTTGGGGCACTTACGGACAATTAGACTAGATGACACTTTGACTAGTATTGTTCTAATTATACGCTAACGTTCGATTTGTCGCCTTTTTATAAGGGTTTTGTTTCCCGGGTATTACGTCAATTGTTGCCTTGACATTTTGCATACGGCTCACGAATGAATCATCGCTGTGATATGTGCAAGTGCATTTTCCGCAACGAGGATGAGTCATACGTTACATAATTACAAATGACTCATTCTTATGTTTATGTTATCGTCTTATGTTTATGATTTTATGCTCGACTGATTTTCAGCTGTACATCTTTGCTGATGCTCTTATCCTAGTTACAATAGAACAGCTTGATAGATGGCGCACAACAACGAAATCTAAGAAAAAAACCATCGACGATCGCTTTTTTTCAGTAAATTGCACTAATTAAACCAGTCATAGAAAAGGCACTTTACTGGACAGTTTGCTTTCTTTGTCTGTTTGTAAAAAATGAAAACAGTTTCGTGTTAGTTCCAAGAAAATACTCACACATTTCTGACAATAGATGGCGCACCTTAATTAAGATTCATTATTTTCTTGATTGTTTTATTAAATGTTCCCCTTTTTAAATTTAAACGAAACGTAGAAAACAAAATCAAATAAAAACAAATGCGATCGCATCTCTTAAGAAACTTCATTTTAATAATTTTTAATTTAACTATCTTTTATATCAATAGATGGCGCAGGTCTGGTTTTTAATAAGATTTCCATTTATTTTTATTTTTTGGCAGAAATACTTAAATAAATATGAGTAATTAAAGAGACGTTCATACGTAATAAATTTAATTTATTTAATATCATTTATTTTATGAGCCAACAGATGGCGCGCAAATCGTGTAGGTTTTATTTTGATTTGTTTTTTTTCCTTTTGACAGAATGTTCGTTTTTCTGTTTAAGTGAACGTTGTGTTTCTTGTGCAAAGGCGATCGCCTATTGTTTATTTATTTTCGTTGTCAACAAGTCATTTTAATAATTTTCAGTTGTTTTATATGTCGGCAAATGGCGCAGGTTTGGTTTTGAAAACTTTCATTTAGGTAGGTACTTTTGTTTTCACAGAAAAATGCTGCGTTTTCCTATTTAAATAAATAGGATGAATAAATAAAAACACGTTCACATGTAATAAATTTTGTTTTATTTATTTATTTAATGAGCCAACTGATGGCGCGCAAATCGTATAATTTTGGTAATTTCGTTTTGATTTATTTTTCCTCTTAACAGAATGTTACGTCTTTCTGTTTACTAAACGAATGTTGTGGTTTTTGTTCCTTTTGTTTATTATTATTTTCTGTGTCAACAGATGGCGTAAGCTTTTTATTTCATTTGTAAAACTTTCAATTTTTTCCTTTTGACACAAATACGAGTCTGCGAAATATTTTAAAACAATCGAAGACGAGTTACAACAGACGAAGGTAAGTTAAAATAATTGAGGAATTACATAGCCTAAAGCCTTATGCATCGATAGATGGCGCCATCATGCTAAGAATTTATTTCTCAGTAAAAATGATGCATTTGCTTATTTTTTCTTAATTTCCGTTTGTTTGTTTTTTCCTCCAGGTGGATATGGACAATTACGAAGTCCAGCGTGTTCCCCTAGTGACGAAATCAGAGACGACGGTTCCCCTCCTCCGGGACCCCCATCGGGATTCCTTCACTTGCAAAGGAGCCCTGCCTTCCACCATCTTAAAGATGGTAAGCTTCCCTCCTTTTCTATTATTATTTTTTTCTTCAAGACACGTCATGAATTTGTCAACATAACCGGCTGGTTTTCATCGTCGCGTCGATTGACCCGTTTTCTTATTAATCAACCGATAACAACGGGGCGCAGCTGTTTCGTTTCGCGCTTGTTGTCGGCGTCGGTTTTCGCGCTCGATGACGTAGGTTGTATTAAATAAATCGCGATATAAAAATGCTCTAATGTAAACCAGCCTTCGCTATTTTAAAGCGAAACACGCGCGATGTCGTTTTTATAACTTCGTACTAAAACGAATTTACTAGAAATAAAATGCTATTTCCGGTGCTCGCGCCGTCTCGGAAAATTCTCCACAACAATTCTTAACTCACCATTCAAGTTATTATTATTATTATTATTATTATTAAAAAAAAAAATAAATTAAAGCGAAAAGTTACAAGTAAGCCATTTTGGCGGCAAAGTAGTGGCGCAATCAATTACGGTACTCTAGTAATAGGCGCCTTGCACATCTCTGCGTTCAGCGCCGCCTGGCGTGGTGATTTGTGAATTAGTGATATGAAAATATTTCTTGAGACTCATTGCATGGGAATAATATCACACTTATGACAATTTACGATTGTAGTACGTAATACTTAAGCTTCCTGGTATTGAAATACGTTACAATATTCAAGTTCAAATGTAAACTAATAATTTGAAACAACACGCATTTTCCTACCATTGATGCAGAATATGGCCATTGGTGGCGCTGGCTTCGCATGTGCATGGTCCCTATATAGGGACTCTACAAATGATTACCCAAATGATTAAGGTTACTGTATCACGAAGTTAGCGCCAACTTTATATTTCTTTTAATTTGTGGTTAATCGAATTCATTCATAAACTCCTTAGCAACAGTAACTTGTTATGTATCTATCCTTTTTCTTCTTAAAGGTTCAAACAGAATACAACGCCGTTACGCGCCGTTATCTGTCAAATGAATATTAAATACAAAGGTTCAAATATCCTTGCACAGAAAGGACGACGTCAAGCGGCGTTGTACGCAAAAAGTTGGTCAACTTCCAACTTTGACGGCGGCAAACGTCATAATCAGGGGGGTCCACTTATATGGAGCAATTTTATCGTATAACTTGATAATTTCGCTCCTCGAACTAGATGGCAGCACTCATCAACTTGCATTTAGGGAATTTTTACTTAAAAAGTTTTCAAAAAACATGTTAGTACAACGCTCATATCACCGGCTCATATTGAAACTTCAAATTCAGTGGAAAAACATACCTGATTGAATTTTTACGAGATTTGTTTTTTTTTTTATCGCAGCGTGTTTCGGAAACGGTATATTTATGCTGTTAGCAGCTGTTAGTGTGACCACGAATCGTAGAAATTAAAAATTGTAGAACGGTGTATGCTAGGTAAGTAGGTACAAAAAATTAAGTTACACGTTTAAGCCGCTTTCGATTATACGCATATGAGCATTCCAGGCTTTTCGTAGTGTGTTTTTTTATAGATGCTCATTGTCTGAGTAGTCTGGAATTACTTTAGTATATCCCAGCATGCATAAGCGAAAGCAGCTGTAATTTAAAATAAGTTTCAGGTTTGATCCTGGTTCTACAACCTACGTAAAGATGCAAAGAGTTCATGTTAAATGTGCAGTTTTGAACCGCCAATCTGACAAATTGGGAAAAAAGGTTTTTCGTTTTCCAAATCCCAAAAAACCTGACAGTATTCAACAGAGTGGGTTAAAAGCACAGGCAATATTGAATTCCAAACTTTGTCGCAGATAGATGTGTACAAATGATTTAAAATATGCCAAAACCATTGTCAAAGACAAAACTTTTTACAAAGTAAATTGAAATTTAATGCTATACCAAGTATTAATTTGGCAGGTAAGCAAATAGAGTTTAAAATAATATAAAAAGTAATAGATTTTTAAATTTTATTTTAAAATTTATTTATCAGTCAATAACATCATGGATAACCCATTATTTTTTTTATAAAAAGTAATGCTTGCTTTAATTAAGCAAACTGAGTGCATTATTTTATCTTTAGAATCCTTGCAGTAAAGCAAAAGAAGGAGGCTAAAGGTGGATGGTTAGCTTCAAGAACGGGAAAAGAGTATGCAAGGTATAAAGAAGTAAGGAATGAGGCTATGATGGCGTTGGAAGTCAAATGTATTAGTCCGATTAGCAATAAACCTGTTTGAAATTGAACCTATCGTTGTATAAGATTACTAAAGAAAAAAAAAAGAAAACGAAGTGGATTGAAGATATAATGGATGCACTTGAAAAGGATAATAATAAGGATTGAGACCTTGAGCTTTGAACTGGAGGAAGTGGAGAACTTTAAATACTTAGGGTTAATAATATTATTAAAAAGAATATAGGAACTTAGAAATATAACAAAGAATACAAGCCGGCCATAAAGCTCCTGCAATTATAAAGCATTATTGAAGAACAAAAGAGTTAGCAAAAGTACAAAGATGAGAATATATAAAGTGTATATAAAGACTAGTACAACAAAAGGAGAAGAAGAGAGACTGAGAATTGTGAGACTGAGAAGAGTGAGTAAAATATTTGGACCCAAGAAAACCGGGGAAAACGAATACCAAATACTAATAACTATTGAAAGAAGAAGTTATCATAGATCTATAAAAACCTCAAGACTGCATTGGTATGGACATATAAAAAAAAGAGAAGATAATAACGAACTGAAAAAGATAACTCAGTGGAAACCAAGAGATAGCAGACCAAGAGGAAGACCAAAGAGCCAATGGGAAGATGAAGTGGAGAGAGGTATAACGAATTTGGGAATTCTTCAGTGAAAGCTGCAAATACAAAATAGGAAGAAAATTACTGAAGAGGCAAAAACAAACCCTTTGCTATAAGGAACTGGAATGTGGAGTTACTCACCACAAAGAAGTGAGTCAGTAAAGCTCTAATTAGAGCAGCTATTATTATAATTTAATATTTCAAATTGATTAATGTTTAATTGCAATTAAATTTAATCACAATTAACATCAATTGCACTTTACAATTAAATTTAATTGCAACTACTTTAATTGTTAATTATAATTACATATTTTTAATAAAATATCTTATAACGTCATCATTGCTCCATTTCAAGGTGATTACTAATCAAACAGAAACTACATTTAGGAAATGTTTTATAATCAAACAGAAACTACATTTAAGAAATTAACTAACAATTAATCAATTGTAGATTAATTAATTGCAATTAATCGTAGAAAATCACAATTAATGATAGATTAATTGTAATTGTAAGAACCAAATAATTACAATTGATTAATTATAATAAATAAACAATAAACAATTATGTATTACAATTAATTAATTGTAATTGTAAAGTCTCGACAATTACAATAATTAATTAACTGTTAGTTGTAAAAATAATTTAATAATTGTGCCCAACACTTTAAGATATAATTTAATTGAGACCATGTCTTTTAACATAACATTAATCAAGATTGATTGGCGTTGCTGATATGCTCGGATAAAATTATAAAGTAATTAAAATTTGATTAAAACACTTGGTATTGTTTTACGATTTTTAATTCACGATTTTACATTTCACCTTAAGACATCATCAGGTATACTAGCAGTACTCAGTACATCATGTTTTACACAGAGTTGACAGAGTATTCTATTGATTATATAAAGTAATTCCTCAAGTTCTGAATGTACAAGTTGTATGTAAATTAAAGGAAAATTTCAGGTACAAAGCTAACTTACTGATGAACTCTTCAGTTAACATATAAAAGCATATTCTTTCGAGCTGAATGAACTGAATGTAATGAATTGTACTTGTTCTATGCACAAGGTTCATTACGTTCAATTAGTTCCCTTAAATCAGTTCGGAAAAATACGTTTTAATAATGGTATATGTGACTATCAACATTTTGAATTTTGCGCCATTTTCTTTTTAATATAAATAGTTGCGCTATGGCGGTACCTTCTAAATACAGTAACCTTACAAATGATGGCAGAGCAGCGCCATTTTTTGGAAGTTGTTTCAACTAAATTTTTTAAACGTCTGTCTTTCAACTATTGCAAGTAGCAACTCTATTGATTCAAACTCTGACAGACGACGAGTGACAACGTCTTCTATCTGCTGGAAATATTTTTATTATTATTTATTTATTTATTCCTCCGCAGCACCATCTATTGGAGAAAACTTAGACACATTGATATTACAATTTTTTTTTAATGTAAAAAGTGGCGTAATTAATTTCATTTTTGATGGGGGGGGGACGGATTCAATGAAGACATTATTTTGGGTCCCTTTGCTTTGTTTAGCGTATTAAGGGCCCTGGATGCTGAAGTGTTTACTTTTTACATACGATAGCTAAATTTTTATTTTATTTTTTTGTAGGGTACAAAACTCCCTGTCCGCCCAGTGAAACGGGAAACTACGGCCCCCTGGACACCCTGCAATCGCTGAGCAACGAAGAGCAGGCGCACTTCCTCACGAGTAACCCCCATTTTTCCCAAGAAGAGCACGAGTACCAATCACTGGAACCGAGCCATCAACCCCAACCGTATCTGGAGAGCTCGCCCGAGTTCTACACCGCCAATAATTTAATCGAGACAAAGTACCACCCGCACAGTTACATTAAGAACTACCCCAGAGGTGAGTCGTGTGAGTTTGGTTTCGTGAATAACCTGGAGGTTTCTGCAGGCGCTGGAAGATATAACGAAGGCTACAGCGATACCTACATTAATAGTTTCGATGGCCCCCCTTTCCAAACGGTTCCTAGCGCGGGGGGTAACAACGGCCCTGATCAGTGGGGCCACAATCATGACATGGGACATCTCACGCACGCGCGCAGCCATCCGCATCCCGCCTTCATTTCCGCGGGTATGCCAGGGAGGGATTCCCTCGGACCTTTGGGGCCCGATACCAAACCTATGATTCAGAACGGGATCTTGGCTGGGTATCCCAACGGTGCAACCACCGGGGGCCCATGCTTTACCGGTAAGTTACAACCTTTGTAAAAATACAAACCCTCTTGTAAGAAGAAAAAAACGTTCCAACATGTCGTGTGTTTTTTAGGTTCCGGTCCGATTCAACTTTGGCAGTTCTTGCTGGAACTACTGACAGACAAGACGTGTCAGGCGTTCATTTCCTGGACAGGAGACGGCTGGGAGTTCAAACTGACGGACCCGGACGAAGTCGCACGGCGCTGGGGCATCCGCAAGAACAAACCCAAAATGAACTATGAGAAATTGTCTCGTGGATTGCGGTATTACTACGACAAGAACATAATCCATAAGACTGCCGGAAAGCGCTACGTCTATCGTTTCGTTTGCGACCTGCAGACTTTGCTTGGGTGAGTGAGAATCACCCTCAAAAGTATTCCATATACCAACCGCAAACTAAAGAAGGCTGTCCCAACACTGTGTTCTCGGGCCATATCTCCATAACTTCTGAAGATACAAAACAATTTTCAACACAATTTCTTTTTAAAATTAAGAGGTCTACAACACAAAATTATTTTCATCTATACAGAGTGAATCAAAACAGTGGTGCCGGACACAACTTTTTTATTTCAAATGGCATGCCCTATATATGAAACCAAATTTGGATTGCCCATAAAATTCTACATATTTTCTGTATAACAATGCCTATACCTAAACCTAACCGTTCTTGAGATATTTAACATTTTGTCTAAAAACCGGGTGAGTTTTTTATCTTGAGACAACGAAATATCTCTACAACTACGCATCGGAGCAGAAAACGTTGTGAACACAATTTATTTGACCCGATACCAATCGCGACCCCCCATCCCCACCCCCAGTGTGTGGGGCGGGGGGCAACTTTCAAATCGCAAATAGGAACTATTATTTTTTATTGCAGATTCGGATTCTACGGCGTAAAAGACGTAGGGTTTGTCCGAATCTTTATTTTGGATTCCTGACAGATTAGTAGTAGAGTAGTAGGTTTCTCTTCCCATCGGAGTGCTTGTTTTAGGTGAGTCCCCTCGCCTCTCACCATTGAGGTGTTTGTAATATTATTTCAGTAAGTGCTCAAAAATGTGTCCATCCACTTCGATGCACTTATTTATCCGCAGTTGGAATGCTTGGACACAACTGAGAAGTGTGTCTGGTGTAATCGTCCAGCAGGCATTAGTGATTTGCTCAATCATGTTTTCACGCGTTGTTGGCAGTGCATTATAAACTTCACCCTTCAAGTAACCCCACAAACAAAAGTCAGGCGAAGTAAGATCCGGCGATCTTGCAGGCTAAGATACTGGACCACCTGTTCCGATCCACCGACGATTGTAGACGCGATCTAATACTTCCCGTGCTGCTGCAGAATAATGTGCTGAACAACCGTCATGTTGAAACCACATTGTTTGTCGCACATTCAAGGAAAGGTCTTCAAGCAATACTGGAAGTTCGTTCTCCAAGAAGTTGCGATATCTTTCACCATTTAAGTTGCTATCGATAAAGAATGGACCAATGAGGTTCTCGCCAATTATTCCACACCAAACATTCACATTCTAAGGGCGCTGTTGTTCAACTTGGCGTAACCAGTGTGGGTTTTCGATACTCCAATAATGCATATTGTGTCGATTAATCGTACCGTGGTTTGTAAAAGTCGCCTCGTCAGAGAACAATACGCGAGCAAAGAAATGGGAGTCTCATTGTATTTGTTGGAGCGCCCAGTCACAGAATGTCACTCGGTTCTGGAAATCATCGCCATGAAGTTCTTGATGCAGGGAAACATGCAACGGATGATATTTTCTATGCTTCAATATTTGGCAAACAGTAGTCTGACTCAGTCCCGATTCACGACTTATGCGTCGAGTACTAACGTGTGGGTTATGAGCCACTGCAGCTAATACCGCAATTTCATTATTTTCTCCAGCAATTGTTCTTCGGCGGGTCCTTTTTTTGGGTTGTACGCTTCCCTCGGTGGAGAACTGTTGAACAACCCGGTAAAACGAAGCGCGTGACCGTACCTTGTCTGGAAAACGTTGAGCATACAGGGTAACAGCATTATTGATATCCCTGCCACTTTCTCCGTAAATGTAAACCATTTCAATTTTCTCTTGTACTGTTATAGCCTGCATTATAACTGATAATGCAGTTACGTAATGACGGAACGTATTGAAACAATGCGACACGCAACGAAAGCAAGGCACGTACTGAGGTAACGCACAGCCGGTACGATATTTGTGGAGGCACAATTCCTAGAAGACCGCTACGTCACTTTCTTGGAATCAACCACCGCATTTGAGACGAGTTCCAAAGATATTGGCAGCGCAGCGTTCAAAAAGCGACAACTTTAATTAAATTTTAATAACTATGCTATTATTATTTTGATAAAATGTTTGACATACAAGTTACGTCTTTTTTGCCGTAGAATCCGAATCTGCAATAAAAAATAGTGGTTCCTATTTGCGATTTGAAAGTTGCCCCCCGGGTCGCGATTGGGATCATTAGATAGGCCCCTTCGCGTCGAATACATTTTATTCACAAAGTATTTTGATCCGATGCGTAGTTTTCGAGATATGACGTTGTCTCAAGATAAAAAAACTCACCCGGTATACAGGTTGTCCCTGCGAGACCTTTCATTAGAAGTTTATGGGGTTCTGGCCAAAATAGATACTTGAACATTTAGAATTAGACACAAGTGATTGCGTTCTCTTCAGCTAAAATATTTTCAGATGTCTAGCACTTCCGGTATAACAGGAAGTGCTAGACATCTGAAAATATTTTAGCTGAAGAGAACGCAATCACTTGTGTCTAATTCTAAATGTTCAAGTTTCTATTTTGGCCAGAACCCCATAAACTTCTAATGAAAGGTCTCGCAGGGACAACCTGTATATACTGCCTGCAAATGGCAGTTTTTAGACAAAATGTTAAATATCTCAAGAACGGTTAGGTTTAGGTATAGGCATTGCTATACAGAAAATATGTAGAATTTTATGGGCAATCCAAATTTGGTTTCATATATAGGGCATGCCATTTGAAATAAAAAAGTTGTGTCCGGCACCACTGTTTTGATTCACTCTGTATAGATGAAAATAATTTTGTGTTGTAGACCTCTTAAATTTAAAAAGAAATTGTGTTGAAAATTGTTTTGTATCTTCAGAAGTTATGGAGATATGGCCCGAGAACACATTGTTGGGACAGCCTGTATATACTCGGTGTTTCACGACTTTTTCGACAAACTTCGGAGTATAATATTAGAGACACTACAGAGTAAGAAAGGCATGTAATAAATTTTTTTCGGCCTCAGTTGCCGAGATAAGAATTTTGAAAAGCGACCCTCCCCGTTTGAAAACCGCTATGTTTTCATTAATTCTCCGTATACTCGATGCGAGACGGTGCTGGTCGTGCTCCGACACTTGCTTATAACATGTAAATATGTATCAAGTACAGTCTCTGCAGTTTTCAACCGTTTGAATCAGATTCGCTAGAAAAAAAAAGCTTCCAAGACAAAATTGGTAGAGGACTTTTTTTTATCCCCTTTAACTCTACTATTACCTCCTGCAATTTGTCAGAAAGGTCGTGAAACAGCCTGTATATGAATGTGATTACATATTTGAAACAGTATTTTGAAGTCGTTTATTGAAGTATTTTGTTAGAGTGTTTTTGTTTTTATGTAGGTATAGCCCTGAAGAGTTACACGCAATGGTAGATCTCAAGCCAGAGAAGAAAGAAGACAATTGAGAGCCGGCGGCGTCCCTTGCAAATCCCTCGCACGATCGGCACGATCGACGCGACCACTATCGGTGCCTAACTACTTCAGAAAAAACACTCCTCCCCATCATTTTCAATAATTTATGGACGATTCACTCGCTCAGTCCCCACCACTACCCAATCAGAACCGAGAAAACATTTGAAAAAACAAAATAAAATAAATAAGTGTGATTTACGACGATAATAAGATGATTTTAAATAAATATAGATTGTATAAAGTTAAGAAGCTCTCTGGCCTAGCGCGGCCTCTATTTTATTATATAAATACTAAGTAACAAGCGAGGATAATAAGTTATTATTTTCACTGTCTGTAAATACATTGTGATAATCATGTTTATGTCCTGAATTTTTTTAAGTGCGGTGGGGGTTTCACACCCCCTAGGTGTTCTCTTTTTGATTGTAACGCACGTGCGTTCAGAGCAGTATATCCCCAGACAATAAATAAATAAATAATCAGAGAGACGCGTTTAGCAGCGCGCACGCACGCGCGGAAAGCGAAATCCAAAACGCCCATTGTTGTTGCTTATAAAAAAAAGCGTTATCTTCCGTCATGGTCTCAGTTGTTCTTTTTTTTTGTTCCTCTTTAAGTGTAAGTTGTTTCAGACCTAATGTGGATGTAGCGGCGATCTCGTTCAAGACCCCCCCCCTTCCACGCGCTACATTTAGCATTGTGTTATTCATGCGTATAACTATGTATTAAACAATAAACGATGTTCAATATTGGTTTTACCGTTTAAGGGAGAGTGCTTCATTTACTACCACCACCACCAACATCCCTCCTCCTTGCTTCACAACAAGTAATTAATTACAATTACAAAAGGGGGTAAAGAGAAGTCAAAAAATAAATTCATTAGTAACATTAAACCTCTACAAAACTATGATGACCAGAAAAAAGCGTACACAAAAAGAGCGCTCACGAAAATTGCGCACAAAAAAAAGCCCACAGCGAAAAATGCGGACAAGAAAAAAGCACACAACGAAAATTGCGCACATCGAAAAATGCCCACATGGAAAAATGCGTACACGGAAAATTGCTTACACCGAAAAATGCTCACATAGAAAAATGCGCACATGGAAAATTACCCACAATGAAAAATGCCCACAGAGTAAATTGCGCACACAGAAAATTACTCACACCGAAAAATTCTCACCCAGAAAAATGCCCACATAGAAAAATACGCACATTGTATTTTATTTTCACATAAAAATGAAATTTATGCGCATTTCCATTACAGTACATGGTGTGTTAAATAACGTGGCTTTTTTAAATTTCTCCTCGTAGTTGGCCGTGAATTATTAGTTGTTGTTATGACCTAGCCTTGCTTGAAACTTAAATTAACATACCAGCGTAATCAGAAAAACCGACTACACTCGAAATTTTAGTTAATTGAAGCGTGCTTTAAAATGAACTTCTGTCATTTTGACATTAATATTATTTTGACAAATTAAATAAAAATAGCCCAATTAAAAGCAATTCAGAAGGCAATAATTCAAACGCGATTGCAAGACGAAATCAGTATTCGAGCAGTTGCAACTGAATTTGCTGTTAGTATTAGTAATCATAGAGAATATTTATTTCTTTGGAATCGAATGAGATGGATGAGATTTTGGGTGCGTTTCGTTTGCGCGCTCACACGCTTACAAGCGCTATTTTCTGTTGTTTCCTTTGGGGTTTAGTCGCTTAAGCCATTATACGCAAAGGTGTTTCTTTTGACTTTTGTTTGCACAGCGAATTCATAACCTCAAAAATATAACTTCAATAGTGAAATTGATTCAATCATAGCTGCTCTAGCTATTTCTAAAGTGTAATGTTTGTTTATAACCTGATTATGATTAGTTGATCTCCTCATACGCATCTCACACGTTCCATTTGGAACATAAGCGCTTACGCTTTTGCTGCTCTACCTCGATGGAATAAGCGATTGTGAGCGAAGACTATGACGTTACTATTTCGTCAACCGGCGCTTTGTGAGCGTTTGCAAAGCTGAAGGGAACGATTTAAGCAATGCTTATGAGCGCTCAAAGCATGTGAGCGCGCAAATGAAACGCACCCTTTATAGGTTGACAAATACATGGTGTCAAACCTAATGTTACACAATTAAATTTTTGGAAAATGGAAGTGTCGATTTTACTTCGTTGTAGTCGACTTTTATGATCACGATGGTACATCATAACCTCGTTTTTTATTAAAAGAAATTGCCGAATTCGGTAATTCTACTTTTTATTCCGTGCTTGCATCACGTGATTTGCCGAACTTAACAAGTCATAAAATACAGTTTGTTAAATGAATCTTTTACGCACAGTGTTGCCATTCCACTACTCTATTACCCGTTTCTAAATTAAAAAACCACAACCTGTTGAATGTTGTGTTGAATTCACGTTGAATTATGTTGCCAAAAAACAAAATTCCCAGATAATTTAGAGTCATATTAATATTTAATTTGCCCTAAATCTTATGATGTCGCAAAAACACAGAAATCTTTTAAATTGTGGAGTTTAAATTTTCTTCCCCCTAAATTTGTCACTAGCAGGTACTATTGCGAGATAAATAATTGGTACGGTTATTTGTAAAGTAGGCTGAATTTTCAAAATTTTAGCATATTGAAGTGCTTTTAAATTCTAGAATTAGCAATGATGGTTAATTTTTCAGCCTCCGAAAGAATCTTATAAGGCATCTTAATAACTTACACCGACATTTTATATTTTTAGTACGAAATCGCATAAGCCAGAAAGTGCTATTTAAATAGTGAAAATCTGCCGTACCAAATACAATGTATTTATCTCGCAATGGTACATGCAGCAGCGTTGCCGGTTGCATCCGTAAATTACGTAAATTACGAGTAAATTACGAGGTTGGTGGTTTTTTGATTTTGAAACAGACAATACTTCTACTCCTACCTTAAAAAAATAATAATTTATTACTACCGAACAACCAAAGTTACTAAATGATATATTAGAAACAAAAAATATGACTTTTTTTCATTAAAATGTAAATATAAGAAAAATCCGTACGGAATAATCTTTGACTCCGCATGAAATCCGTACATGTACGGATATTTCCGTACGGTTGGCAACCCTGCTTTACAAACATTCGTATAAAGATGTTTTTCAATCTGAAAGAGTGATGTATACTAGCTGCCACTTAAAACGAAACGCAATACCAAGGCCACGGCCGTAAGTAGAACTGTATAATCAGTCCTTAGATACAACGCATTTCTATGTACTGATTGGTCAAAAATATTTAAGAAAAGAGAAAACTGATGGAACATATTTTCAACAAAGAGGTTCATAAATAAAAATAAAAAGTTTTTAAAATCATTCCAACTAAGAAATGAAAAAAAAAATAATAGCATCAATTTTATATCCACGAAACGTCAAGTCTACTCAGGATGCAGTTGATTTGATTTCAGCTTTCCTGAACGTTTAATATAATTCTCAGAATTAAAAAGAAATAACATAAACAAATAACTAGAATAACTGTCCTCTATTGTTATTGTTTCATTCATAAATTGGAATTGGAAGTGGCAGTGTTATTTTCTTTTTTCCGGATACTTTCTAGGCGGACTATATTTGAGGATTGTACCCACGGTGAATTGAATACTAACGGTGGCACCATTCCCGCAAGTGAGATAGCGAACCATTACGTCACCGCATACCCGCTTCTCCTTTTACACAATTATTAACCAATATTAACTGTCACGGTTGACAGTTGTATTAGAGGGAGAAGCGAGTATGCGATGACGTAACGGTTCCCTATCTCACTTGCGGGAATGCTGCCACCGTTAGTATTTAATTCACATTGGGTTGTACCTATAAGAAAAATTTCAAGGAAGATCTGAGACTGTTATTTGAAGCAGTTCAAACAATTACTGGGGAACAATTTGAACATCTTTTATAATCAGTTGGTGTTAATATTGTTTGTAGTTGTTTTAATAATTTGTTAATTTTTGATAAAAGCATGAGCGTTTAAAACTCCCCAAATACGGACTCAGAAATATGTAACAGTTATTTTTTATACAAGATGACAAAATTCAAATTTATTTTTATTATAATTTATATATAAAATAACTATTATGTCGAAGGGCCACTGCGCTAAGCGAACCTAAGTTGAGCGAAACTTAAGTTTTTTGAAAATTAGATTCAACGTAATCTTACGCGGACGTGGCAACCGAGCGAAGATAAACATTGTTTTATCCTAACTTCGCTTCCCATAACTTTAGTTACCACGTCCGCGTAAGATTACGTTGGATCTAATTTTCAAAAAACTTAGTTTCGCGTTTAGTGGCCGCCCACCTTTATTTTCTGAGTCCACTATTTGGAGAACTTTAAACGCTTAAGCTTTTATTATAAAAAAATAACAAATTATTAAAACAACTACAAACAATATTAACACTAACTGATTATAAAAGATATTCAAATTGTTCCCTATTAACTGTTTGAACTGCTCCAAATAATAGTCTCAGATCTTCCTTGAAATTTTTTTTATAGGTACAACCCTCAAAAAAGGTATAGTCCGTCTAGAATTACGAGGAGAAATGTTAAAAAAGTCACGTTATTTAACACACCATGTACGGTAATGGAAATGCGCATAAATTTCATTTTTATGTGAAAATAAAATACAATGTGCGTATTTTTCTGTGGGCATTTTTCTGGGTGAGCATTTTTCGGTGTGAGCAATTTTCTGTGTGCGCAATTTTCTCTGTGGGCATTTTTCAGTGTGGGTAATTTTCCATGTACGCATTTTTCTATGTGAGCATTTTTCGGTGTGAGCAATTTTCCATGTACGCATTTTTCCACGTGGGCATTTTTCGGTGTGCGCAATTTTCGTTGTGCGCTTTTTTCTTGTCCGCATTTTTCGCTGTGGGCTTTTTTTTGTGCGCCATTTTCGTGTGCGCTTTTTTCGTGTACGCTTTTTTCATGGAATCGGAAAATTTCAACGGTGACAGATACATGCATTTGTCTTCGTAAAATTTTTTGGTGAGGGTTCATTAGCGACACGCCTACTTCCTTCCCCTCACCCTTTAGCCCCTCAGAAACGCGTATCATCTATCGGTGAAATGTGATACTCGTGATTCTCGTCATCCAACAAGTGATGCGTCAAACCGTTATCAAACCCAAACATAGCAGTTCAAAACTGTCCGACAGCGGCAGCATTTTACATACACACTCTCTTCACGTTGCTCTCCTCTCGCCTACATATTACTACGTACGCGGAAACCTATCGCACGATCTCTCTTCTGGTTAATACTATGGAAATTCTTTCT
Source organism: Dorcus parallelipipedus (assembly GCA_958336345.1). Lineage (NCBI taxonomy): Eukaryota > Metazoa > Arthropoda > Insecta > Coleoptera > Lucanidae > Dorcus > Dorcus parallelipipedus. The sequence goes on along the minus strand of OY284484.1, from coordinate 14,535,771 downwards.
ATTGATGAATGCAAGTTCAGGATGAATTAGATTGTTTACAGACGGTGGCACAATAGCTATGCCAATCACTCCAGGAAACTGAAATTTTTCATGGAACCTTTCTTTTATATCTTGTATCTCTTGCCTTGTTGGGAATCTTATATAATTTTGGACCAGATGATTATTGAAGACATCGGCCGCGTTCAGGTAACTGCAGCAGCTAAGTTGCTGACTAAGCAATCGTTTGTGATTGGTTCAAATTAAAGTAATAGCCAATACTAATTGCTTAGTAAGCAACTCAGTTGCTGCAGTACCTGAACGTGGCCGATCTACTACTTTATTTACGCATCTGCTCATTGATGCTTGACAGAGTTCAACATTGAAATCTTTACCTACAGATTTCTGGTAACTTCCGTGAGCAAAGAAATGCAATGCAGTAATCATCTACAAAAAATTTTGACCATCAAAATCAAATTATACATATAAAATTTATTTGTACTTTTATAACATTTGGAATTGCTGTATTTCTTTTTTGCACTTGCAGGAAAGGTTCCACTTCAAAGAAAAGGTCTCGGACAGCTTCTCTCGATAGTCTATAAAATTTTCTGAAGTTTTCTTCTGGCAAACTTAATGAATTGCTATTGTCACGTAGCAAACGATTTAATGTCCGATATCTTTGACTGAAATTTTTTATTGCAGGTTATATTTTACTTTTGTTATTTTATTTACTCCTTACTGTCTTTGAAACTCATCTAAGATTACAACAAAATGAATTTCGTCTTCAGCCACGACTTTTTCTGACAAAATTGTCGAAATCGTTATGGTAACGAACATTCTGAACCTCTCGTTAAATAACGTTCACCATAACGACATCATAACGTATTAGTATATTACGTATCAAGTTAAGAAAAGTGAAGTTTAGTAAAACACTTTTCTAACGAGTTGCGTATACTATTTTTTCGCATTTCATACAGTAACGTGTTTTATTAATGTTTAATAGAAGTGATGTGAACTATTACATTAATAACTGTCACAATTGATGGACGAAAAATCATAGTAGTTAGTACGTTGCTATACAGTAATAGTTGCTATGTTGTAAAGTAGCCCATTACTGTACGATTTTGAGGATATTAATATGATACGTTACAGTATGAAATGCGAAAAACCTATTTATGTAACGATATCGTAGAAATAATAGGAGTTATCGCAACCATCAGCCACGTTAACTTACCGTAAACGTTAAGATCCAATGAAAAATGAATGGGGCCACGTGATTTTAACGTTTACGGTAAGTTAACGTGATGGTTGAAATAACTCGCTAATTTTACTGAATATATCTTATCGGTAAAATAGCGAATATCGTTTAACGATTTTCAAAGGATTACGAGTCGTTATAAATTTACAGAATAAACCCATAAGAAGCGTCAGCCGGATAAAGAACTGGCCGTGCAATGTCTACAGAAAGTTAACTTAACGCTCGCTAGATGGCGTCCAGTATTTTTTCCGGAAACGTACTTTTTGAGTTATGTATGGTCGTGCTATAAGCTTTAAAGTTTTATGCCCACTTGCACCAACTTTTAAGCAAAGCTTAAATTTAAGTGGTGTTTAGACTATGACATTATTTATACATTTAACAAAATGTTAGTCACAATCTAATTGATACTTAAGTTAACGTTTAAATGTCAATCAGAATGTATTTGACATTATACTGACCATACGTAAATATCACATTATAAACATAACTTAAATTTAAACTCTGCTTAAAAACTTGGTGCAACCGGCCCTTAAACTTTGAATCTTGAGCAATTTGGTAATTTAGGTATGATAAATGCACGGCTTCCTAGATTAATAATGAAGTGAGTCTTTATCCGGCTGGTCGCGTTTTTAGTTCAGAGCTATTTTTCTGTGCCGAAGAGGGAGCCACACTACAGGATCTTTTGCTAACTTCAGAGAAGTGACTGTGAGCAAATTGGGGCATAATTTATGCCGCATTGCAGCATTTTGGGGTGGCAAGAATGCAATATACATATTTATGATTTATCATTCAAATTGTGATAAAATGTACAACATTCGTATGAAAATGTAACATTAAACGCAGTAACTATGGCAACGGCGAAAGTTCAATTCAAAATTATGCAGAGGGAGCCTCACTAACGAAAGTTTTCGTAGAACAGACTTTTTTCAACCGCGACTGGCCGTGTAAAGCACTGTACCAGTGAGTATATAAGTACTATTAAGAGAGATCGTGCGATAGGTTTCAGCGTACGTAGTAAAATGTAGGCGAGAGGAAAGCAACGTGAAGAAAGTGTGTATGTAAAATGCTGCCGCTGTCGGACAGTTTTGAACTGCTATGTTTGAGTTTGATGCATCACTTGTTGGATGACGAGAATCACGAGTATCACATTTCACCGATAGATGATACGCGTTTCTGAGGGCCTAAAGGGTGAGGGGAAGGAAGAGTCAGTAGGCGTGTCGCTGATGAACCCTCACCAAAAGTTTTTACAAAGACAAATGCATGTATTTGTCACCGTTGAAATTTTCCATGTGCATTCGGTGTTGAATATCTATGGTGTTGACTAACGAGTTAAGAATGACAGGAGAGCTATAACAGTAGTTTCTCGTCCAAACTGGTCATTTAATATGGTCGCTGTGTGTCACAGGGCCAGTTGTACTATGTGTTTTTTTTTAAATGCCATAAGGGGTGGCTGTGGAAAAGAAAATTCATGTCTTAGCTCCATTCATGTACTTTAAATTGTCAATTGACATGTGTTAGATGCCAAGCTACGGCATGAGTTTTAATTTTCATGGCCAACCTTTATGGCATTTAAAAAAAATACATCGTATAAAACGAGTTAACCACTCGATCAAACTTAAAATTTTCAGTAGTTTCTCGTCCAAACTGGTCACTAAATATGCTCGCTGTATGTCATAGCGCCAGTTCAAAGGCGCACACAGTCGTTTTACAAAATTCTGGAACGTCCATAAAACCCACAGTTCAACATTGTTTATAAAACTCTTACTATGTTAAGTTTAACTAAATAAGCCTTGAGCACCTCCTAGAGCATCTTGGGCATATAATCGCATCTCTCACTCACGATTTTTAATATATTTTGTCTCTCTCATCTGTTTTAAGAAGTCTTGTGTTTACACTATTTCCATGACGACAGGTGCATTTTTCACACTGTACTTACAAGTGGAATGTGAAAAGCGCGTCGTTTTTGAGACAAAAATTCTCTTTTACGCTTTTTCCCTGAAATGGTCAAGATTTGCCTTAATTTTTTTTTTTGGACTAAACGAAAAACGGGTTTCTTTATTTCCCGTTACCATTACATTACAGTTTTGACATATATACCTGCTGGCACTTACATACATACTTTTAAAGAGCTTATAAATAAACAGTATGCCTTAAATAAAGGAATATGATTCGTCATGCGTTACGCGCATGCCTATAACTTTTCGATTCTCTTATGGTCTCTATTACCAAATAATTACAATAAACAAATAAATCACGGCACTTATTACTTCTTTCGCAGTAAAAATAATATAATAATTAATTAGTTGGTTAATTAAGTAATACTCTTATTATTATTAAAATAATCTATTATCAAAATGGCTCTCAACTTGCTTTTATTTTATGACGGTAAGTCGTAGCTTAGTTATAGGGATATTCGATCTATGTAAAATAAAGCAATTTTTGAATCGATCTCGAATAGAAATATAAGAAAATCAATAAAAAAATCGAGTTTTAAAAAAATCGATTTAATAAAAATCGATGCAATATAATTTTTATTTAAGAAACCAGAAATGACACGTGAAGTATTATAAACGAAAACTATGAATAGGGGAAGCTTTAGATTAAAACAGCTATACATAATGCTGAACAGTTACTTCTTAGAGCACTGCATTAATTTGGTACTAGCAGAATTTATTCTATTTAAGTTATCACGTCTAATGTCAAATCTATCAAGTGTCAAGAGTAATCCTCAAAAACGCGGTCGGGTTTCGGTCAGTCGCAGTCAGATTAACATTTTTGGTCTTTCTCGTAACCACCAATCAGCTATTTTTATAAAAACGTGAGTTTCGGAGGATATCTACGTTTCAGTTTGAGGATCAAGATAAATGAAAATCGTAGCTTACGAATAATGTTTGTAGGAAACATTTTATAGTTTTTCTTTTAGGAAAAAAAAAACGTAAACTTATTGTAAAAGCAAAATTATATGACATGGGGCTGTCGTCATTATTTATAAAAAGATCCAATTTATTTAGAAAAACAATGTTGAATTCCTGTCAAATTTTGCTACAAATGCTGCAGTCCCGTGTAGATTATGATGTTTACTACACGTAGAAAAAAATTTGAATAATGAAGTATTAATTCTGTTATATTGATTCTTTATTGAGTATGTTCTAGGCGTATATCGGGAAGGAAGTCGGGCCCCTTAATCTCAAAATACTATTTTACTGTCATATGATCCGAATATAAGAACCTGCGGGCGGAGCTTATTTGCGCAACCTTGTGGCAAAAGGTTTGATTTGATTATTTCGACTTTTGTTCACCTAATTTTACAGTTTCGCAAACCGTGCATCAGTTACTTTATTTACGGCTACGGCATTTACTGGGCATGTACACCAATAATAATTAATTTATAATTATTTTTAATAACTAACATTGTTACGTTTGACACTAGAGGGCACAACGCATAATAGTAATCTGTAATCACCAAGTGTACTAGACTCTTACATCGACTATCATAGCGACACGCCATCTATATAACGACTTAACAGAGGAGTTCACGAAGAGCCATCTATCCAGCGACTCACTTTTAGGTGTACCAAAGCCGTCTCTATCTAACAAGCCGTGCTGTTAGGCTTGGCAACGTCGCATTGATACCCGAAAGTAGTCCTAATCGAACTTGGCATCTACAACATAAACCTAATTAATAATTCAGAAAGAATAGTTATTTATTTACCTACAACGAAAAGTCAAGTTTTAAAGTAATTAGGAGCAAGTTGTTTAGCCGAGGAGAATGGAGAAAAAGTTTATCTTACATTTCACAAAAAAAAACTATTCTTTATAAAAAGCTCTGCATGACTTGTAGATCCATAATCAGATCCAACATTTTTAAAAAATTGGTTGGAATACAGGGAAACTAAAAAATAATGATTTGGACGGAGAGCAAAATACGTTCAAACTGTGGTGGAGAGCAAAATGTTCAATGAAATTGTGATTAAATAGCAAGAAATTATGCACACTTGTAGATTATTGATATTCCCAGATAAAAATTAAAAAATAAACACTTCAGCAATTGTTAGTCAATTTATTTTTATAAAACATTGATAACCTTCTTTATCAATTTTTATCTGGGAATATCAATAATTTACAAGTGTGCATAATTTTTTGCTATTTAATCACAATTTCAATGAACATTTTGCTCTCCACTACAGTTTGAACGTATTTTGCTCTCCGTCCAAATCATTATTTTTTATTTTCCTTGTATTCCAGCCAATTTTTTAAAAATTTTGTACCTGATTATGGATCTACAAGTCATGCAGAGCTTTTTATAAAGAATAGTTTTTTTTTGTGAAATGTAAGATAAACTTTTTCTCCATTTGTATAAAACTTTTTGGGACACACTGTATATTTAAAGTCAATTTTCGTTCGAGGTAAATATGAAATTTTCTTTCAAACTAGACGTTTAACGAGTTTAAAATTAAGTACTAGGACTTTAAAGTTCCACTTTTTGTACCATTGAAAATCCGAAAAATGTCACATTGGTATGAAATAAAAGCAAATAAAGGAAAACGAAAAAGTTTGGTTATCTAGCAGAATTAGGCTTTGTGGACTTACCTTGATTGTTAATATAACATTTAAAACGTTATTTTAGTCACCAATACTATAATAAACAATAATAAACAATAAAATTTGATTGATAAGTACAGAATTACATTACAGCATTATCTCGTACAACTTACGTCAAACTGGTGAAACTCGTGGTCGGACTACTTGCTCTGTTGCCAAATTTACAAGTGTACGGCTTGTTAGATAGAGACGGCTTTGGGTATACGCATTTTTAACCCGTCGTGATCTCTCTTATTAGTACCTATATACTCACTGACGGTACTTTATTAATCTAGGTGCCCGTGGATAAATGAAACTGCATAATTCTATTGTATCGCTAGATGGCATTGTTTAATTTAAGCACAGAATTGGTCGGCATCCCGTCTCTTCGACCTGTGCGGACAGCTTCGTTGTTTGAGGATATTTCATGTTACAAATTTGGAATTTGGAATTAATTAACTTAACTATTTCTAGTGAAAGTTCGCTAGATGGCGCTGGCTGTGGAATACGTACAGGCTGTTTCAGTGAAGATGCACCAAACTCGGTATGTTGGTAGATATCGTGAAAAGAAATAAAAGTTTCCTATAATATTTTTTTTTTAATGAATAGGTTTTGAGATAAACGAAGGGAAAGGAGAATCGTATATTTTTAAAACGTACAATAGATGAGAGCGGTCCGAATTCTTAACCTGCCTTAACGTTCGGTTTTTTACTTTATTACCCCATAAACTGTCGCGCCTCAGATGATATGATGAAACACATTTAGTTCGTTCACTCCGTTCTGGTTAACGTTGTAGTAACGAGTAATTAGTTGGTGTAGTTTATACTTTTCATTTTTAAGTTTATTATGTGTGTGTGTGGGTGTGTTGGTGTGTGCGATGGACGATTACACATTTCGAGAATACGCAGATTATTCGAACACATGTTGTAAGGTAATTGCCGTTTTCGTAATTTGCCCGCTTCCGAATTTGTTTCTATCTCATGTGACCAAGTTGAGTCTGATAGGCAAATAATTTAGCAGACCGACACGGCGGAAGCAATAATTCTAGTTACTAATTTTCAACTAGCACTACAACTAGCACTACAAAGTGACTATAGAAAATTTCTCTATCATCATCTGGTAATTAAGAAAAAAGTAATTAACATTGAAGAATTGTAGTTGAACTTTACAGCGATAGTAAAAATACTTCCAGATCGAATTTTGAAAAACGCGTTGATCACTTTGTAGATTGAAGTTTTCTTAACAAACCAGTGAAAACAGCTTTTAAAAATATGTAACCATAATTAAGTTATGAAGTCGCCCGATTTGTATGTTTTTAGTGAATTATTTCTGCAAGGCGTGAATATATTCTCCCCACCTTAAGAGCTAGGGGCGGAAACAAAATAGACAATCACGTGATCTTCTTTCACGGTCAGAGAATATATTTTGCGTTCCGATTTTTTAGGGGTTATTGCGCATGATCTCAGATAGGATTAAGGCGGGTAATTTAAACATATTTAAGTTTGTGCACTCCTTTTTCCAGTACGTTTTTGGTATTTTGATATTTATTTATACATACACTGAGGTCTAGCAACAAGTACATTTCTTGTTAGTCAAGAAAAGATCAACTTCACTATCTCTAAATAGAATTCAAAGGAATGGCTTTTTCCACAGTTGGAGAAAAAGGTACTTTTAGCCGGCTAAATTACATCATTAGGAAAATTACATTTTTATAGAATCATCGTCTTGCCTATTCTGACGTACAACTTTTTTGGTGTGAACTTTCGCGTCTGGCATTCTTCGTTGATTAAACTTAAAAAACATTACTTGATAGGTCAATTTGGAATCAATTTCTAAAAATATTAAATAAAAATAAAAATATAATACATAAATACTGAAACTGTTTTGGTATAATTTTAGAATTTCTTTTTATTGCTGAAAATTATTGCCATACCGGCTTCAAAAGAAATAAACTTTTCTTCAATCAAAAATTGCAAGATGCGAAATATTTTTACATTCTGGATTTAATAGTTATTTATGTACCATTTATGAGCAAGCAAACGAGGTCGATAAAGACACTTTGCTGCCGTGGTGCATATACAGGGTGTTTCAGTGATCATGCACCAAACTTCGGGGAAACATTTCTGACATTATTTGGAACAAAATATTTTAATACAATTTTGCAATCGGAGCAACTTGAAATTTGCATTATTTTGAGTCAATGTTTTCACAAATACTGTAGCGATTTAAATTTCTGCCGCCGTGAAACATGACGAGCGATTTAAATTGTTTTATGAATGGCACGCGGCTGCAAGAAGACAGTAAATATCTATCGTAAACGAAAAAATGAGAGGCTTTTAAGTTTGTCCTTGACCGCAAGACGTGTTAAAGGCGAACACTTTGAAAGAAGCGTGCGTTTTCGTCGCACTAACATTCATGCAAACCGTAATTACATCAAATTTGTCGTGTCTTAATAATGTACGATAATTAACGCTTGTAACGGTTTTTTATTTATTCCTGTATCCAACAATTACTACAATTATGTACAATTCATAAATTGGGAAAATTAGTAACTAGAATTATTGCTTCCGCCGCGCCCGCGCCGCACAGTGGTCAATATGCGGAAAAAACCCATTTTTTTCAAAATGCTGCAAAGAGCATTTGATTTTAAATTAGTAATTCTTAATGATTAACTGATGTATATTGACAAAATAATCAGATATATTTCCATATTGCATTCTTATATAAGCCCTTAAAGTCGCCTGAGTTGTAATGCTTACTGACAGTGTAAAAATTCATCATATTTTTATACGAATTTCTCTTACGATTTTATTACTACATTAAAGAAATATTTTTTAATGAATAGCAGCACTATTGGAGAATATGTTATGCTGAATAAAAATAATTATTTCAATTGTTGTGCCATTACTCGAAGAATTGTTGAAAAATGTTTTGTGAAAAAATTTAATAGGGCATAATTTTTGAGCTCCGTCGAGCGCTATGTTCTAACCTATTTTTCTGCATACATTAGACTTCTAATTAAGTAATAAAATACTTTCTAGCTGCGACCACTTGCGACCCTCGTTTTAGGTTACAATTGTTCTAATATTTGACATACTGTAAATATCGCTTCAACTGTCGACCTGTTGATGTGAAACCTTTGTTGTTCATCCAGTGCCTTAATTTCTTAGTTCTTATGGTGTTAAAAATATGTATAAGTTTCTATTTCGTTTTAGATTTTGATTTTTAATAATAATTTTTTTTTTAATTCGGCTTAATTTTCATTCATTTTATTTTATTCATTTAAAGACATAATGCATAAAAAAAAATAAAATAAATTAAAAATGATAACGGACAATGATAATTTCAAAAATAATTAGTTTTTTCCGCATCTCTATAGAACCTAAACCACTGTGCGCCGGTCTGCTAAATTATTTGCCTATCAGACTGAACTTGGTCATATGAGGTAGAAACGAATTCGGAAGCGGGCAAATTACGAAAACGGCAATTACCTTACAACATGTGTTCGAATAATCTGCGTATTCTCGAAATAAATATACATACATAATAAACTTAAAAATGAAAAGTATAAACTACACCAACTAATTACTCGTCACTACAACGTTAACCAGAACGGAGTGAACGAACTAAATGTGTTTCATCATAACATCTGAGGCGCGACAGTTACTTTCACATATGTTAGGCGAAAAATAGTTTTTCGACTACTACATACTCAACCATTTATTTTGAAATATCCAAACCTTGCAGATTTATATCTATGTTTATATCTTCGTAAATTTTTGAAAAATTTATTTCATTTACCTTATAGTACATTATAAACGACACTGGCGTTTCGATGACACCAAAAGATGTGACGCACAATGTGACGCCAGCGCAAAAAAGGCTTTTACGTTCTGCAAACAAAAAACTTCGCGTCATAATGTTTGTCATGTACTTAATTATCAACATTTTTTAACAATTTTCGAAAAAATATATGTAGATACATATTTACATATTTACATTTACATTTACATATTTACCGCCAATTTTTCTTTTCCTATATGTGACCTTGTTAATGGAGTTTAATTTACCCATGTTTACAATTTAAATAAATAAATAATGAATTTCATTACAGTGTTGAGCTGCAGGTAATATTAAAATTGCGCATGCGCATGAAATAGGATTATACGTAAAATTTTTGGTGTTGCAGCTCCAATCCTCTTCAATATTTTACAAATATAGGTAACTACTTGTTCCTTTTCTATTATACGACGCATACGTGCAATTAAAAATAAAGTCTACTTTGAACGATAATTGCGTCTTATTACAATTTACCGTAAAAAATGTGTAAGTACATTCGTGGACAAAAAATTCCGGACACCCAATTTAATTTCTGTTATCGTAGGAAAAAATTGGTTTTTGTTTTTTTTTTTACATGTGAAACATTTACAAACTAAGATTGGGAAATAAAAAAGGGGTAGTATACATTTGATTTATTTGCAAAACTTAAGACAAACCAAAACTGTGCAAAATTATCTTTAGTCAAAAAATCTTAGTGTGCTGTTTATTCAGTTTTCCTAAGTTGAACTGCTTTTGTCGAACACGCATTTTAACTGTCTAGAGTGACGTTATTGTTTGGAAAAAATGCGACCTGAAAATGTAGCTCGAGCAATAGCTTTAAATGAAGATGGACGCAGCATAAGATACATCGCCAATGTGTTGAATGTTCCTCGAAGTACCATCCAAGACGTAATCCAACGATATCGCCAAACTGCGGAGTACACGAGAAAACCAGAATCGGGAAGACAACGCATCACAAACCGACGACAAGACCGCTTTTTGATGTTATCTACACTACGCGACCGTGGTTTACCATCAACGGTTTTATCTCGTCAAGTGGAAGAGGTACATGGTACTGCAGTTTCAGCTCGAACCGTTCGCCGAAGATTGCAGGAATACGGATTGACATCAAGAAGACCTGCTGCTTGTCCCCTTTTGCTCCCAGCTCATCGTGTTGAGCGACTACGTTTTGCACGTGAACATAGACATTGGACAATGGAGTAATGGAGCTCACGGATGAATCTCGTTTTCGTCTACGTTCACCAGATGGACGAGAACGTGTGTGGAGAAGGCCAGGTGAACGGTTTTCAGATTGCTGCATAATTCCAAGAATACCATTTGGTATGGAATGGTGTGGGCTGGTATTTCAATGCACGCGAAAACTGAACTTGTTCTCATTGAAAATGGTAATATGACGGCAGAAAGGTATATCAACGAATGTTTAGCTGATCACGTCGTACCATTTGCTGCATTCTTAGGTGAAAATTTTACGTTAATGCACGACCACACATTGCACAGGTGGTTACGCGCTATTTGAATGAAGTCAATATTCATCGATTACAATGGCGAAGCCCGGACTTGAACCCAATAGAAAACCTCTAGGATTCATTGAGGCGACGAGTTCGGCATAGACAGCCCACACCAGTAACAATTCAAGAACTCAGAGTAGCTCTTGTTGAAGAATGGGAAAACATCACACAAGAAGAGGTCTCTAACTGTTTTCTAAGTTTACCACGCCGTATGGCAGAAGTCATTACAGCTCGTGGAGGTAGCACACATTATTAGTCAACCAAAATTTTTTGTTAACGCAGTTCTGAAACCTAGTCAATAAGCCAAATGAATTTTAGTTATTTTTTACACTTCTGTTTTTCAAGTTTTTCTTATGAAATAAATGTTTAGTTCCTTTTTTTATTCCCCATTCTTACTTTGATTGAACAAATAAATAGGTAATATTTCATAATTTGGAAAAATAAATGATAACAATTTTTTCCCCTTATGATCATATAAATTAAGTTGGGTGTCCGGAATTTTTTGTCCACGAGTGTATTTAAATATAATTATGTACATGTATGTTTATTTCTGAACCCGTTGAATATATCAACATTATGACCGAACGCAGCCTAGTAAGTTGCTCATGATGACGGAACCACCGACACGCGAGAGTTATTATCGTTCTTTCTCAATATGTGTTGAACAGAGATAGCTCTAAGCAACTACTATTGTTGGTGGTTTTCAATAGCCGCATGGTCGGAAGGCGGGATAGTAAAATGCGAACTTCTGAGGGGTAACTTTGTACGATTCCTCTTAATTACACATAATTGTAGTAATTGTTGGATACAGGAATAAATAAAAACCCATTACAAGCGTTAATTATCGTACATTATTAAGACTCGGCAAATTTGATGTAATTGCGGTTTGCGTAAATGTTAGTGCGACGAAAACGCACGCTTTAACACGTTTTGCGGTCAAGGGCAAACTTAAAAGCCTCTCATAAATTTTTTCGTTTACGATAGATATTTATTGTCTTCTTGCAGCCGCGTGCCATTCATAAAACAATTTAAATCGCTCGTCTTGTTTCACGGCGGCAGAAAATTAAATCGCTACGGTATTTATAAAAACATCGACTCCAAATTATGCAAATTTCAAGTTGCACCAAATAAAATTTTTTATTAAGATATTTTGTTTGAAATAATGTCACAAACGTGTCCCTCAAGTTTAGTGCATCTTCAATGAAACACCCTGTATATTTTTCTTGAAATTTCTACGAACCCTTTAAGCTCTTGTCGATTTGGGAATTTAAGTAAATTAAAATATTATGCAAATTCAAAGATTTAATTACCACGATGTTACTAGAGGGCGCTGACGTTTGTTGCTGACGTACCTTTCAAAAAAATTCGAAGTACACGCATTTCAAAACATGTCAGTTTTTCAATTTTCACTTTCTTTTTCTTGATCAAATTGTGAGCACTAAGGCCCAGTTTAATAAAACGTAGTTAAACCGTCGATCAAGTTAATTGTGTGATTAAGCAATATCATTGGAGGAAAGTTTAAATTTCCACCAATGATATTGCTTAATCACACAATTAACTTGATCGAGTGGTTAACTACGTTTTATGAAACTGGGCTTAATTTGTTAGAAGTCTTCTTTTTGTAATCTTAATGTGCTAAAAGTAGTTAGATGGCGCTAGCTAATTTATTTTTATAATTTTTATTTTTGCATAAAATGAAGTGAAATTTAACACTTTTCGTCTATCTTTTCGTCCTTATGTTATTAGGAAAATTTTAGCAGTAAAAGCTCATTACTTCTATACTTTGATCAACAATGATTGGAGGTGAAATACTTCCGAAATATCAAAATTTCATTCTTCAGCAGATATTTACTAATCTATAAACATACATACATAATGAGAGATCCTCTCGTACAGCCATACGCACCTAAAATGCACCTCCAGCACGCGAACTTCACCCTTAAAACCTTGTGGTGCAAGGCTCACAGGACTGTCAAATTGTAGCACTTAAGCTGCGTATGACTGTACCTTACGGTGTCGAGGTCTAATATAAAGATGTCAATAATATTTTCGGACAATAAAAAAGTCATTCAATCATTTATTGATCACATTGTAAAAGAAAGAGCGACTGGTGTAACAATGATGACATTGACAGTTCTCACATTACACGTCCAAGTTACCAACACAACTTCCGATTTAAGCAAACTTCCGTCACCGAAGCTTGGCGCTGGTGTTGGTATCTACTAAAAGTATTTGACAACTGAGTTTCCGGACTCCGACACAAGTGATCAATAGATGCCGCGCGCATAGTCGGTATTTGCCAAACCGGAAGTCCTCCAACGAGATGAAACTCCTGAAAACTTTATTCGGTAACGCCGAAGTGTTTTCACTTTCATTCATTCATTGATTCATTCATTCCCTGTGCGAGCGGATATTGAGTTTTTGAAGTTCCAAGAATGAATTGCGCGCATTGAAGCAGAAGAATGACGTAATTAAATGCCGCGTTAATTTCTTATTACATCAAAATTAATGGAGAAAAGGAAATTAATAAGCAAATAATATTAAGACTTTAAACAAAAACAGGAAGATGTGGAAAAAACACAACTAGGAATTAAAACAGAGCCGACGAGCAAAGTAAAATAGTAAGGGCCAGTTTCATAATCAAATTTAAAGGAGACTTTAAAATTAAAGTCACATTTAGATGTATAAACAAATGTATTTTTATATTTGTTTTGACGTCTGAAAGTGACTCTAAATTTAAAGTCTCCTTTAAATTCGATTATGAAACTGGCCCTTAATCTAGAAAAAATAAATGGACAGATTAATGGAAAGGAGAGAGAGAGGAGAGAGAAGAACAGTCTGAAGCAATTAATAAATCTGTACGTTTGTTAATAGAATTCGACGACATTTTTATTTTACACATTTCTATAAAAAAATTTTGCAAATTTAAACGATACATTTTCTAGTTTTCTTGATTCTTTAAATAGAATATAGATCCGTCAATTTTTGGCGTTTAAAAAAGATCAATTTATCTTTTCAGTTTTCGTTAACAACCTTGTTTATTTTGACAACTTGTTTATAATTTTCACTTCTGACGAAGCTGTCGAACGACGGCGAAACGTAAAGTTTTGTGCTATAATTAGTGTCCGTTTAAACGAATTTGTGATACTTTATCATATTATCTACAGCAACACACAAATCCGATATCATTCATCCATCCATTCATTAATCCGTCAAAGTCAAGGCCAAAATCGGCTCAAATTAATTTAATTATCGTGCGCCACGGCAGAACGTTTCGTTTTGTATTTAACTAATCAAGCCAAGAATAAAATTAAAGAAGGATAAACAAATTGGGAGCCGACCATCCGGAAAGAATGAAAGGAAGCGGGAAGTTATGATAATTAATTTCTGTTGCGCAATGTTGCAAGTAATTAAACATTCGCTCGGAATTCAAAGTTAAATTTATTTCTTTAAGCCCGCACCTAAGCGCGCAAATATTTAAAAAAGTTATCTGCTCGCACGGTTTTAAAAATTAAATATTGACTTATGATAATGGGCAATAAAGAAATAGATTGACCCCGACGACTTCGTTGACGTAGTCAATAATAGTATATTGTGTCACAAGGACAGAAAGTGAGAATTTGCAGCCCGCGGCTATGAGCTTCACGAGCGAGCAAAGCGAAGCGAGGGCAGCTCATAGCTAAGGGCTGCTAATGCGTTTCTGCATGTGTGACACACAACTGTTTTTCGCCTAGCCCTAAATCAAATTCAAGCTTTGTTTAAAACTGACGTTTAATGAAAAATTGTGTGAAATGTCAAAGCGCGCAAATGAAAGTCACTGTGTTGCTAGGTTGCGAACTATAAATCGTGTTGTTATGAGTTTAGCAGCCCTAGGGCAGATAAACATTACTTTCCGTCACATTTTTAGGGTTAATATGAGTTAATTTCACATATGCTAGGCGAAAAACGAATAAGCGTGCGAATTATTTAAGCTATTTTAATTTGCGTATGTACAAGATACTTTGTTGAATTCATTCCGGTTGATCCAATTTTTCGTTGCAAATTTTAATTCGAATTTATGTGACGATGACATTCCGAAATTTATTTCATCAAACCCCCCACCCCCATGTCGGCCCTATTTTCATTTCGATGTATCCGTCGCTATTATGCGCAAAAATGTAATCATTAAAACAAATGTATGTGTATATATAGGATGTGCCGAAAATAACCTACCCTACAAGTTATAAAAATATACTTCTGGCAAGTAAGATAAAAAAAAGAAGTTGCAACGTGGGGTACCTCAAGCTAGTGTCTTGAATCCGATACTATCTTCAAACTGACGATTTTGTAAATCTTTGAATGCAGAAGAAATAAAATTACAATTTCTGATACCAGATGAATAAGTGATTGGGTTATTTTTTCTTAATGATGTCGATTTTTTTTTGTAATGGCTCGAATAGATAGGCTATGCCGGTTCTGTCTCAATTTCCCATAAAGTTTAACATGGGGGTCTAAAAAAGCAAAATGCTTCGGAGTATGTGTGGTTGCCTATCGTGGTGGCGCGAGAACTGATTTTAACTGCTCTGGAACCGGTAAAAACAAGTAGCAGTATATAAAATAATAGGTAAAAACAGGTAGCAGCTCCCGAATAGTTAAAACCTATTTCAGAGCAGACTCGGTTTATTTTATAGATGGTAAGGTAGGGTGGTTTTTGTTTGCTAGGTGAAAGTTGCGTGGAGTTTACGATTGAAAGTATTTTTAAACATGATTTATTTTATCTGCAATCGCTGAATGATTCAGGGACTTACGAACATGCAGCAAATCGTCGTAGCTAGGACAAACTGGTAACATATGTCCAAATAATTATCTGATAAAGGTAGGCCATGGAAGATAAATTATTACATTATTTACATTAAAATATTGTCCAGTTCTTAAGTAGTTAAGTAAAATTGAAGTTTAATTGGCCATATCTTACAGCTTGATATGTCACTAACTTCAAAAACTGTTTGGTGTTGTAGATTTTTAGACTCCATGACCTTCCTTTATCAGAAATTTATTTGGACATATGGTACAAGTCACCATACAAAAGCCAATTATTTTTCTTTTAATTAAAAATGTTTTTCTAAATTTACAAAAATATCTTCAGTGTAATTTAGTTTGATTTGTTGTCGTCCTTTTACTCACAAAACAGTTATAATTATAAATAATTTTTAATTGTTAATTCCTTTTTGGGAAATTTAACGTGAAGTACCATCGTGATCAAAAATCGACTACAAGGGAAGTGAAATCGACTCTTCCATTTTCAAAAAATTTAGTTGTGTAACATTAGGTTTGACACCATTTGTCATGTATTTGTCAACTTATAAAATCTCATCCATCTCATTCGATTCCAAAGAAATAAATATTCTCTATGATTAGTAAAAATACTATTGAATTTAAACCTACTCTAGAATGGCTACGCTATGCTTAAGCTAAGTTCACATGCATTGCGGATACGCAAAATTTTTATTGCGGATCGTTTCTAATTGGTTCAAAATTCAAAATGAACCAATTAGAAACGATCCGCAGTAACAATTTTGCGTATCCGCAATGCAAGTGAACTTAGCTTAAAACTGGCAGCCTGAAATTGGAGGTTCACGCGGTTAGCTGATGGAGGTTGACGCTAAATAATCTGGTTGTTCACAGAGGGCAGGATAATTTCCAAAGACGGTGACTATAAATGGGTTGCATATTCGATAACGCCATTGAGATTTGTCTTCAACTATTACTCAGTTCTATGTATAAAATAGATGTGTTACATTTTCATTAACTACCTTTTGTTCGCCACTAGTAATTAAATAAACGAAATTAGTTATGGCTGGAAATCGTTGTGAATATTTCAATTGTGGAAAAACTGCAAGAAAATTCCCTGGAATCAGTGTTGCCAACACAGCTATTTTACCGCTAGATCTGGGGGCTATTCTCAAATGTCGGGTGATGACATTAGACTCGACAACTGTCGAAGGGTAGAGTCGAACGAGTTTTGTTTTCTCTATTCTCAAACACTGCTCGACAGTGAAAATCGTATGCGACTTCAATTGTCGATGAAGTGATTTGGCAACGTTGTATGTGGTTGTATATTAGTTCAATTGAATAACAGTCAGCTGATAATTTCACAAATTTAAGTTGGCAAATCTGAAATTTAATCACTTGCAGACAATTAGTTTATTACATTTCAAAAAAGGTTTTGAATAACACTGACTTATAAGGTCTGTTCATTGTGGAACTGATTCGAACTGTTCAAAGCAGGCACTCATCTAACTTTTTATATGTAAATATTAAAATGAAATCAATTGGCTAAATTTACTTGAAAAGCACTGAGTAATTAAATTCTTTACATAATTGTATTGAAAATATGATTAAATAAGTACATACTTTTTCCTCAAGTTTTAAAGCTGAACCATGTCTGCTTTCTACAATGAAAGGTCTGAATACTTCAAAAAAATCCACTACAACGTCTTTTGTTGAGCCGTATTACACTTGTTAAATTTGATAACAATTTTGTTACAAAGTGAGAGAGATAAGCTACCACAGTGAATACTGACTGGTCGAATTGCCACTTCTCACTCACAAATTTTATACAAAAAAATATGATACGTGTAATACGGCTCTAAAGGAAAAGTTTTTAAAAATTTGCATCAGCCATACCAAAGGCATTTTTATATACGTGTTTTTCTCGTTCGTACATCATAGCTATTTCATTCTGCTCTAAATTTTGTATAATAAATAACTCTTCTGCGATTTTTAAATGTACGAAATCGATACACACACAAAATGAATACAGTAACGACGACAATAACCCATTCGGTCTCTTTCATGATATACAAATGTAGAGTAGTTTTAACCACTCTACAATATATCTACTAAAAATGTCGAAAAATTCTCGTATACGACATTTGAGAATTAACATTGGTCGTGTTCGACGTAAGTATTTGTCAATTTGAGAATAGCCCCCCTGGTCTTTTCAAGTCGATCTAGTGGGTAAAATTTCATCTGGCGGCTAGCGGCAAATTTAGCTGTTTTCAGAAAGTATTTGACTTTTTCTAGCTTTTTCCCAGATTCCGGGATTCCGCAACCATACAGGAAAATTATTGGTACCAATGCTAGTTTGGCAAATTGGCCAAAAAAAATTGATCTTGTTGATTGTCCATAATTATGTGAATTCATTTGAAGAGTACTTCCTAATTTTAATTTTAATTTAGCAACCGGTTTCGATTCATAATCTTCGTCAACAGCTACTGTCATTGTCATAATACATAATTTGAAATTGAAAGATACCTTCATTGGACAGAAGATGAATAAATACGGTCTGACGACAAAAAAACAAAATTCAACAATTTTCAATAATACGAATTAAAATTAAAAAATATTGAAAATTGGAAAAAATGGGTAAATGTTTTGTTAAAAATAGATTTATTTCGAAAAATTTTCACCTGTGGAGCATCGTTTTACTTTTTATTTACTGTTTAGCCATTTTTAGCTTTCTTTTAATGACCGTCTGGATTTTTTCGTCCCCAATTGTTGGCAACACTGCCTGGAATAAATATGTATTTGAATCCAAAAGACGAGGGAACGACAAAAACTGGTAGCTACAAAAATTTAGGAAAAACAGTAGTTTTACTTTTAAAGCTTAAACTTAATTAAAGGAAGTGCCTAGAGCCTTCATAGCCGGCACCGGTTTCAAAAGTTGTTGTCGGCGCCACTTTCAAATACTGTTGCCGGCACCATAGATTAGGCCGGCACTAGTCCTGTTGATATTTTTTAATTTTATCCTAAAGAAATTAGGATTCGATTATAACTGAATAAAATGTAAATTAACAGTCTTTATTTATTTAAATAATATTTAAATATGTACATAATTTGTTAATGTAATTTGTTAAATGATTGAAAAGATATAGTAAAACTCGGATATAATGAGGGCTCAAGAGACCACGCTTATTGCTCGTCATGTGCAAGTGCTCGTTATAAATGAAAAAAATATGTATACGGTGTGAATCTTGTAACGCTGCACATAGACGAAAATTACGTGATCAGATTATACATTTCTGAGTTATATAAAATTAAATTGCATGGTAATACTAACAGCAAATTCAGTTGCAATTGCTCAAATACTGATTTTGTCTTGCAGTCGCGTTCGAATTATTGCTTTCTGAATTGTTTTTAATTGGAGTATTTTTATTTCATTTGTTAAAATAACATTACTGTCAAAACGACAGAAGTTCATTTTAAAGCTCGCTTCAATTGACTAAAATTTCGAGTGTAGTCGGTTTTTCTGATTACGATGGTACAGGGTATCCCAGAATAGGCAACCCATCAATCAAATCAGAGATAATTTTGTATTTTCATGATATACTATAGCAAAAGCACGGAAGTAGAATGTGTTGCCTATTTTCTAATTTTAAAGGATCGCGATTTAAAATATATGTGTAAGGTCCTGAATACCATACTTTATTTCCTTCAGCTCGTATTTTGGTTGGCTATTTTCGATCAGATTGAATTGCATCCAGTTGCACTGTGGATCTTCCTAGGGTGGACGAGAGGTCGAGAGGGGAAGGATGATGGGGTAAAACACCTAGGGCCTGGGATTCACTTGGGTCCGGAAAACATCCTACAATTTAGAGCTCCACACCCCGGGGTCTTCCTTCGTGATTTTCTCCTTGATTTTCAAAGCCCTCTTTATCTTTTCCTCCTGCCTGTCTTAGTTTGAACTTTTTTAGCATCTCCTCTCTATTTTTTTCTTTTTTAATATGGCCCAGTCGGTTTAAACTTCACATTTGAGTTTGATTTTTTGATTACTTTCGTACCTATCCCTTATTTCCTCTTTTATTTTACCTAATTTTCCTGGTTATCTTTTCTTCTCCATTTTCCCTAAAGTTCATGTTTTCTTTTATTTTTTGGCCTTGCTTCAATTATCAGTTTAGTTTTTCATTTTTTCCTATCTTTGGATAACATTTTAATTATCCTCGAGGGTATCTCTCTCCCTTCTTTCATCCCTTATTTCAGTCTATCCATTCATTTTCCTTTTGCTCTCCGACTCAGCTTCAATTCTTATTTCAATCCTTAGCGGAGAATCCGTTTTCCATTTTCCTTGATTTTCCTGGTTTTCTTTTCTATTTCGGCTTTGCTTCAATCCTTAGTTTGGTTTTCCATCTTTGGTTATCCTTTTAATCACCAATCAATCAATCAATCTATCAAGGTCATAGACTCTATTTTATTTCTTTCAGTTTATCCACTCATGTTCCGAAGTTTTTTCTTCTTCTTTTCTTCCTCAATTTTCAAAGAAGAATCGATATTTCCTTTTTAATTTTCCCCGATTTTTCTGGTTTTCTTTTCATTTCCGGCTTTGCTTCGATTCTTAGTTTGGTTCATCATTTCTTTCCATCTTTGTATATCTTTTCGATTAGCCTCAAGGCCATCTCACTGCGCTCTTTTATTTCTTTTAGACCATCCATTGATTCTCCCAGATTTTCTTCTTCTTCTCCTCCTCCTTGACCCTGCTTCAATTCTCAGCTCTGTTTTTTCTACATCTTAGAGGAGAATCTCTTTTCCATTTTTCTTGATTTTCTTGGATTTATTCTCTTTTCCGGCTCTGCTTCAATTTTAAGTTTGGTTTTCCATCATTGGTTATTCTTTTAATCGCCCTCAAGGTCACCTATATGATCTCATTTATTTTGTTACAGTTTATTTTCCGCCTGTGTACGAACACACCCTGTAGAGTACACATTTCAACGTTATGATCTATTTTTAGCACACTTCGTTTTGTTTCCCACATTACGCGTAGGAATTTAAAATTGCTCGTCCGCGTAATTTCCCCAAAACTTACTTTTTAACATGTTTTCGCTAAAAGCTTCAGATCAGACGAACAAGCTCATTTTATAAAATTAGCCCCATCTTTGCTTAGGGTTTATTTGTCCAATTTAAAGGGTACTACTTTGCGACGCGGGCGACAACGGGTGATCAAGTTCCTTTGTTTTAAAAGAAACATCCGCACCTGAAACCGGTGCCTTGCCCTTTATTCTGATTGGTTTCCGCTGACGTCACGAAAACCGGCCATTGGTAAGTTCGAATATTTCTCTCTTGTTTGTTCTTTTTTTCTTTTCCGCCAACCGAGGGAAGCGTCATGTTTCATTAATTTTTTTTCTGTTCGTCCCGTGAGCCGCACGTTTTCCTTTCATGGGAAGTTGTTCCACTTCACCTGGGGGGTGAGAGTAGATTTGTACAGCTGTGCGCCGAATTTGACAGGCCGCCTTCTTCGCGGTTTGTGTCAGCCTAACCCTACTCGACTAGATAAGTTTTGCGTACTGTTTCTCTCGATCTGGCCCTTATGTTCGCTCATTTTCCGCTTATAGGCTTTTGCTTTTGGTTTTCTCTTCCTGTCTCTTTGCTAGGTATGACACCATTCGTAGCATAATCGCAACTCGCGACTACCAGTTGACACACACACACCGAGGAATCTGATCGTCCACGGAAGTGTCCAGTAGCCGGCCGCCTCCATCGTCATCGAAGGACGTAAGGACGCTGCAGGTCGGACACTTATGTTTATTTAATTTTGCTTTACGGTGGTTTTGATGTAGCCGCGTTTGTGCACGTAATTTTGCGTATACTCGCGAAGTAAACTCCATTCCGGAGGAATTCACCTGTTATCTTGCGTTAACCTTGCAAAACGTAATTCGTCGAACGAGTTCTTCGGCGTTAGAATAAGCGAATATTGTTTTTTTGGTCAACTTATTTAACTTTGTATTGATTTCGGATCCGAATGGTTAGGAATTATCGTTTAACGTTAGTTGTGTCATTCACCTGTTGATTTGTTTGATTATTTGTGTCTAATCATTTAATAAACGTGTTTCATGCTTTGGACGTATCGTGTTTTTCTTAATTTTTACGCGATTTCCTTTCCTTCGCCTTCGTGTTATGGTCTGAGAACCCATCCCGTCCCACTGAAGCTGCCGGCGACACCGGATTAATTTCACTCCGGTGTTAAACTTCTACTTGTCTACCCAGGTAGGTAGCAATTTCTTTTAGTTTATCCATTCATTTTCCCGGAGTCTCTTCTTCTCCTTTTCCTTTCTGACTCTGCCTCAATTCTCAAGGAAGAATCCATAGTTCCTTTTTAATTTTCCCTGGTTTTCCTGGTTTTCTTTTCATCTCCGGCTCTGATTCGATTCTTACTTCGATTTATCATTTCTTTCCATCTTTGAATATCTTTCCGATTAGCCTCAAGGCTATTTCTCTGCCCTCTTTCTAATTTCTTTTAGACCATCCATTGATTTTCCCAGTTTTTCTTCTTCTTCTCCTCCTCCTTCTCCTCCTCCTCCTCCCTGACCCTGCTTCAATTCTCACCTCTGTTTTTTCTACATCTTAGGGGAGAATCCATTTGCCATTTTCCTTGATTTTCTTGGTTTTATTTTCTTTTCCGGCTCTGCTTCAATTTTTAGTTTGGTTTTCCATCTTTGGTTATTATTTTAATCGCCCTCAAGGTCACCTATATGCTCTCATTTATTTCTTTCAGTTTATCCATTCATTTTCCAGGAGTCTCTTCTTCTCCTTTTCCTTCCCGACTCTGCCTCAATTCTCAAGGGAGAATCCATATTTCCTTTTTAATTTTCCTTAGTTTCCCTGATTTTCTTTTCATCTCCGGCTCTGCTTCGATTCTTACTTCGATTTATCATTGCTTTCCATCTTTGGATATCTTTTCAATTAGCTTCAAGGCGATGTCTCTGCGCACTTTTATTTCTTTTAGACCATCCAATCATTCCTCTCCTTCTCCTCCCGGATTCTGCTTCAATTGTTACCTCTGTTTTTCCTACATCTTTTTCATTACTCACAAGGCCATCTCTCTACTCTCTTGCATTTCCTTTAATCTACCCATCCACTTTGCAGGCGTTTTCTTCTTCTCTCCCCTCCCCTGTTTCAATTTTTAGTTTTGTTTTTCTACATCTTCCTGTCTTTAAACATCTTTTTCAGTACTTCCAAGGTCACTCTTTTTTGATTCCTTTCATCTATCCATTCAGTTTTCTGGCTTTTCTTGTATTCCTGTGTTTGAGTACCTTTCTCATTATCTTCATGGCTAATCTCTTTACGCTCCCTTTTATTTCCTTTAATCTATCCGTCCATTTTTCAGGAGTTTTCTTCTTCTCCTCTTTCTTCTCGACCCTGCTTTGATTCTTAGTTTCGTTGTCGTATCTTCCTGCCTTTGAGCATCTTCTTCATAACCTTCATGGCCACTGCCCGTTTTAATTTTTAGTTTAGTTTCCGAATCTCCTCGTCTTTGAACATATTGTGACGGTTCCGTCACGTGTTCTGTTATTATTACTACTAGTTGTAGAATTAAGTTAATTTAGGTATCAGTGTTCAGATTGAGAAAGTTTTCTTCTTATCTTAATAATTCTTTCATTCCCATATTTTCGCGGTTGTAATTTTCTTCCCAATACTACTCTCAAACATGATGGGATTTTGTACCCCTTTCGCTATAGGCCACTTCTTAAGCACTATTTAAAAACATCTCCAAAGAAAAACTGGAACCGGGCCGTATCGCTCCGGACGAGCCACGCGCTTGTTTTGGCATTTTTCGCTGCCCATGTACAGCATCGTTAATTAATTAATCTCGTGGTTTAAAAATGTAAGTAATTTTCTTTTCAATTTTATTCTCTAATGTTTTTACATTTCATCGATCTATGCAGAACCAAGATATTTTAAAAGAATAGGCATTTAAAAGGCACAAGAGATTTTGGAAGGCCATCCAATTCATTTTGCATCACCGCCGCGACCTTGAAAGCACCACGTGTTTGGCGAAGAAAGAATTTCCTTTTTGGCCACCTCATACTCCTCTTGAATCCTTAATCAAGAGTGATTGAACTTGGTTCCTTATTTCTTCGAGAGTTTTCTTCGTTCGCAAGCCAGATCACAAGCGACCACCTGGGAGCCAGAAGGACACTGCCGTGAGTCCATTCTCTTATCTTCGCCAGATAAATAATCAGTCCTTCTGAACACTTAGTTTTAGTCAGCGCAGAAATTTAGCACATAAGAATCATTTCATTCACCCCTAGGTTAATTTAGTTAAGAAAAAATAGTCAGGTGATTCATATTCTTGCTATTTTGCTGATCTGAACTGACTTTATTAAATTTCATGAATGGTACTTTCTTTTTTGTCACCGATCAGAATCCTGGCCTAACTCATCGACTGGCATAAAACGCAGAGCTCAGCCCCGGTAGTGTTGTTCATGTGCCATTTTCTTCTTAACAAAGGAAAGAGGGAAAAAAGAACGTGACAATATTTTTCATCACCTTCATGGCCATCTCTTATTGCGTTTAATATATCTATCCATTTTTTGTTTTCTTCTTTTTTTTCATGACATCATGACCATCGCTTTGCTCTCTCTTATTATTTTTGTAGCCTGCCCATTCATTTTTCCAGGTCTTCTTCTTTCTGTTTTCTGCTTCGACCTGGTTCCAGCTTTTAATTTGGTTTTTCTACGCATCTTGCCATCTCTTTTTTAGTCTATCCATTCACTTTCTAAGGTGGTTTTTTCTTCCTTAATCTTTTTCAACCTTGCTTCAATTTTAGTTTTTTTTTAAACAATTTCTTCCTTTGCTTGGATTTCTTTTTCATTATTTTTAAGGCCATCCCTTTGCTCTCTCGTATTTCCTCTACTACCAGGTGTTCGTATCTTTGGACATTTTTTATTTTTTACTGTTTGCAAAACACTGTTTTCATCTTTTCATAAACAATTTCCTTTTTCTTTGGAACTAGAGTTTTCGGCTTTCACGAATGAGTTTTGAAGTGCCGCTCGCCGAATAAAAGGCTCGCGGCAGTTAGTCTCGTTCCGTTTCTTTCTGAAATATTAACATAACGTATTGAATTACGTGAGAGAATATCCCGAATGTAAATTTCGAAGACATTTTATTCCCATCTGTTTGAATTTTGGTCGTTCGAGATATTTCCCCTGCGTCGCAAATAACTCGCCCTTTCATTCGTTATTGAAAATATGACGGCGGCCACTTCCCGAATACAAATTTGCCTGCCCACCCTCGTCTGTTTCGGTTCTTGCATGCATTTTAAAGCAGGTCCTCTTTATTAATAACATAACCGGAAAACCAGCTGCACCATCGCCGCCGGATATTTAATTGAAACTTTTTCTCCCGGAAAAGCGAACTCATTATTTAAGTCGATGAGGAATTTATTTTTGTTAATTAGGGATTTCCGATTAATGTTTGCTGAGGAAGATCGAATTTACTGCCCTCGTTTTGCTTCGTTAAATTGGAAAATGTTTTGGGCCTGGAAACGAAGGACGTCGCAAAAACTGTTGTCACGGTTGGACCCGCGCCAGAATTTATCTTTATGTTTTTTTATGGCTTCGTAGTGTGTTGCCTACCTCATATATCATCGGCCTTCCGAATTAAATTGACCCCCTCTGACTTATTGACTCTCTCTTTCATAAACCAACTCAAATCTCACAATTGGGGTGTTCTCGGGAAATAGATTTTTTTTAAATCAGAATTTAAATGAGGCTCGCCACAGAAACAAAGAATATCACATTTCTTTATTTGGATACTTACAAAAAAGAAAACCCTTACCTTATTTACATGCTCAAACGATTACGACCGTTAAGTACATTGAAGACACATGAAATTTGAATTCCTGAGTTTATTTACATCACAGTCTCGTTATTAACGTCGACCACGATCACTTCGGTGGCGATTTCTCCCAGCGAGGAGCAACCGGAAGCGGTCCCGTGCAAGAACCCACTTCCGGGCACGTTGTTTCATGTCGTCGTCGTGACGATCCATCTTCTGGAATTATAGTGGACGTACGGCCGGCACGGCAGCTTGCTGGGGCACTTTCCGGTCTTCGTGCTGCAGAGGGACCACCTCGAGAAGGGCCTTAGGGTTTCCACGCCTCCCGAGGAATTACTCGTGCTGTTGTTACCTGTGTCTGATCAAGTCGGGGGATTAATCAAATTGCTGGTGAGCTCAACACTGTTTGGTAACAGAAACACGGAAGAGTACGACACTTACTCACGAGTACACATTTACAAGAAACATCGAGTCTCTAAGCAACTTGTTTTACACTTAAGGGAACGGAGAGATTCGAAGTAACTCATTAAATCAGAAATAGTACGACGAGAGTCTCCTTTTCTCACAACTGCCTTTATGAATCTCCATGCGTTTTTTTAAATCTATCCACGAACCAGTAGCGCTCCCAAGCCCCATGCTTTAATGAATTAAATAAGGGAAGGATTGCTAGCTGTTTAGTGGGCTCGCGGCAGTTGGAATCTCGGCCAAAATGAATGAATGAATGAAATTCGGACTCGTCTTGCGAAGCCCTTTCATTTGACATGTCGTATGATTAGCTTTCTTTTCTTCACAAACAATTTGGACCATGAGTTGGCCATTTTTGACTTTAAGATGGCGTCCCGGTGACAATCGCTTTTAAGATCTTTCGTTGATATGTCATATGGTATGCGCTTTTTGAGCCTGAGGTCTCTAGTAATACCCCAATCAACAAACCAGAACTTTATCCTCATTTCTACGACTTCCCCTTCCCCATAGATAACGTATACAACGTTTACCAATTTTTTTTTGAGGCCCAGCTTGCATGTAGTCGAAAAGTCCAAGAGTTGCAGAAACGAGACTCTTAGAAGGCTGGTGGAAGAAGCGAGAAGAAAGAGGATATAAAAGGAAGGGGTAAAAGAAGAAACCCATTTTTAGAGATAATTGGACCTGAGAAGAAACACGAACGAGATTTTTGAAACGAAAGCAAAAGGAAGAAGGGAAAACGTGGTTGATCCCGAACATAGCAGCGACTAGTCAAAAGTTACAGGAAGAGATATTTTTGAAGAAACGAAAAAACATTAAGTAGGAATTGCAAGCAGAGCGGAGGACACAAAGCAGGAGGGAAAAAGTTCGATTCGAAAGCGGAAAAAACCGACTTCAAATTTAGCTGGAAGCCAAATACCAGGAATTACTTAAAAATCGGAGAAAGGGACATGAAAGTAATGGATTGCAATGGAGGACTCAAATCAGTTGCCAAATAGAAGTAGTTGTTTGAAAGTTAGAGAAAGAGATATAAAACAAATGAAGTGAGGACCCACACACCATTAAATGGGAAAAGATAATTTAACACGCAGAAAAAAAAGTGAAGTAAAATTAAGGTTGTGAGAATCAGTTCAGAGGAGAAGAAGAAAGAAGTTAGAAGCAATTAAAACGAAGTGGAATGGCAATTCCAAAGCAGAAATGAATTGATTAGAAATTCTGACGCCAAAGACAAGAAGGGACAAGGTAGCCGACAAAGTCTCAAATTGCAAAACCTTGGAGGAATGGCGGAGAAAGAAACGGGGGCGGGGGTAAAATAAAGGGTTAAAACCAAATTGAGCCGATGAGCAAACTGAGAAGATATGAAAGTCCGAGAATTTCATCAAGAAAGGACATTTTAGAATTGAGGCAAAGAACGTCAAGGCAAGTTAAACAAATGGATGGTGATGAACAGGTTTAACTTGGACTAGAGTTCCTAAAAAGACTGGCGAAGGAAGCAAAAATACACAAGACGAAGAAATAAGCTAAAGAGAGACACAGGAAAAAATCGAACCGTTGAGAAAATTGAAAAGAAACGCGGGTCCCGAGAGAAGATATTAAAGGAAGAGAAGAAGAGTTTATAAATTCAAGCTAGGCAAAAGCTAGATGATGAGTGACACACGTAGCTCCTATCCGAGATGGATGGTGGACTTAATTCATCGCTCTTTGAGAAATGAGGACGGAAGGAAGAAAAGAAGAATGCTGAATGAAGAGGAAGAAGGATGGAGGAATTAACGTTCAGGAAACTTTAATATGTGGAGAAACTTGAAAATACATACAAGGGAATAAAACGATGGTTTCTTCACAAGAAGAAAGAAAACAGAAACATCAAAGAAGTAGAAGAAAAAGCATGTATTATATAAGCAATGATGGAATAAATTGTTTCATTGGTTGATGAAAAAGTGTAATAGGAAAGGAAGGTTGGCCATTAAAGACAAAATGAGATGAGAAATGAAAGAAGAAACTTCGACAACACAATTTGTTTGTGCGAACAAAAGAGAAAGAAAGAGAAAAGTCTGAGAAGAACTGGTTTCGTAGAGTAAAAGACCAAGGGATGAAACAAAAGAGAAACTGAAACGGAAACTAAGATCATCAAAAAATTCACCGCTAAAAAAAATTTTTGGGAAGAAGAGCAAACGAAATTATTTTTTCATAATTCAAACGTCAAAGAATTAAGTCTGGCGGGAAATACCAGTTGATATGAAGAAGATAACAAAAACAATGAAAATCAAATGACTAGTTAACATATTTGGGGTTAAAAGCCAAAAGTAGGAAGAATTGACGGCGAAAGATCATCGCAAAACTAGAGAAGCACAATAAAGACCTTGTAGTAAATAAAACAAGCTTTGTCAAGAAGAAAATAGAGGCTTTAAGAAGAAAGACGAGGAAGAAGCAACAAGTTAGGAAGAAAATCATCAAAACGGGGAAGGACTTGAAGAAACTACATAAGTCGAAGGCAAGGCCGTAAGCATAACAAAGAATCCTGACAAACTCCGACCCCTGACGAACCAAACAAAGAAGAAATAAAATGAAGACATCAACGCAAAAATAGAACAAGAAAGGAACAATTCAGAAAGAAAGTCATTAAACTACGAAACCAAATCGAAGGCAAGATTGTATGTACAACAAACAATTCCGACGAAAATATGAAAAGAAAGAAGAAATAGAAGAAAAGAATAATAATAATAATAATAATACTTTATTGATGTTATTCCATTTTCATGGTTACACACGTCAGTCATAATAAAGTATTATAATCCAATTCAAAAAGAATGGCATCTCGGTAGGCGTTGGAAATTCAAATTTATGTTTGCAGCAATGCATCCTTGATAATAAATAAACATCCCTAACTACTGCTGTCACTTTATTTTTGACGTTTATTAAAATCGTTTTGTATTTGCGTATTTGTGTTTGGCATTTCTTTGTTTCATTTGATTTCATTTACGAAAAATCTGTCTGTTTCAGGACACATTTTCTCAAGATATATTTATTTGGAGTAAGTAATGAAAATTTGCTTTTTTGAGTTCAGGTTTCTATGTATGTACATTTTGTAGGAGCTTTATTTACATTTGTCACTTAAGACACATGAATACATGTACTGAATTGTAAAACATAAAAACACATATACAAAAAAACTTGCTAAAATTTGGGTACAGTGATGCAATGGCTATGGGGGCTGCATGACTTCTGGTAGGGAGACTGAGAGAAATTCCTCTATGTTAAAGGGGGCGGTTTTTAATAGATAGTCTTTAACACATTTTTTAAATGTTGGTAGTGGGAGCTTTTTTATGCTGTCAGGAAGAATGTTGTAACATTTGATGCCTAAAAAGTTGGGGCCATTTTTTGTGCGGTGTACACGCTGAAAAGGCGTGTAAATGTTAAAAGTAGATCTCGTTTCGTAACTGTGTATATCATACACGTTGGTGTAATTACTTTCGTTTTTCTTGATATATACAAGACATTTTAAGATATATAATGAAGTTAGGGTTAAGATACGTAGTTGAATAAAAATGGGTTTAGAATACTTTCTATACGATTTTCCAGCGATTATTCTTATGACTTTGCGTTGAAGGGCAAATATTCTTTTTGCTGATGGTGAGTGGCCCCAAACGAGGAGTCCATAGGAGAGCATGGCTTCAAAGGTGCCGTGGTAAACACAGATGATGTAATTAGTACTTAATTTATTTTGTAGGTTTCTGAAAAGATAAGTAAGTGATGAGATTCGCTTGGCCAGATGGTTACAATGTTCCTGCCATGTAAGCGAGGGTTCGAGAAAAACGCCAAGTAATTTGGCGGAATTTGAATTTTCGATTCCCGTAATCGGACGGGTGGAGAACATTTGTTGTGTTTTTTGTTCATTTAAACTGATTTTGTTCGCATGGAACCAATTTAGGCAAGAGTTTTTTGCATTGGTAGTACAGAGTAGTAAATTTTCCAAGTTGCTGCTTGGTAGAGAGATGGTAGTATCATCTGCATATAGTATTACATTGGCGTTTTGGATATGGTACGACAGATCGTTTATGTAGATAATAAAGAATAAGGGTCCGAGGATTGAACCTTGGAAAACTCCGCTTTTTATATGCAAGAGTTCCGATTTTGTATTATTAGTTTCGACATATTGGTATCTATTTAAAAAATAGGACTTTAGCAATAATAAAGTATTATCGGAAAGATTATAAACTTTGAGTTTGTTTAAAAGAATATTATGATCGACGCAATCAAAGGCGCGGGTGAGATCACAGAATAACGAACTAACAAAGAGCCCTTTCTCGATGCAGTCGTTCAGATACAAAGTAAAATCTGTAAGAGCAGCTTCTGTTGAGCGGCCGGGTCGAAAACCAAACTGGGAGTTACAGAGGAGACTGTTTGTTTCAAGATAAGTAGAAAGTTTCTTGTATATTACTTTTTCGAATATTTTGCTTATTATTGGGATGATGCAGATGGGTCTGTAGTTAGGTATATCAGAACCCGAGCCTTTTTTATGTATTGGGATCACACGAGAGATTTTTAAGCAGTTAGGGAATATGTTGTCTGTAACTGCACGATTAAGTAGCTTGGTGAGGGGTATAATGATAATGTTTTTCACATGCTTTATCATTTTACTGTTTATATTGTAGCAGTCCAGACTGCTGCTATTTGTTAGTTTATTGATTGCCACTCTGACATCATTAAAAGTGATTTCGGTAATATTTAGATTTGTGTTGGAATGGATCACCTTCTTGCAGAGTTCCACTGGGTCAGTATTGGAGGGTTTTAGATTGCAGGAAATTTTTTCTGCGATTTCTGAGAAAAAAGTATTAAATTCTGATGCGGTTGGTGTTGGTTCTGTTTCAGGAGACGGTTTATGTTTTCCGTTTACAATTTCCCATAGGGTTTTGGAGTTATTACTACTGTTTTTAATACATTCTTCGTGAGCTAGTTGTTTGCTTTTTTTGACTTCGTTACGGTAAGTATTTTTTAATTTTTTTATAGATTCTGTTAGTAGTAGAAAGGGGAATTTTTTGTTTAGTTCATTGAGGAAAGATATTTTATCTCTTTTTTTGCGAAGTTCATCTGAGAACCAATAGACATTAGACTTGTCATATTTAATTTCTCTGGGGGAAAAGCCTTATTAGCAGCAGTTTCAAGAGTGTTCATAAACTCAGTGGCTGCGTCATCAACCGAACCACGACTGATGAAGTGCCAGTCAACACATTCTAATAGTTGAAAAAATTCGAATAGTCCGACCTGTGTCGTTGGTCTGCATATATTCCTTTTTACTTTACTTTTAGTTAAAGACATGTTTATTATCAGCACTGAGTGGTCAGATAGGTAATTGCTAACTACCGAGGTAGAATAGTGAGTATTATGCATTTGATTGTTTATGAGAATATTATCTAGGCAATTTTGTATTCTTGTTTTTTCCTTGATAGTAGGTGTAAAACCATGAGATTTAATCAAATCACTGAAAGTTAAAGTTTGTGGACAGTGTATATTGAATTTTATGTTAAAATCCCCAGTAATTATTGTTTTTCCCTGTGTGTTTAGCTTTAGGAGCAACTGTTCCATTTCACACAGGAATTGTTTAAAGAGATTGTTAGTGGGAGGTCTATAAATATTTATTACTGTTAAGTTGTGCTGCGTTATGGTTACTGCAGATATTTCGATAACATTGTCTAATGAGAGATTGCAGCATTCATTATTTACTGTAAAATTGAGGTTATTTCTTACCAGAATCATGCTGCCCCCATGGCCATTTGGTCTTGGATGAAAAGATGCAAAGAAATCGAATGAGTACCAAATTAGGCGGAAAATCATGAAAACGAGGAAGAACTTAAAGAAACCAAATTGAAGGTAAAGATCGTAAGTATGACAAAGATGAACACAAGGAAGAAGAATGATAACAACAACAAAAAAAAAGACCGAACGAACAACGAATCACAAAGAAATGAAGAATTTGGGTAAAAGACAAACCGTCGCTCGTCAAGGTCAAGATATAACAAAGAATTTGAAATTTCGACCCCCAGATGACATAAGAAAGAAAGAAGAAATATAAGAACGATAGCGAAGAAAATATAGGACGAACGAGCAACAAATCAGAAAGAAAGGAAGAATTTGAGCAAAGTCAAAGTTGATGTCGGGATCTAAACACAACAAAGAATTCAAATTCCGACGTCTGACGAACACAAGAAAGAAAAAGAAGAAACAAAAGAATTGTAGCAGAGAAGAACAAATCGAACGAGCGACGAATCAGGAAGAAATTCATTAAAACGAGGAGGAACGTAAGGCGCGACAAATAATTCAAACTCTAATGACTGATGAGTACGAGAAAGAATGGCAGCGAAGAAACATAGAACGAGGAAAGAACGAACGAGTGTCCCTTCTCGTCTGTCAAGGTCAAACACAATAAAGAATTCGAATGTTGCGCGCCCGAAAGCATAAGAAAGAAAGAAAGAAGAAATGAAAGGACTTGTAATAAATCAGAAGGGAAGGAAGAATTTGATCTGAGAGCTTAAGAAAGGAAGAAAGAAGATATAAGAGAACGATGAGAACGAAAAAGAAACAAATCAGGAAGAACGAGGAAGGAAACCAAATCGATACTAAGTCGACAAGTGAAACAAAGAATTCAAACTCCGTCGCCCGACGAGCACAAGCAAGAAAGAAGAAAGAAGAACACACAATTAAACTGATCTATAATTTTATTTTCTCGGTTAAAAAAATCATTTCGATTACAAACAAAAACAACGGCGCGCCTCTTTCATAGACAGGCAAAAGTAAGAACAATTTTTTCTTTTGCATTCAACGAGTTAGCTCGCGTCTACATTTTCGTGTCTTGTATGCAACCCAATTAACATCACTGCGGCGCTCAACAAGCCACCTCGATTTTTAAACGTCTTCGTAAACTTCCACTTTTTCAACTTGCTTGAGGCGCTCTTGCGAATTTTCGGACATGGTCAGCGAGACATCTTCGGGGGTGTTCGTCTCAGGTGGGCGCTGCGATGACCCATCCATCCTCTTGTGTTGTAGTTGACGTGAGGGCGATGGGGGGCTCCTTTCTGATTTTTGCACGGCCTCGCGCTGCAGAGGGGCCACCTGGAATACAGTCTCAAAGAAGTGCTCTCCACAGTTCCAGATGAGTTACTCGCGCTGTTACCTGTACCAAATGTGAAGTAAGTTTTTTTTCGTGAAGCCCAAAGACTTCACTTCAAGCACCATCACCAACACACCACAACCAAGCACCACTAAACACCGACAGAGACAGCGTGGGGGAGGTTCCATCAATTTTTTTTTTTTTTGGTTAATTTTGGGCAACAAACAGTGAGGCAATCGACGGATTTGCAGGCATTAAACGGAATACAGACCATTATTTCGCGTTGTGTTTAAACACGGATCATGTTGACTAGACGGTTTAGTTTAATTCTGAAGTGTTTATCGCGTTCGCAGTTCGAAGAGTCTTTGTTAAACTAATTTGCATTATATTCACGACGGCGGCGGTGATAGGAGGAGAGAGACCTTCTCCAGACACTTTTTGTGTATACAAAATGAGAAGCGTCAACCCTCAGAGAATTTTGAACGAAATAAATAATTAAAGCTGGTTCTTGTCCGATGAAAATTGTATCACAAACTCTTTTAAACGGACACTAAATGGACACTTCTGACGAAGCTGTCGAACGACTGCGAAACGTTAAGTGTTTATGCGCCATTTAGTGTCCGTTTAAAAGAGTTTGTGATAGAAATAAATAATGTAGGCAGAAATATTAAACGTTGTTAAATAATTAACGTTTCAGGCGCCTCCACTATTTTACGTTTAGGCTTGGAGGAAAGAAGGGCATTCAACATTAATGCAAACACCTCGGAAGACGTTAGTTAGTTAGTTAGTTAGTTAGTTACAACCATAGAGGGAAACACAGAGAGCATTCCGGGCCGGGGGAGATTTACCTGCTGCGTTCCTGTAGTTATTGCTTGTAGCCGCGTAGTGGCGGAGAAGTAGGCGCGGTAGTTCCCTGTTGAAGGCCAGGTAAATCCAGGGATTAACGCAGCTATTCAGGCTGTACAGGAGCGTTAGGATTGTAAATACCGGACCTGGAAAGAAACAACCAAATTATTTCCATGTGTGTCCTCAAAGGAAACAAAAATTCCAGCTCCTAAGTTAGTTAGAGAAGTTAATGCCCCCTGTTTGATGTATTAAAACAGTTTCCTTTGTGCGTCCTTAATCCTGCAGGAACTTCGATTTAACGGCTTCTAAGAATATTAGCGAGAGGGGGATTTGTTGGCGAAACTTATCACTTATCACCGAATCCGGCTTGAAGCAATTTATCTTGAGTTCAGCGACAGCTGTGCCTTCGATCGAATAAATAAGAAGTTAGGCACGATTTTGTGGACGGTTTTACAAAACATTAAAGAAAGTCTCATAATGTCACGTTTAAAAAAATAATTCTAAATTCGTTTTTACTTTTGGAGTTACACAAAATTTAACGCTGGTTTAATTGACAAAATTTTTAGTTAGCATTTGACAAGTGCGGTCATCGACACAGGTTTAATAGCCGCGGAAGTTGTCTAGCATGAATTATCGACGTCTGCTTAGCTTGCAGGTCAAATTATTTTTCGGTCGATGGAACTTATGCAAAATTAATGTTTTAATGTGGGGAATTCCATGCTGACAAATGAAAACCAAGTGGTTTGAAATAACTTAAGAATGCTATACAACAGTTGGTATTTCATTCAAAACAATTAAAGTGCTCGCTCATTAAATGTGACGCTGACAGTTTTGGAACATCAATCTTTGGACCGGAACCTTTGGAAACGCACCTTGTGGCATCCGGCACGGATGGTATAAAAAGATACAATGCAACATGATGGAGGCGCACTTAAAAAAAGGACAATTTATTTCTTTTTGGGAACCAACGTTTTCTACAACGTAACAAGGCAGAGCACATCCCTTCCGTTCTTGACATGGTGTAAGCGCCGAAATTATAACTTTTGAATAACAAATTTTTCGTATCTTGATATGGTAAAGGCTTGAGAGTATCTTATTGTGACAATATACTAAGTGACCGTAACAATATGAATTTCTTAATTACGTCAAGATTCAAAATTTCTGTCGTGGAAATTTACTTTGGACAAGAACTTAAAAGATGGTGCTCCATAGGTTACTAAAAGGAAACTGTAGTTGTTGCTCTTCATTCGGGTGAATAAATTGTGTCAGAGTATTGTCGATCTTCTTTTGTTTCTTTCCTCGTTGTTTTGTTTTCGTTCTCTTTCATCGAATTGTTATAGTTCAGTTTTAAACTGCCTAAACTGCCAATTGAAGAATTTCTTTTTATAAAAAAAAGTATTCTGTCTATTGATCAACGGACATTCTCCTGTGTTTTGCTGGGGATGATAACAAATAAATCGATGTAAGACTTAAAAAAAATAAAGAGTGGACACTTCAAGCTTTTAACTGCGCATAACTGCAATTTAAAATCGACTGTTTTCCTGTAGTTTCTTAACAAGCTATTAGACTTTCTAGAAGCAAGTTTAATAGTTTTTAAGTTCTAGAGTCCAAATTCGTTCTTCAAATTTTTCCAACCTTTTCAAACCAGTTAAATTAAGCGTTTCTCGTGAACCGACACGCCACGTGTTTTCTTCGTTTGATCTAATTGACCTTGAGATAAGTTTAATTCGAGTCAGAGTAGATATAGAAAACAGACCACACCCTTTTCTCCCCATTTGAAATGCATTGACTTCCGGTCCAGTTTTCTGCCTCATCTGAGCCCGTGGTAAAGAGTGAGATGGAGCTCTCGAGAGAGAGAGAGACGGAGACAACATAGTTCGGGCGTCCGTCCGCCAGATGCCTGCGGCGCTGCTGCTATTTTCGTTAGTTCGGAAGTTGTCCCACAGATGGCCGTGACGCTGCTTCGTCGGAGCGTTAGTTCGGAAATTGTCCGCTGGGTGTCGCCACCGGTGTTTCGCTGCGGAATTTTTTCCTCCGTCCGGAGAGAGATTCGAACCCGTTCCTCGGCGTTCATGAGGCGTCCACCTAATAATAATAATAATAATTTATTTCGATCCGTTTGACCAATGACATGGTTTTGGACATAGTCAATTTTAAAAGATAAATAAAGAATAAAATATATTACAGGTAACACATTAAAAAGTGGTGCACAAAATTACTTTAATTTAAAATGAAGCATCTTCCAAAAATTCTTTGAATGTGTAATAACATTTTGTAATTAGGAGAGTTTTCATTTTTCGCTTAAACTCTTTATCATTTAGAGATTTGTAGTCATTCGAAATTTTATTATAAGCTGTAATGGCTAGGAATTTTGGCGATTTTTTGAAAAAAGTTAATTTATGGCGCGGAATTTCTAATGACAATCCATTTCGAGTATTATAACAATGATAATCATTTACTTTTGTCCACCGAGATGTATTTCCGTGAACATATAAAAGTAAATAAAATATGAACGTGCTTACAACAGTCATTATTTGCCATTTTTTAAATATGTCCCTACAACTTGTCTGCCAATGTACGCCTTCCATAAACCGCAAAGCTCTTTTTTGTAATTTAAGGATTCGTTCTAGTTCAGATCCAGAACCCCATGCTATTATGCCGTATGATATTAGTGAGTGAAAACAAGAAAAATAAAATGTTCTTAATGTTTGTTGGCTTACATATTTTTTTAGGTGTTTGATTTTGTAGCATATAGGTGTCAATTTCTTACACAGTTCATCTATGTGTCTTGTCCACTTACATTTATTATCTAAGATAACGTCTAAAAATTTAACATGGTCAACTTGTGTAATGCTATCATTGTTATGTCGAAGTAATAAGCTGTATTTGGATCATTTGATACCGTAAAATTTATAAATGCTGTTTTTTGTGCATTTAAAGTTAAATCATTTAGTAAATAGAAATTCTGAGTAGATAGTAGACAAGAATTTGCCGCTAAGGTAGCTGTTTCGTTAGTGGCCGCCTGAATAAATAGTGACGTATCATCTGCAAACATTACTGCGTTACTTAGTGGAAAATCGTTGACGTACAGTATATACAATTAATCCGCTCGGCCGTTGAGTCATTTGTTCGTATTCGTTTGAGATGTGTAATATTAACGACGCGCGCGGCGAATGATGTCCTTATTTTTTCGTCGAACACGGATGCAATGTTGGTTGCGTTAATTTTTTTCCTCCGTCCGGAGAGAGATTCGAACCCGTTCCTCGGCGTTCGTGAGGCGTCCACCTAAGCCGCTCGACCGTTGGGTCAGTTGCTCGTATCAGTTCGAGATGTGTAATAATAACGACGCGCGGCGAAGGATGTCGTTTTTTTTCGTCGAACACGGATGCGATGTTGGTTGCGTCCGGCGGTGTCCATCTGCTGACGAATTGCGAAAAGACGATCGCCGGCGTCTTGGAGACGTCGCGTCGGTAGGTTTCTGTAAAAAGAATGACGCGCGGGAGCATATAGATCGCTGCATGCGGCGTCGTTGCGGGAATTTCGAAAAAATGGGTTCTCGGGGCGTGCGCATTTCCGCGAGCAGAAACGGACGAAAACGATGCCGACGTGCGTATTAAAAAACAAAAGATGCGTTTTGCTTACGTAATAAATATTTACAAATTACATTTGCGTTAGTCATGGAACAAATACTGTAATTGTTTGTGTGATGCAGGCAAGATGAATTTGTTTTGTTTAAATTCGGACGTCAGGATCGGATTCCAGGTTTACGATTTCTATCGCTGGTAAATGCTCTTGGAGGAAATTTGCTTCTTGGTGACCTTTTACGTAGATTCGCTGATATCCGTGTGTAAATTGATGAAGAATATTCTTCACTTGTCTGTAAGGAATGTAACCGTCAGAGTAGCGTAGATAATGATAATTATTTTCCAACCAAATAATTTGTCTTTTATGTTCCTTTTTTAATTTATTGAAAGGAACGTCGGGTGGGCCGAATACGAAATGTCCTATGCCACACGCGTCTCTGATTGCCAATTCTTTTACCACAAAACGTTCCAATTGGAATCCTTCTATATCAATAACTAGCGTATTTACGTTTGCTTCTTTCTTGTACATTTCGTGCTTCCGGAGTAGAATAGGGTCGAGAATTTTCGATAATTTCTTAATACGTTGGCGGAAACGGATTCTGTCGCGTGCGTTTTGCATCCAGTTGTTGTCTTGCTCTTCTTCTTCATCATCATTCGCGTTAAATTCTATTACAACGGCCGGTTCTTTGGCAAATGTTAGTTACGTTTTTCCTCATAATTTCGCGTACACTCACCACTCGATGAAGCAAACGCAAAGACTGAGCGAGAAAATGCACTCGGCCTCCTTTCGTTTAGAGTGGAGGGGAAAATAAAAGCACTCATTGTTTAAAAAATATATTTCAGACAATTAAATACATAAAATAATATATATTTTGTCTAAATTATATCTCTAACTATATTCGTTGCGGGGTTATATTCAACGATCTTGTCGTGGATAATTAGACAGTATGCGACCATATCCGCCTTAAATTCCTATTCGTTCTCTAATTCTAATTTAATGTCGCCAGTCGAAGATTTTACGGACTCGTTCTGTTTCGAACAGTCTATAACGTAGAGAGCTTTTTTTTTGAATTCCGCCAAATTTAGAATCGGTTCGTTGCAATGTCCGTAATAACTGTTTTGAAAATCTGCGTACATCAGATAAGCAAAGCCAAATTTATTTTTACTCATTTCGAGATTTAAATTTTTATACGGATAACTTTCAGAATTGAGATGTAATTTAATATTTCGAATGTGTGCGTGATCAAATTCTGACGCGTTTTTAGTAGGTTTGTCTTTTCTAGCGTCTTGGAAAGCGACGATAACATACCTAGGTTTTTCTAAATTCGTAGACGTATTGGCCACATATCATTAAGGGTTGGGCGCATGCTTGGTAATTCATGTAGTTCCCATTGCCGATAAGGAATGAAAATAGATTTTGACTCTTGTAGAAACTGTAGCATTTTCAATTTAATCTCGTCATTGAGCGTAATGTGCGGCACGTGCCATTCGATTTTTTCCAAACTTATGCTTGCCGTTTTCGTCCCCGTACTAATGTAACAATTATTGTCACTTCTGGAACGAAGTAATATTATTTCTTGTTTGGCGTTCATTATGTTTTTCTTGTAGTCCTCACAGAAGCCGAGCAGAAATTTTAACGGTATGCATGCCATAAATGTATCAATATCAAATTTAGCAATATCAGGTCAACAAGCGATCGAAAGATGTCGCTACTTAAATGTTCATAAATTTATCATCTAATAAAGTCGGATGCTGGTCCTGAAAGGGCACCCATCCGGCCACTTGTAATACTTTACTTTCCGCATCGTTATAGGATAGGTACGGCTTAATGGTAGTTGTCACGCCTACATTTCGAACTTTATCTATTTCCTTACCGTCGAT
Source organism: Dorcus parallelipipedus (assembly GCA_958336345.1). NCBI lineage: Eukaryota > Metazoa > Arthropoda > Insecta > Coleoptera > Lucanidae > Dorcus > Dorcus parallelipipedus. The sequence goes on along the minus strand of OY284484.1, from coordinate 14,496,138 downwards.
TTCGTATCGGATCTCTTCAAAAAGGAACGAATAAGGATTATTTGTCGGTCGACACTCGCCGGTACTTTCGTCGCTCGGCTTGAAAGTTTTCTCGATGTACAGATAACTTTCGTGCGGATAGGTGTAAATATAATAATAATAAATTGTCTTTATTGCATAATTGTGAATTACAAATATGACAAGAATTTTTTTTTCCTTTTAATAACTACCAAATTATTTGCTAATTATGCAACCACAAGGTGAGGTTCAGTATATAGTGTATATAGTATATATCTTGATGATTGATTAAGATTCTCACTTCGTCGTTGTTGTTAAAATTTTTGTACGTCGGAGAATACCAGTGAAATTGCTTCTTAACGATAACTTCGTCGAAGTCGAGTCCTTCGGATAGATGCAACATTACCGTCGATATTTTTCACTTTGTAGCCTAAACTTTGCAAGAACAATATATTGCTCGATGTTAACCTTTGGGGAGCTGTCTTCTGAATGATGAATTCTGCGGGCTTGTTTTGTATATTATTACTGCTGTCGTTATTTTTGTCGTGGAAACGAAGGCCCATCACTTCACGTTTGCTTTTTCAATTCCAGACTGATTCGAACTTGTTCACCTCTTAAATTTATCGACGATCCGTTCTGATCGAGTAACGACAACGTAACGTTATCGATCTTGCGCACTCTTACAGGTAAATAGACGATGTTGCTGGGATTAATATTTATGCTGTAACCGGGATCGACGGACGGTGAAAATTCAAAAACCGTATACGACATCTTTTCGTTGTAAAATGAATCGGTAGCAACGTTACACTCCACACGGATTGTCATCACCTTTATAATTTCCACTGGTAAATCCGATTGATGTAATAGATTCGGTTCTAATATTTTCGGCGAAAAGCCCAACATTCGGCCTATCGAATCTGGTTTTTCAAAGTCGATCTTAAACACGCACTTTATGCGTACCATTTAATTCTGTCTGCAGGAATTTCTACTGATCCTCCACTTCGTAGGAGCCCGTTGGAATTTTGATAATCTTGCCGTCGCCGTAATAAAATTTGTTATTCTTTCGCTCTTCAACGTTAGGCCCAGTATGGTAGGTGTAAAGACTTAGTAATCCGATTTGATATTCGTAACGGGGATCCAGTTCGATAGGCGGGTAATAATTTGCCGAAAGCACGCTACTGTTGCCCACCAACGTGAACGTTCTCGACATGACTGCGTATTTTTTTGCCCTCTTTACGTAAAAATTCTAAGCACATATGTCCACAATTGTTGGCGTTGAATTTTTGATATCTCTTGTGATTATAGATTATTCGACTGCCCTCGAAATATCGAATCACTTCCGACGGCGGAGGAAGATTTCCAAAACTGTCGAAGTACAGCATGTGTTTATTTCTTTTAAAATAAGCGACCCAGAGCGTTCCGGGGCCGTTTTTCGAATCTAAATTTATTATGCCGCTTTAAAATTTACGAGGTTTTCTAAGTAAATCGTCACGCATAAAGACGCCTCTGAAATGTGGCACGTTTTTGTTTGCAAATTTCGCCAGATGGAAATCGGTCAGGTCTATCAATTAGTTTTTTTGTTGTTTCGGTTGACGAATGTAGAGACCGAGTCCCTTACGATACGGTTTCAAATATAATCCGTCGCCCTCCTTTCCCAGCGCGATGGTCTCCATCGTTCGATTGTGCCGTTTTGCTTCTTCCAACTTCCTTCTCGCCTCCTTAGCTCTGCCAATTGCGTGCGCAATGCTCGCGGATCCTCCGGCAAGGGAACCCGCCGCGCTGAGACCCGCTAACAACGGTGTGAGAAACGGTATGACGCCTCCTACTTTCGGAACGGGTATCACTCGAGGTTTTCGAATGTTCTTCTTACCGCCGCGCCGGCTTGTTTCAGAGCAACCTTGGGCGATGCTCAAGCGAGTTTTGTAGCTTCGTTCGCATTGTCCAGACGATCGAATTTTTTGACATTGTTGCGAATCTTCCTGACAACTTCTCCCAAGGCCACTTTACGAGAACCTTCGCCTCCGCCGTGACCGCTTCCGAGTTTTCGTTTGATTTTCATCGCAGAAGTAACAGCAAGAGACGCCAGTCTCTCTCCGGGTTTCGCGTCTATCGATTTAACGCGATTCCAAGCGCGCTCTTCTAGCTTCTTGTCTGCCAAATGTCTGTTCGGTAAATCTTTGTACCTGGATTAGCTGTAGCGTTATGTACAATGCGTTTTGGCTGTTGTGTACAGTAAAACACAAGACTCCAAACTCTTGCCTTTTAGTTATATTGACAGTTCTATTTATATCTTAACAAATCATCTCTAAGCCTACTCAGAATATATATAAACATATATAACTCTAAACATACTAATCCCACATCATCTCCCCGAGCCAATTAGTTCAGCGGTTTTTGGCTTTTTTTTTTCTGGTTTCTGATTGAATTCTGACCTAGCTGTTTGTAGCCATAACGATCGACTGGTTTTCTTTGCCGTTCACTGCGTCGCAATGGTTGCTGAGGAGTTTCAGATGATTTTTGTTTCTCTAAATTTTCAGTTGGTTGATTTTTATTTGGAGAGTTTTCAGAACTAGACGTTGGTGTAAAATGTTCCACATTCTTTTCGTTTTTAACCTTGTCAGGTGTGTTTGCCTCTGACATTCGATAACGCAGTTGGTCAGCGTGTTTCCTTTTTGTTTCACCATTGATTTCTACTGTGTAGGAATGCGTTGTTGTTTTACGTTTTACCATGCCCTCTCTACATCCAGTTGTCCTTTCATTTTGTACCCAGACAGGTGCTCCAGGTAGAAATGATCTTTCTTTCGTCTTGATTCTGGCTTTAAACGATCCAATAAATTAGGTAGACGACGTTTCAAAAACATGCCTGCTGGTGATTGCCCAGTAGTTTTCTGCGTTGATATTCTATAAGCCATCAAGACCGATTGTAATCTTTCTTCTAAATTACCTTTTTCCGTCGCTGTCAATCGATGTTTAAGGGTCTGGATAAATCTTTCCGCCAATCCGATGGTCTTTGGATGATACGGAGTCGTCCTAATTTCCTGGATTTCCAAATCTCGAAAACCATTCCATCAGAACGTTTATTATTTTAGTTGATGTAGCCTTTCTCATGCTTTTCACTTCGGTCCATTTAGAATAAGCATCAATCAAAACAAATAGCATACGATTTTCAATGGGACCAGCGAAATTAATATGAACACGCTCCCAAGGAGCATTTGGTACATTCCACGAATATAAAGGCACTTCCATTGGCCAGTTTCGATTTTGTTGGCATGCTGCGCAAGACTTCACAAATTGCTCAATATCTTCATCAATTTTCGGCCACCACACATATTGATGAGGTAATGAACGAGTTGCTACGATTCCTAAATGTCCCGTATGAAGCATTTCTAAAATACGTTGTCGACACGTCACTGGGACCACCACTCGTCCATACCAAATAATAATTCCATGGCTAATCCGTTCCAGTTTTCTTTTTTTAGTTTTACTATCTACAGGTAAGTCCTCTAATTTCTGATGATAAAGATGACGTAAATCACTGGCAATTTTCGATTCTGCTGCTGATCTTTCAGGTTGTGGTAATGGTAATCTGCTTAATGCATCCGCAATGGCAACTTCCTTTGCAGGTCGGTATTCGATTTCGTAAGAATATCCACTCAGCAAAAAAGCCCATCGAGCTAGCCGGTTCGCTGCCGTTTTAGGTAGTTCTCTATTTGGTCCAAAAATATATCGCAACGATTTGTGGTCGCTTACCAAGGTAAATTTTCGACCGTAGGTGTATTGATGAAACTTCGTAACTCCGAACACCAAGGCTAAAGCCTCGCGGTCAATAGAAGCATAATTTCTTTCCGATTTTGATAAAGTTCTGAACGCGAAAGCAATCGGCTTCTCAGAATCATTATCGTTATGCGCTAACCGCCATTTTTACTTTTTTTATCTTGACACCATTCAATTTTACAATTTCAAAAACACGTGCCCAGTCAAATCCGAATAAAGGCACATCTTCCACGTTTGCTACGACCAATTTCAAAACTCGTAGTTTACCAAAAGCTTCGACATCTACTGTTGTCTCCCCGAGTGAATCGATAGGTTTTCCACCGTAGGCCAACAGTGACTTTGTAGGTCGCAACATGGGTTTTCCTAATTTCTTCCAGGTATCGACTCCAACAGTCGATTGCAAAAGCTCCTGTGTCGAAATCCATTGTCAGTTTCTGACCATTTATTCTTGTAAGTACAACCGCTTTTTCAGTCGAAACATCTATTTTTCGAATAGATCTGTACACCGACTCTTCCGCATTCTCGTTGCTTTCTGAACTCAAGCTGTCTGATTGTGAATAATCGTTCGATGTCCCGTCGTGATATATTCGCTTCAATTTATTTCTTGGCTTTTTTTACGTCACGCTGTTTGGCTTTCTTTAAACACATTCTGGAAAAATGACCTTCTAATCCGCACGAATAGCACAGGGCACTAATCGCTGGACATTTCTTTTCGCCTTTATGTTTTTCTCTTCCACATCGTCCGCAACTGCTGGTATTTTCTTGTTTCCAACGTCGGCGGCCTGAATAATCATGACTTCTTCGTCCACTAGTCTTCTTGACTGACGTATCTTCTGTTCGACCCTTCCGACACTCATTTTCCGCTCTTTCAATTGTTTCAGCGAAGCGCATCACCTGCTCAAAAGTCAACTGCGCTACTCCTTCACGACCTTCAGGCCACTTTTGCCTGACTTCGATTTCAACTTTGTCGTGATTAATACCAGCTACGAAACGATCCCGTAAAATAAAATCGATGACATTCGCTGCATAACCAGCCACATCCGCCAGCTCCCGCAAAGCATTTGCGTACTGTCCAAAACTTTCATGTTCCAACCGATTTCTTTTCATAAAATCCAATTTCGCTGAGAACATAGTCATTTTGGGTTTATAATAATCCCTTAAAGCGTTCTTTACGTCATCATAAGTTTGATCATTTACGTCATTAGGGCGAAAATGATTTCTTTCTATTTTCAATGGTTCCGAGCCAATCCATGCCAACAAGAGGGTCCGACGAGCATTAGCATAATCTACGAGACTACCAATAATACCTTTCGCTCGAAATGCTTGTTCCATGGCAAAAATATAATCATCCCAGGATTCCTTTCCTTTATCGAACTTGTCGAATGAAAATCGTAGCATAGCATTTCGTAATGTATTTGCCTGCGTTGCTTCTAGTGCCATGTTTTCTTTTACACTTACAAAATCAGCATAACTGTCAGATCTCCAAAATCAATTTATTCCCAAACTAATGGAATCCCACCGGTGTCACCAATAAATGTAGCGTTATGTACAATGCGTTTTGGCTGTTGTGTATAGTCAAACACAAGACCCCAAACTCTTGCCTTTTAGTTTTATTGACAGTTCTATTTATATCTTAACAAATCATCTCTAAGCCTACTCAGAATATATATAAACATATATAACTCTAAACATACTAATCCCACATACGCTATGTCCTGTTCCTTGCAGGCTCGATCTAATTCGTTAATGCCGACGTCTCCGCGTTCCAAACGCTCTTTTAATTTCGTACCGGGTACGCAAAATTGATAACCTCCGGGTAGATGCAATTCGAGCGGTAATTTATTGATGAGAGAATTTAAGAGACCTGCACCACTACGCGCAGTCATTTGGTCTGAGAGACACTGCGGTCAACAGAAGCAGAAGTTAAATTTATATATATGTGCGCGCGCGAGTGTACGTGAAACATGCGAATTGTCAAGCAGCAAAATATGAATTTTTTGTGCGAAGAGACAGAATTGAACCGTCATCATTTATTACCCTCAACGATGAGATGTCTCGTCGCGGGAACGTCAAATTCTGGAAAAACCAACATCGCGATTTCCTTGATCGTCCATCCGAACGGTCTGTCCTTCGAAAATGTCTACGTTTACTCCAAGTCCCTGTATCAACCGAAATATCGAGCGTTGGAGCAAATTCTAAGTGAAGTGAAAGAAGTAAACTACTTTGCGTTCAAGGACAACGAAGAAATGCTGAATCCGGAGGATGCAAAAGAGAATTCGGTTTTCATATTCGACGACGTCGCTTGCGATAAGCAGGATAAGATACGAGATTACTTTAGTATGGGTCGTCATAAAAGGATTAATTGTTTTTACCTCTGTCAAACTTACACCCGAATCCTTAAACATTTAATTCGCGACAACGCTAACTTTTTGATTTTATTTAAACAAGACGAGACGAATTTGCGGCCTATATGCATACCACGTATGCATGGACATGTCCATTCGATCAATTTAAGTCGATGTGTGCTGAGTGTTGGAAGAAGAAATACGGGTTTATTTGCATTGATAAGGAGCACGATATAAAAGACGGAAGATATCGTAAAGGATTTGACAGTGACATACTGATATAAGCGTCGCCGCATCCAGGCAACTACAACAGTATCGAAACAGCTTTACAACCGGTAGCTGATCGGTAGAACAACTGCTCGGAAACGGTGGAAGAACTGGGCCCGGACAACTAAAACAGCTTTACAACTGGTTTTAACTGCTCGGAAACCGGCCAATTGGTTTAAGAATGGACAAAGAGAAGAAAATGAAATTAGAAATTATCAAAGCAAGTAAAGCGATAAGAAACAAGTATCTGGCTTTGAAAAGAGGTAAATTGGAACGAGACTATGAGCTGGCGCAAAAGTATAAACCGATCACCAAGTCTCTCAAAGAGCTTGAGCGAACGGTAAAAACTGAAAAAGAATCCTCTAATTACTTACATGTAAAGAAATCTGCCGATGATAGCATGGCGGAACCAGAAAGAAAACTGCAAAAGCAAGTCGGTCTTCCACAACCCAGTTTTGTTCAATCGGAAGATGTTGCTGGATATAATCCGTTTTCGTCCGAGGAGGAAGAAGAAATCGATGAAGAGAGAAGACTTTCCGATTACCAAAATTTATATCAAATAATGTCTCCCACTCCTAGAAACGAATACCTTAAGATGTACGATCCACTTCCCAGAGGATACATTGATGGTTTATTACAAGACGTCAATAATGAGTACGACAATGTGTACGGCATTCGCTATAATCCTGTTACGGACGCTTGGCGAATCGGCGATAGCGACGTGCAATAAAAAAAATAAGATTTGATAATTAAAGGTGTTACATATATTGGCACACCGGGGCTTTATGAATTACTCTTTAAAAAGCAACCGATCGGTCATAAGAACGAAGATCTCGAGAACTATCATCATATACTAGATCGTACGCACGCTCACAGAAGAGGCAATGATCCGGCAGGGCAAATAAAGGGAAGTCGAAGTGAAAAATACAGAAATATAATTCAACCGTTGTTCGAAAGAAGATCTCGCGCTAAAACTACACCCTGACTCCGAGTTGCCTCATTAGGAGTGTTAGTGTCTTCCTCTAGGGGATCCACTATTAGTTTTTTGTTATTTGGTTCCATATTGTTACCACGAGTAAGGGGGAAATAAAAGGTCATCATCGCCAGGAGCCCCGCTGGCGAGAAAGGCATTTATACAACGAGGTGCGCCCGGTTCCCCGAGGTTTGATCGGTAGAGACTGGTCTTCTGTCCAGCCACGCATCCCATCGGCCCGATCAACCTTAGGATTCAGGATTTGTGTGAGGTTTTCTCCTCTTGGTTCAGGCGGTTAAGCCCAGACCCCCAGCCCCCCCATATATGAGGAGACCGGTTTAACAGCGGAGTTTACACAGAAACCACCGCTGGCATCGTAAATCCCAGTGCAGGCCCATGGCCACGATACTACAGCTGGGCTGGGAGGGTTGGCCCGCGAGGTGGATTTCACCTGGCCATGTTGCGATTTTTAGGTCGCTCAGGCGCGGCCACGCGCTCACCTCCGTCTTGCGGATTTTAAACCGCTCAGGATACAGGGTCATTGCACATGATCGGTGAAAGATGGCCACCCATCCCGCAGCATCCAACCAGCGGAGGTGATCCGACAAGTGGGTATCGCAGGAACCTCCGATCCGCCACCTGGGGACGCGCCCGATGTGTACCCAGCGTATCGGGGTATCTTGCGTTTAAGAAACTAAAAAGTATCTTGAGTTAGTTTCTTAAACGCAATTCGGTGAACGAATTCTCCGGCGTTAGAATAAGCGAATGTTGACTTTTCATGCAGTATTAACTTTGTAATGATTTCGGATCCGAATAGTTAGGAATTATTGCTTTAAGTTTTTTTGTATTACGCACTTATTGATTAATTTGGACTGTTTGCGATTGGTTCAGTTAATAAAATTGTTTCATGCTTTGGACGTACCGTGTTTTTCTTAATTTTTACGCGAATTTCCCTTTAAAAAAAAATTAAGTGGCGCCTATTTTTTGTTTGGCCTTCGTGTTATGGTATCTTTTCTCCCCCCCCCCGTCGCACGTTTGGACTGTCGGCGGACTTTTTCGAGAGGAAAATATCTTTTCTCCCCCCCCCCCCGTCGCACGTTTGGACGGTCGGCGGACTTTTTCGAGGGAATGAGAACTCACCTCGTCCCACTGAAAGCTGCCGGCGACACCGGATTAATTACGCTCCGGTGTTAAACTACTACCATTGCTTATATATGTCTAGTTAGTCAACCGACGGAAATTAATTTTAGTTCTGGACCAAGTTTGATAGGGGGCGATGGACTAGAAGTGTAGCACTCCAGCAGACGTTAACAGGTTTGAATCTCCACTCATCAACTGTTTCCAATAAATGCCGTCTTGATTTGTTTGCGCTGTGTTGCACTGTGGTGTTGCCGTGTATTTCACCGAGTTTCGTTATAGTTGTGAACATAATACTTAAATTAGTCACGTTTTCTTTAAATTTCTCGTCGAATTTTTTAGGATGTCGGGGAACAAATGTAGTTATTTTATGTGCGAAAAGAGCCTGAGAAGAAACCCTGGACTTAGAAAATTTATTTTTCCCATTCATTACGATGTACGATGTAAAAAATGGATTATAAATTCAGGTTAACGAACATTGCCGCTAACAAGGGAAAGTCCCCAACACGAAAATTCGAGAAAAACTGAAACTTTGTGGGTTAGTAGTTCACCCTACGGTGAACACGGAATTATTTTACCTGCCCAAAAAGCCCTAAATGAGCAACAACACCCTTTGAAATTTCTGCGATTTTCGGTTTTCTGCAAATAACTCGGCAACCGATAGAGATAAAAATTAAAATTATATGACAAAATATTTACAACACAACAAAAGCAAATGAAAATTTAAAAAAAATTATTGGTGGACACTGGAATCATTTGGATCCTATTTCTATTGCGGCACTCTACATGTTTTAAATGGAACACTCTATGCTCGATATTTTGCTGGAAAATTCATTTTTTTTGCTTAATTAATACTTTTCAAATTTCATGTAAATAGATTTAAAACTAAAAATTCTGGAATTCACATGTCGAGGGACTCTCAATATATTTATACACACTCTTAAAAATAGTTTGTTACGGAGAAATAAGAAAATTTAATTAAAAATTTTTTCACAGAAAGTTAACAAAAAAATAGGATCTTGTAATGAATTTTTCTTTAAATAAATGTAAAACGATAAATAAAAATAAAACAAAATGCAGGCGATTTTGATATTTTTTTAAATATACAATCGCGTACAAAAAAGTGGACTGTTTTACGTCAATTTTATAATATAAAACTTTTGCCTGGTGGTTGTAATTATGAACTGAAACTTATGGATTACAATCAGTAATATTTATTTTTTGTCATCCGTAAATATCAGCTCATAATTACAACAACCTAGCAAAAATTTTATATTATAAAATTGGCTTAAAAAAGTAAACTTTTTTGTCGGCGACTGTAGTACGATATTTTTGTAAATTTTAGTGTGATAACAAATAAAACAAAAGTCTCAAATGTTCCAAAACTAAAGTAATTATACACAGGCTCTCGTTTTCCTGCAGATACAGGGTAGCCCAACGACAACGAAACAAACTGAATATCTCCCAAGAAAATTTTTGTTTGAAAGAAACGCAAAAATAGGTCGATTTATAATCCCAGGGGGACACTTTTCTATCCTATACCGAACCGTCATACGTCACCCCCCTCCCTTCCAGCTCTCTGACCAATAGAATTTAAATAGGAAATGTACCATGAATGGCATCTCATTGAAAAGGTAATTTATAGAGTAATGTGAATATGAATGTCCGAAAACTTGATTTTAGCGCCCTCTTTCGGGGAAAAAATTGTTACAGTTTAATTAAATTTAATTAAATTTCAGTAACGTTTGTGAAATCCGCCATTAGTCAGTTTTCAATATTTTTACGTAATTTCAATTCGCGCAGTGAATTACTATTAAAATTAGCTTTCATATGAGTTATCACACACTTTGGATTATTTAACAATTTTTTTCCCGAAAGAGGGCGCTAAAATAAAATTTTCGGACATGCATATTCACATTACTGAATTCTCTATAAAATTACCTTTTCAATGACATGCCATTCATGGTACATTCCCTATTTAAATTCTATTGGTTAGAGAGCTGGAAGGGAGGGGGATCACGTATAACAGTTCGGTATAGGATAGAAAAGTGTCCCCTTGGGGTTATAACATATGTCCAAATAAATTTCTGATAAAGGTAGGCCATGGAAGATAAATTATTACGTTATTTATATTAAAATATTGTCCAGTTCTTGAGTAGTTAAGTAAAATTGAAGTTTAATTCGCCATATCTTACAGCTTGATATGTCACAAGGGAGGAAGGATCTGACAAATGCATTGTAAATGTTCAGTTAGGTACCTTATATCTAAGTTTCAAATATTAGTTTGATAACTTAAAGGATTCAGAAGATGTTGCCAAAAGAAAAATAAGTTTCATCCCTCTTTCAGGGAATTATAACTCCCTTATTATTGACTTTTGGAAGAAAAGTATTGAAAAAAGTTGTTTTTTTTTGCGCCACTCTATATACTGTTTCAGTCTCAAACGAGGGTTTGGGACATCCTACATAATCCATGTTAAAGTAATTAGATATTTCTGTCTGGAAGGTAGAAAAGTACAGAGATTGGATAAGAGACCACATACTATAATTAATTTTATTCATGATAAGACGGTCGAAAGAATTTTAAAAATTACTACAGGAGAGATTAATTGCCATATAACAAAAATTATAAATCATCACAGAGCATCGTTAACTTTTGATTGCAATATTAATCAAATCAATATTAGCACATATCAGTTAAATACCAAAGAAAAATTTTATATTGTTATAAGAAACACAAATATGTTGTAAATTAATGTCAGTATTGCAAAATGTGAGTACAAACCCATTTTGTAAACATATTCACTCTCTTGTTGAGAACATCACTAGGGATAATACTTACGAAAAAAATAATTATTGTAATGAAAATTAGCAACCAGAAGCATATTTGCTGTCTGCACCTATTACATCAAGTATAAAAAATAACACATGCAATAAGGTTAAAAATAAAAGTGATAATTTAATAAATAATTTGAAAGATGTATTTTTTTTAAAGAAGATCAACAATCACTTTCTGAAATATACCAAAAATTGAAGGAAACAATACCACTTTCAATATTATTAAAAGGTCCCATGTAGGTGTGAGTAGATATGAAGGAACATTAAAGGATATTCGGCGAACAGTTATTCAACGATTGTAAAACTAGACCTTAGTAATATCAGTTACAGAATCAGCACATAAAAATAGCAGATGTCTTTCCATAGTACTAAAAGAAAAAGGCAAACCACAGAGAAAGAACTAAAAAAAAAACAGGTAGACAGAAATTGAGAACTTGAACATTATAAGTTATTTGTAATTTTGTTCATAATGTAATATTTTTTGTAATAACATGTAAATAAATATTTGAATTTTTCAGTATGTTATAATGAAATATTTTATGCCCTTAAATTAAACAATATTTTAAGTAATTTTGAAATGAACTTGGTTCAATATATTAATTTTTGTGGAAAATTTTAGCCTAATCAATCAATTTATTTTTTAATTTAAATTCTTTAGTGTCTTTTCTAGTTACTCTTATGATCAAATATGTATTTAAGAGCTTCCGAAATCCTAACTTCTGTAGGCACAATTCAAATTAACCGCTAATTCTCTCCCACCACAAGAAGTCGTGCGGAGATTTTAGCCGCTCGTTAGATTTCAGTGACAGTAGATAAAATAATTTTTCTTTCAGCCGAGTTTCAAACTTTATAAACACATGCCGTTCATGTATTTTGTTTTAATCAACAGTTATTAGATGGCAGCACATTCTGAAGACTAGGTTGACTAACTATTAATACATAAACAATGCTACTACTTATCTACACAGGTAGGTAGCAACGCAAAGCGTTCTTTTATTCGTAGTCTGTTGTATCCATCAGTACATGACGTTACTGCATCAGGCCCCAACTAATGCTTTCAATCACAAATTTGCGTTGAAATAAAGAATATGTCCGAATGATGGATCTGTGATGCCATCTGATTACAACTAATTGTAATAAAAGAACGACTGTTGATGAATCTGAGTGATCCATCAAGCTATAAAAGAACGGACTTGATGGAACTGATGTCATCAATCGGGCTTATTGATGAAATAAAGAACACGCCCCTTTTATGAACTGTCATCTCGTTTTAGCTTTAGTAATAGGCGCCATGCACATTTCTGCATTCAGCGCCGCCTGGCCTGGTGATTTGTGTATTAGTGATATGAAAATATTTCTTGAGACTCATTGCATGGGAATAATATCACTCTTATGACAATTTACGATTGTAGTACATAATACTTGAGCTTCCTGGTATTGAAATACATTACAATATTCAAATTCAAATGTACACTAATAATTTAAAACAACTCGTATTTTCATACCACTAATACAGAAAATGGTCATTGGCGGCGCTGGCTTCGCATGTGCATGGTCCCTATAGTACAAAATTAGAGCCGCTTTATTTTTACGTCAAGGACAGGCTCCAAGCAACACCGAAGCGCAGTACCTACAGTGCATCGTTCTTTTTACCAAGGGTTTGAAATTCTAAAGCACCTTCCCCTTGCCTCTCACGGACTACCAATGAACTAAGTGCACGGAACCCTAATCTGAATTTGACAGTTTAGAGAAATCTTGTCTTATTAAGTAATTATTATTAATAATTAATTATCAACAATTATCAGACAAAATTGATACTATTATTATGTATGTGCATACATTATTTATTGAATTAATAAAATATTAACTGAACTGTGAGATTTTTTTGAATCGTATAAATTTAAAATAAAATATTTCAGTCCAAAACGAAATTTCATTATTGCAAATACATACATATTGTAGACATTTGTATAATAAAACGTTTATGAAAAAAATAATTAAAAAAATGTCTCGTATTTTCAGTAAAAAAAAATAAAAATTTCGTTTCTCTACAGGAAGTAGATGCGTTCCCGCGCTCTTTTGCCTATATCACAATGGCGGCCAACTGTCAGCGCTTGCTTCATTTGGTATACGGGTAATGTATAGCAGTTGTCAGTCCATTAAACGTCCTTGTTCTTCACAAACGTTTGTTTATAGTAGGCAAGGTTCATAGACCAAAAAAAGATAGACATTTGCCACAGGGTTACCAACTGTACGAAACTAAAACTACAAAGTGGTCAAGAATAACTGTTTGAGTTGGCAATACAATTAAGAGCATTTTTATATTCAACTATTTGCAACACTGCTACCGGATAATGTCTTGTTGGTTTATTTGACGTAACCTGAACACTGACAAGACTGTCAGTGTTATGTGAATAAAAATTAGCGTTTTTATTTGAATTTGGAATGTCAACTGACGCTTGTGAAGTGACGGCTGTCAGTGTCAAGCTTTTAACAACCGGAAGTTACTCCAGTGGTACCATTTAAAAACAAAATTCAGCACTGTCAACTCAAACAGTGATTCTTGACTACTTTGTAATAATCTCCTCCCCTATTCTGTAACTCATAACGATATCGTTAAATATCGATAATCGTTAAGTGAGATATTTTGACCAATCAGTGCTTAGATATAACGGATTTCTATATCCTGATTGGTTAAAATTTGTCACTTCACGATTATCGATACTTAATGATGTCGTTATGAATTGTACAATTATACAATGAATTATTCAATGTGAACGAAAATGATTGAACGTTCTTCAAAAATATGTAAATAGTAATTTCGATATGAAAAACCCGTAGAAAACTCATATAATAAACAAACCAGGCACAATATACGAACGCTATTGATTGTCACCTGACCTTGAGTATTCAAAAACGCGAAAATTCTCTAGACGGAAAGTAGTTTTGATCACCTTCGTGTACCCCTTTTGGGTACGTGAACCTTTCATTTTTGTTGTTATTTTCTTATTTTTGTTAATTAAAGAAAGTTAATACATAATGAAACAGGGATTGGGTTGCCAACTATTTAGATTTAAGTATTATAAATTAGCTGTTAATTTTTTTTCTGTCTAGGGTTAAATATTAGGAAATTAAAATAGCGATTTAGAACAAAGAAAACAATTAGGAAAAAATTGACAATTTATTGAAATTACGTCATAATCGAAAACCGAGTCAAGCGGTAGATATAGGTTCGAACCCGACTTGATACTTTAGCGTTTTTTTTTGTTTTTTTTTTTTCTTTTCAGGACACTCACTGAAACTTTGAGGACACTCAGACAACAAAATCTTAAATAATTAAGAAAATAAACAAAATCAAGAACTTGAAGCAGTTGTTTTTTTAGGGTTTTCCAAAGGACGACTTCTATTTGCTACAAAACGGCAGAATCCTCACAGAATCGACCCCGCTGAGCGAACATGGTATCCACGTGGTTCCCAAAATTTTGGGCGGAAAAGGAGGGTTTGGGTCCATGCTGCGCGCCATTGGCGCTCAAATCGAAAAAACCACCAACAGATAGGCGTGCAGAGACTTGAGCGGGCGAAGGCTAAGAGACATAAATGAAGAAAAGAGGTAAGTTCGTATTTGCCTTTTGTTTATCCAACGTTCTTCATTTATTTTCCTTTCTTTTCATTTCTTTTTTTAACGTTCAACTTTCTTTCGTGCCTTTCAATTTTCTTCTCCATTCCTTCTTCTTCTTCACTTCATTTTCATTTTCTATTTACTCTTCTTTGTCTTCTTCAATTTTCAACTTCACTTCGTGTATTTCCTTCGTTTACCTGTGTTTTAATCAATTCAGGTTGAAAAACTGGATCGCCCAACAGACCGAGAGAGAGAAGGAAATTGAAGAGCGCAAGCGCAAGAAGATCGAGAAGCTCTGCCGAGAGCCGATGCACGAGTTTCACGACGAGAACTATGACAAGGAGAGATCGGAGCTTCCGGAAAGGGTGGAGGACGCCATCGCGCAAGGACTCGAGGCCTCGATTTCGAGAGAGCAAGCCCCACAGAAGAGGAAACACGAACCGGAATTAAAGAACGTCAAGAAGAAGAAACCCAAATTATGGTGAGTCTACCCCCCACTCGCCTTGTGCAGCTAGGAAACAAAACGGAATAATTTTTTTTAGGGTTGATGCTGACGTTGAAGATGTGACCTGAGCTCTAGCGAAGTCGACGGCGGCGCCTCCAGCGGAGAAAACGCGAACGACAAATCAGAATCGGTACCACCTTTAAGACAAGACGACCTTGAACACACCAGCGAAGAATTAAACAGCAATAACTGTAATTTATAAGTTTTTAAAACAATTAAATAAATTCGTTTTAGTAGATTCTGGTTTAAAGGACCTTAAGTTACGTGGGGAATTTAAAAAGTTTTGGACCCGATACGAAAAGATCCAATACAACACTTTCACTACTTTAGGAGCTCTGTTGGTTTTATTCACTCTAAATGTCATACACTTTTTGGGGCCAATACTGAGAGGGGAAATATAAAAAGTTTTTGCCCCCCCCCCCCCCGCCCGTCGACATTAAGAAGTGAGATGTCAAAATTTACTTTTCTCTTCTGAAGGTTCTAATCATCTACTTGCTTTACTATTCTTTGGGCCTTGATCTTGAGCGTCTCTGTCAACATGAACATTTAAAAATAAGTGTAATTGTACTTCCTAAATTTATTTGCGTCTATGTAGCGATCTCTAGTAGTAAGTAATCGAACATTTTTTTTGTGAGGATGAGTTTATTTATTCCAGGTTTTTATGACGCACTTGTACGTCTCTATGATCCTCCAGAAGGGTTGATAGACACGAAGGGGGACAGCGATGCCCCAAAGCTCCCTCGTCACCTCCAAGGCCAAAAGAAACATGATCGTGCCCGTCACCGTCTCCCATCGATAAGAGTTGTTGTAAATTCGTTTGAGGGCGCCACACAGACCGGGCGAATCGATGTTTCGGGACGCGTCATCAACGGGCAGGGATTTTGTCGTTGAGGGCTCCTCTTTGGGCCAGGTGACCCGCGAAGATTTGGGCGTGGGCCGTCCTTGGCTCGGGTCTTCTTTAAGGGAAGGTCTCGGTGATTTGGGTGAAACGTTAGCGGTTTCGGAGGTCGCGTCCAAATCGGTGACTTTCTGTTCGATTTCGGGGCCGTCAGCTATGCTCATGATGATGATTTAACTGTGAATTTAGATGAATGACGTTTGAGAGTGATACGTGTCAGGGTAGTATCCAACGATATCCTGATAAAACAGCAACAACAACAACAAAAATCGCAATATTCTCGTGTTGTTTGCAAAAGAAAAATCATCGAATTTCTTGAAGGTCGTAACTTAGGACCAATTCAGTTCAACTTTCCATTCCACTAATTCGATAGTTTGGCAGGAATATTTAATAATATTAGGATTGCTCATTCCCTAATCTATAATGACAATGTGTTGTTACGACAGCAGTTAAAATTTAACGACTAACGTTTAATTTTTTTAAATCAAATTTAAACGAGCTAAAAAAAATATTTAAAATAAATGTTTGCGCCTTTCTCGATTTCACTATGTATACAGTGTATCCCAGAATGAGTAGGCTACCACGGGTAACTTTCTTATTAGTGAAGATGGAGATTTGGTTAAATGGGCAATATTTTGCAGTTTTATGTGCTGATTCAGATTCCGTTGAGAAAATTTGAAAATTCCGAATAGTTCAGATATTATCGCAGAAAAACTGAAAATCGCTATTTTCTTTAATGTCCAATAACTTCGCAATTATAAAAATATTAAAAAATGTTTCATATGAAAGTTACTATGTTTGATAAAATACAGCTGAAAATACAGTCAAAATAAAATTCAAGATGGCGGCTGTCAAGATATTAACAGTAACTTTCTTATTTTAAATGGACGCCATATTGAATTTTTGTACGATTAAATAGCATTCTTTCTTCTCGTTTCAACCGTGTATCAACGTGTCATTTTTGTCTCATCAAAAATTTATCGGAATTATGTAAAATCAAATGTGAATGTAACTATTTCGTGTGGTAAATAAAACATTTTTTGAACTTCCGGAGGCGCTATGACATTGAAGATAGAATATGTGCCTACTGACAAAAATCAAAGTGCAAAAGCAAACAGGCAAAAAGAGCAAACTGCCAATGGACAAATTAGAAACGAATTAAATACTGAGAAAAGAAAGTACAATTGAACACAAACAAAAAAATGTATGACAAGTTAAATATTTTAGAACATTTTTAACTACAGGCCTGGGATTTAATTTGAAATAGCAACCGAAGAATAAAATGTCGCAGAAAAGACGAATGGAAAAAGTCATCAAAAAATAAAAATAGAACGAATAAAATAAAAATAAAAAAAAAAGAAAATAAACAAAAAGATTTACGGCCGGCGCTGAGGAACTATCTATTGACCTATTTATTGTGTTTACGGTTGAACGACCCTCCAGAATCCGCGATAAACTGATAATATTTATAATCTCGTGATCTTCACTGTAAACCCTGGCCTTACGTTGTTGTAACTCAGTTCTTTTGATGCGTCGGCGAATAAACTTGAGAGATTAAAGGAACTTAAATACGTTTAAATAAAAACGCACGAAATTAGTTTTAATTAATTATTTATTGCAGAAAAAAAGGTAAAAACTCCTTGTACCAGCCACTATGAGCGATCTAATGAGCGAGAAACCCTTGCGTTTAAACAAATACAATGAACACAAAATTACGGTTATCAGAAAGTACAGTAGAATGCGCTTAACAGATTTCACTTTCGAATATCGGAGCGACCTAACTGACTTCATATCACGCAGCTGGTGGTCTCGTGCACACGCAAATAATTGTTGGAGAACTCTTCTCCTCAATTAAATTAACAATTAATTTAAGTTTAACCGTTGAGTGAAGGAGTTTAATAAGAGGCGCAGCCGCATGTATTTTTTCGTAGCCAGGACAGAATCAGAGATTAGTTTGGTCGTAAACTTCTCTGTTTAAATGCTAGGATACGATATTTCTTAGTCGAGAACCTATTAGTATTCGACGTCCTGCGTTGCCTATTTAAGGTTTAAATTACGCGAAATGTTCCTTCACTTCCAATAATGAATTCCGATATTCTTTCCAACATTTTGATATTGATTTATTTTAGAAATAAATGTAAAACGCAAATCGTCTAATTTCTATTTAAGGCTTGCGTATCTTTATATTTCTTCAATCAACGGTTCAACTTATGCCGTGTTCCAAATGCAGTTCTGAATCGTTTAGTATGTACCATTGATCATATCAACAAGAGATAGCTAACTCCGTGTAAAATTTTTGGTACACTTCCCCCTCCACAAAAATGCTGCTTTTGTGCTGAATTTGAAGATGTCGCTGATGATACTGCAGCGCCCTCTCGCGTCATTATTAACAAAAAAAATTTGAAAATCCGCGGGACATTCAAATTCAAATTGAATACTTTCTGGGGCATAAAAAGATGTAATAATTATATTCGTTACTTAGAAATCAAATATGTTGTACATCTCACCGTAAAAGTTATGACTTCGTCAGAATTTAACGACAAAATCACAAAATTCACGACAAGTATAAAACACATTTGATTTAAAAGTACCCAAATATAATTATTACATCTCTTTATATAATTTAGGATTGAACAGAAATTTATAAATAAAAACATTGAAACGTCACTCAATTTATTATATGTATAACGAAATAATAATTAATAATAATAAAACAATTGTGTACAAATTCCAATTTTCATTGCAAAAAAGTTTCTGCATGTTTACGTATTCATAGTGGATGCAAAGAGAATAATATTGCTACTAAGGCAATTTACACAACTTCTTAACCTATGATAGAAAAATGTGTTAGGCTTTAATCAGCAATTGTAGTGCATAAAAAAACTGACGAAATTATATGCTTACATCTTCAAAATTTTACAGTATTTTACATAAAGAATATGTATGTACAGCTAAGGAATCATAAAGTACAACAAGCTTTTTAATTTTAAGATAGTCATACAAACCAGATAAGTAAAAACAAATAAAAACAGATAGTAAAAGTAAGGTAAGTTGAAACTTGCCGGGTATTTGTCATCCCAGTTTGTAATTCCGAAACAACTTAATATGCTAAGAACAACTTTAAAATACAAAGCACAACAAATAAAAAGCAGGCAGACTTTGAAGAAGTTTTTAACCGAGGAGATATTTCAGTATTCACAACTTGTACTTTACAGTTAATAATGATAATAAATGTTTTTATTTCTCACTAAGAAAATAAAAAGAAAGAAAATACAAGGAAGATAAAAATACAAACCGATAATTAGTGAGAAAATCACGTGGCGTGAGCAGATAAATGCTGCCCTTGTTCTTCCTTTAAATCCTTGATTGACAGAACAAAAACAATAAATTAAATTATGAATAAAGAAAAATCAAATGCCTAAGACTAAAACTGAACTAAAATTAAAAGCTAGTCATATGTATATTCTACCACGGTTCTTCGAGATCAGATTATGTCCTGAAACACAAAACTCAGGATTAGTATTAGTAGTCCATGTTACATAATTCTCTAATGTAATGTTTACTAGCCTTGCATGCAGATTTTAATTTTTTCAGATGTTGGTGTTTTATCTGCAGAGCATTGTAGAGTATGGTTTTCTTTGGTGATAGTGGCAGTGTAGAAAACTTCTTACGCTGCTCTGATGATAATAATCGCAAACTTTTTGGTTTCGCAACAGTCATAACAGAAGGACTGCAAGGATCTATCGATATTTGTGTCGAACTCAGTGAAGAGATTGATGGGGCATTCATAATGTCAACGGAGGGATATATGGAAGGTATTTGTGTTGAAGGATTATAGGACGTGGATGGATATACAGTTTGTTGGAGGGCAGGCTGTTCAAGAGATGGTAAACTTACTGTAACATTATCCTGAACCGCAAGTGTAGGGATAGCATTCCAGTTTAAGCTCTGAAAAGTGTTGTTTCGAAATGACGCAGGATTGAAATGTCTTGCACATAATTTCCTCCTACTGGCAAATTCTTCTGCAGACTCATTCAGATAGAAAGCAGTAAGCCATGCTTGACATCTTGAAAAAATATATTAACATTAACACACTGAATGTCTTTATATCAATGCAACATGTACAAATGCGGAATTTAAAGAAGCGTACACTCAAAATGTCTCGCTGTGAACTTGGCTTAGTTTGAAATTCAGATAAAGTGTCAGTTTCGTCAGTGTTTGCTACTTTCAATTTTAGCGAATGTTTCTCTGTTGCAAATGGGAAAAATACAAAAATTAATTAAATCAATAAAATGATTTTTAATTTCAAAATTTTATTAATTATTACTTAACAAAGCGAAATGGCTGGAAAATGGTATGTACTACTTGTTAGCATACATACCCCCACCAAGTGTGCAAAGTATGAGCATTGGTATGAGGCTGTATGTTCCAAATGAACGATAGAGGCGCTTTCTCAGGAGAAAGTATTGAATTATGAGTAATTGGCAGTCATGTAGATCACTGTAAATGCATATGCTGACTTCATCAACTGGGAATATTGGGGTTAGTAAATTATTATTATTGATTGTTCATTATTCTAAAGCGGTGTTTATGGATTATGCACATAATGGAGAATATAAATGAAAGACAAGGAGATATAAATCTTCCCAATGTGCTTCTCGAGATTTGAGTAATTCAATTGTTGAATTTTCTGTACCTAGTTATACGGTGTATTTTTTTTTAAAATGCCATAAAGGTTGGCATTGAAAATTAAAACTCATGTCGTAGCTTGGCATGTAACACATGCCAAAACTGAGAATTTAAAGTAAATGAATGGAGCTAAGACATGAATTTTCTTTTCCACAGCCACCCCTTATGGCATTTAAAAAAAAACACATAGTATATGCAGCTATATAAATATTTGTCCACTCCTACCACATATTGTGTTAATGAATTCGTATAAATTACAATTAAAATAGGTGATGTTTTACGTTATACACTTACATTTAAATGTTTAATTTATTTCTGTATTTTCTGTCATTATTTCTACTGCTGTAAAAGACCACACTCTGTGATTCACGGAAAAAACTGACATAAATTGACACTTACAATCACCGATTATGCCAACTGATATGTGTTGCTGTTGTTTATAAAATTGGCAGCACTGGGAAGTACGTAAGATCGCATTTAAGTATGCTTGGCATTCACTACGCCTATTTTTCTGTAGGTGGATACGCGACCTAAAATCTAGTACGCATTGATCTGTCAAATGTGCATTTGGAACACGGCATAAGATTGGTCTTGGTACTAGTGTTTCACACTTCAGATCATACTCTAATGGCGGATTTCACAAACGTTACTTAAATTTAATCATCCGTTAAAAATAAACGTTGCCATGGTTACATGTGTTGAAGGTATAGGAATGATTATTCTTAATCGATGATTAAAGTAACGGACATTTAAGTAGCGACATCTTTCGATCGCTTGTTGACCTGATATTGCAGTAGGATTAACAAATTGAAGCCAGTCCGCCACATAATAAGTCATCCCAATTTGACCGATTTGCACAAAAAATGATTAAAGTAACGTTTGTGAAATCCAGCGTAAGACTTGTTCTGCTCAATCAACCAACGCACAGTGTGACACACTGGGTCTACAGTGTACATAATTAATGGAAGTAATTTGAAAAAGGAAGAAGAAATCGTCACACGTTAAATCATCAAACGAAGTGTAAAATACTGAAGAAAAACAACTGAAAACGTAAAAGAAAGAAAAAGTAACTCGAGGATGAAATGAGATAGCGGAGAAAAACAACTGAAAAACAATTGAAAAATACTATAAAACATCCAAGACAAACAGTTGAAAACACAAAGAGGAAGGAGGAAACCAAATCGTATGTATTAAAATGTTTATTTAATTTCTGAAATCCAATAGAAGAAGGTGACATTACAGGTGACAAATAGTGAATCAACAAAGAGTGAAAATTAAACTAAGTGGTAAACAAATGGAAAATTTCACATAAAGTATTGGCATATAGCATGTATGGTTCAATGTAGTAGCTCTTCTCTTTTTAAATCGATTTGAATTTCGTTTCTTTTTTCGATCATCTCGAACCTGTCCTCGCCAGTCATAATAAACAGTAGAATTCCACACTATTAATTCTTTTGCTTGTGCTTAGGCGTCAAATTGTTTTGCACTTCGCTTAACGCAGTCCGTTTAATCTGATTGACAAGAGGACCTTTTGCCTCTCCCTCGTATAAATTTGGAGTAAAACCAAAACTTACCGAGCGTTCCCCTTAAATGTGATTCGGATGAAGCAATGCGCCTCGATTTTCATTGCGAACGAGCAAATTCCATCTCTGAGGATAAACAAGCTCGCTTTGTCTCGGGTGACCTTGATTTGTCGATAACCTTGCCTCTCTCCTCGTATGTTTTCCGAAGAATTGTTTACGCTCGCGTTTTATTCGATTCAGATATTCGCGGAATCTGGTAGATTCCTCCGAAATAAAAACTTAAGGAAAATGTTACAAAAGAATGTGATTGGAGACGGGCAGGGGGCTCCATACTTAACCTCTCATTTTTCTCTTAGGATTTTTATTCTAAGACGAGACGTTCAAATCGCAACTCAAAACCAGACGCTCTTCGTTGAGATTAGAAGTCTCGTGATTTTGTTTTACCAAGTCACCGAAACGTGGCACTCAATTTTGTTTTAAAAAAAAAAAAGTTTGACCCAATTGGGTTTTCTAAGACCGATAACAAGATAAGCGTACTTGAGAGTTATTGAAGGCGTTTCAACATTTTGTTGGCTTTATGAAATGATGACGTCGCGTCGCACAGTTTAACGATGTAATGGAAGCTACTGGACATAGTTGTTATAGCTACATAGGTGTACAGATTTTTATTAAAATTTGTATACTTTGTGTCCCAAAAAGTTTTATACAAATGGAGAAAAAGTTTATCTTACATTTCACAAAAAAAAACTATTCTTTATAAAAAGCTCTGCATGACTTGTAGATCCATAATCAGGTACAATTTTTTTAAAAAATTGGCTGGAATACAGGGAAAATAAAAAATAATGATTTGGACGGAGGGCAAAATACGTTCAAACTGTAGTGGAAAAGCAAAATGTTCATTGAAATTGTAATTAAATAGCAGAAAATTATACACATTTGTAGATTATTGATATTCCCAGATAAAAATTAAAAAATAAACACCTCAGCAATTGTTAGATAATTTATTTTTATAAAACATTGATACATTCTTTATCAATTTTTATCTGGGAATATCAATAATCTACAAGTGTGCATAATTTTTTGCTATTTAATCACAATTTCAATGAACATTTTGCTTCTCCACTACAGTTTGAACGTATTTTGCTCTCCGTCCAAATCATTATTTTTTATTTTCCCTGTATTCCAGCCAATTTTTTAAAAATTTTGTACCTGATTATGGATCTACAAGTCATGCAGAGATTTTTATAAAGAATAGTTTTTTTTGTGAATTGTAAGATAAACTTTTTCTCCATTTGTATAAAACTTTTTGGGACACACTGTATGTATGTGTTGTCAATGTCACCTGCAATAGATGGTAAAAATTTAACTATGATTCATGGTCATTTCATGTTAACCAAGCCAACATTTTTCTTTAATTTTTTCCTTTTAATTTATTACAAATTCAGTTTTAAAAAAATTTCGAAAACAAAATCAATCACGTTTGACCGTCTCTGAGTTCCTTTTTTATTGATAAGGATTCAAACAATCGTGTTTGACCGTCTCTGAGTTCCTTTTTGACCAGCATTCGAACAATCATGTTTGACCGTCTCTGAGTTCCTCTCGGACAAGCATTCGAACGTCATGTTTGACTGTCTATGATCTCTTCAATGACAAGCATTCAAAACGACTGAATTCTTTGAATTTTTTTTAATCTAGTTTTTTTCACAGAAAGTTCTCGTTTCAAATGTATCAATTAAAAAGTTTCTGAGTTGTACATAATGAGTGTCTAAATAAAAATCTGGTCAAGTAGGTTGTGGTCGAAAAGTTTTTCGTTGCATGCATGTCGTTTCTAAGTTCAACGGCTAAGCTTTCAAGTGTAACGTCAAAGTGATTTTGCATTAAAAATAGTTTTTCTTTTCACAAACTACTAAAAAATGCCCTTTTCAATTGAAGAAAAGACATTTATGATTGAAAGTTACTTTCGAAACGGTCGCAAAATTAACGGTGTCTGGTCCTATTCAATTCAAGACTGTTTGGAGGAATTCCTTGTCCAGTTCCCAGAAATTGTTTTTGATTATAAACAATTTCTAGAGTGTCTAAATCGAAGTGTGGCATTATTTCTACAAACTGAACAATCTTAGAGAACGTATATTTGATAAGTGTCAAGAAATCAACAACTCTCCGGATTTACTGTTACGTAAATGTTGTTAATGGAATTAAAAACAGAATTATTAAATGTTACCAAGAAGGGGGTGGGCATATTCAGCATATTTTATAATAAACGTTTTTAAATTTCACGTTTTCACATCTTTTACGGCAAAATCACTTTTAACAAGGAAATGATAATTCAGTATCAATTTTGACGTTACACTTGAAAGGTTAGCCGTTGAACTTAGAAGCGACATACATGCAGTGGATAAATTTTCGCCCACAACCTACTTGACCAGATTTTTATTTAGACACTCGTTAGATGGCGCCACCATTTTCTTTATGTCTTATTTATTATGGAAATATTATGTAATAAAGTGGCAACAAAAAAAAAACGTAATCGACTACATAATTTGTTTAAATTCCGTTTTTAAGTTTTTATTTTTGATTTTTAACTGTGAGCTACATTCAAACGCCTTGCTTGACTGTCTGTGGGTTCCTTTTGACATGCATTCAAACATCATGTTTAACTGTCTATGAGTGCTTTTCTCACGAGCGTTTTAACGTCTGAATTTACTTTCTTTTTTTTTAATCGAGTTTGGAATTTTTCTCTTCAGAATTCGCTGCATAGTTCTCGTTTTATTTGCGGATAGAAAAATTGTACACTGTATACAGATGGCACCACCATTTTCTTTATGAAATCACTTATTACGCGGAGACGTTCCGGACTAGTTCGGAACGGTTAAAATCAAATGCCCATCGAAATAATAATCGATTTTAACAACGCTTTCAAGTGAATAACTTTCATGAGTGCATGGATTTTAAGGTTCCGAACTAGTTCGGAACGTCTCCGCGAAAAGGCCTAATAAAAAAGTCAGTAGAAAACATCATCTAAATAGTTCATTTAAAATTTACGGCTCAAAAATTAAATATTGAATTTGTACGTAGATGGCGCCACCAGTTTCTTCGTTCATGAAATTATTATGTAACTAAAAGAAAAAAATCAGCAGAAATGTCATCGATTAATTTGTTTAGATCATGCGTTTTTTTAAGATTTCACTTGAAAATTCGTTGTTATGGTTGTACGTAGATGGCGCCACTTATTTTGTAGCTTTTGGAACTTCCTCCTCGCGAGTAAGGGCGATAGATTTTTTTTGTAATTTATTTTGAACGACGTTTTTAAATTTACCGCTTATAGAATTGCTGAATTTATACATAGATGGCACGACTCTTATTTCTTTGTTTAGAAAACCTAATAAACAGAATTACCGAATACTGATGAAATTTTTTCTTTATATCTTTTGTTTTTTTTTTACTTTTTTTGGAAATTTTACAATTCTCGTCTCATATTTGTTAATTATTGAATTCGCTGATAGATGGCGCCATAAGTTTTTGTATTTATGAAACTATTGCTATGTCTTTAAATAATTGCTTTATTATTTTTTTCAATTTTGCAGAAACGTTCAGAATTCATGTTTTAAATTTGCCACTTAAAAAATAAATGTTGAATAGGTATATAGTTGTTGAATTTATACATAGATGGCGCCACTCGTATGAACATAATTATAATGGCCGGTGTGACATTTTGAGAAGAGCTTATAAATTTAAGTATTGTTTGGAATGTGAGATTTTTACGTGTTCTGTATAATTTCGAAACACATTCTGATTAACACCAAAACTTCAAATTAAAGGCCAATTAGAATGTGACTGACATTTTGTTAAACCTGCATAAAATGTCATATTTTAAACTCTCCTTAAAATGTTGGTAAAACCGGCCGTAAGTTATTTATTTATATATTTTTAAAATATTTTTTGAAACTTTTACAATTTTCGTTCGTTTAAATTTGTTAATTGATGGATTCGGGCGTAGATGGCGCCACACACTTCTTTATATTAAATCTACCAATGAAATAGAGGAAACGTCTGTGAATAATCGACTTATACAATTTTTTTTATTCCAGAAACTGACATAATTCTTGCTTTAAATTTGCCGTTTAGAAATAAATGATGTTCAATCTGTACATAGTTGGTGAATTTATACATAGATGGCGCAACTCATTTCTCTGTTTTTACCCTGCTTTGTGTTATAAAGAGTTTAAACCTCAAGCACACTTTTTATTGCCGTTTTCCATTACTCAGAGCTGACTGTATCACTGGAATTTTATTCTCGCGAAATGTATAAAAAAGCAGAGAATTTCAATCGTTTACGTCTTAAAGCGTGCATTGTGGCGTTGTTCTGGAATAACTGCGCCACTGGATTTTTTTTTAATTTGCAAGAAATGTATGAAAAGCGAAAAATTCAATTGTTTATATCTTAAGGCATATTTTTATTATGATTTTCATTCATTAAATCGTTGCTCTTGACAGTGGCGCAGCCAGAAATTTCTTCTGGGGGGGGGGGGGGTTCTTGGGAATTTCCATCATGGGCACCCATGTGGCAACTTCCAGGGGGAGGGGGCTGACAGGCCATAAATTCCAATTAAAAAATTAAAGTAAATATTAACTAGTATGAAAATTTACATAAAATATAATTAACAGTTTAATTATTAACATAATGGTGGAGGAAGGAGCATTTGGCCCCACTGTAACTATATTTTTCAGTCAGGGTTCAAGCCTCCTTCATGGGCTCCCTTGATTTACAGTATTCCAAAAGGGTGAAGAGGAAAATGTATAAGGATTCAAATATACGTTTTTTTTATTATTGTGCATTCTTGTCATTTTTAGCGTATACTGTCGCCGCCAAAAAAAGTGGACACTTTACTTGACGTAAAATTAACAATATTAAAACCTTTGCTGCGTAGCTGTAATTATGAACTGTCATTTACGAATGGCACACAAATTTACTTTTTTAAAGCTAAATTCATTTTCCATTTTTGCCTTATCTTTATGGCTAATAGTTATAAGCCAATATTTTTCAAAATGAAATAATGACTGACCTTTATTAATTATTGCCTGTCATCCGTAAGTGTCAGTTTATAATACAGCCACCCAGCAGAATTCTTAGCATTATTAAATTAAGGCCTGATTTATTCACCTCTGAGTAAGTGCCAAGTTATAACTTGGCGGATTAGCACAATGCGTTGCCCTATCTTTAAAGCCGAGTTACTCTAGCAATATTTTCCAGCAATAAATCATAGTCAATGTGTGATTATCAGTAAATCTACTGCCAACCGCTTATAAATTTTGAATATTGCCAGGTGGCAATATTTAAAAACACAATCTGAGCATAAATTCGTTTTATCAGTGTTGGAGGCGGCGCGATATTGCGTAACTTTTTTATTAGAGATCCTGCCACTTACATATTTTGCACGTCGCTTCTAAGGAGCAACTATAAAGATAATCTGTGCACAAATTCGTTTTATCGGTGTTGGGGGCGGCGCGATATTGCGTAACTTTTTTATTAGAGATCCTGCCACTTACATATTTTGCACGTCGCTTCTAATTAGTTCACGTTAGCGCGAGTGCACTGTAAATAGTTTAGTCGTAGTAAAAATTGTATGTATGCGCAAAAAAAAAAAATGGGGGTTGCTATTTAAAAAAAATGTCGATGACGTCATTACTTGAAAACAAATGACTGTCAAAAATCGATTTTCACTCAACATTGTGTGCTTTTTAAAAACAAAATTTACCTGTCCGAGCGTTTTTTCCAAATGTCAAAAATAAAGAAATTATGAATTTTATCCCATAATCCCGGGATTATTACTTTCTATTCCCGGGATTTTCGGAACTAAAAATCGGCTGGGATCAGGGGACTGTATTCCCAGATCTTAACTCTCTCTGGTTGGGAAGTAGAAAACTGATATTCGATTTAATAAGATACGACAAATCTTCCTAATATCGTCAAGAAATACATAGAGCCGGCAATAGGGACTCTCCGCTAAACAATATTTTCACTTTGTGGCCCTCGGTTTACTTCTACCGACATCGCGCCCAACACCGATAAAACGAATTTGTGCATAGATTATCTTTCTAGTTGCTCCTTAGAAGCGACGTGCAAAATATGTAAGTGGCAGGATCTCTAATAAAAAAGTTACGCAATATCGCGCCGCCCCCAACACCGACAAGACGAATTTGTGCACAGATTATCTTTCTAGTTGCTCCTTAGAAGCGACTTGCAAAATATGAAGTGGCAGGATCTCTAATAAAAACGTTACGCAATATTGCGCCGCCGCCTGAATTTTGATAGATGCCTGAATCTGACATGAAAATTTCTAATTTATATTGTAGATTTCGGAATGGACAATTCGGCAAATTTTGAAAGACAGACTCGACAATTTGAAAATTTCTGTACCTGGCAAACAACAACGTCTCCGTCAGTGGACTCAAATTATAACCACGAAATTAAAAATAAACATAACCGTCTCATTTGACGTGTATGTTTCATTGTGATACCAACAAAAATGTCACCCTAACTCGCCTACTGGGATGAGGAAAAAGAGTGAATCTTCGACGACTAATCTAGGTAGACTGGGCAAGCCAGCTTTAAAATGTAGCTAACAAGTTCACAGGAGTGAAAGGGAATCTGTTTACTAAGACTAACTTGGTGATTGGTTACTTTCAAATTGCAGTCGATAATTTTCGGCGGATGTCGTGTAACGCAACAGAACTCATAGGCGTACATACTAGTTTTATTGCGTGTATTTGTATTTAATGAATTAGTTCAATATAATTAACTAATTAATTAAATTAATAATTCTATTTCGTAATAAATAATCTATTATTATTTCAATTAACAAGTATATTTTTGTAATATTCGATTTTTACCTCCATTTAATGAACGCCGACTATGTGCATTAGGGATGAGTAAACAATACCCCACCTTTCCTTCCCGCCGTAAGATCTGTTGATGTTGCTTTCAAACAAACCGTCCTAGTTTGCAGTGACATTACCAGTCTCTCTTGATTAGCCGTCGATGGAGTGAATAGATATTATGTGGAATGTTTTCCACGATAGATAATAGGCGTTTTCCCGTTAGCTCTGAATTTTGCGCACTAAACACAGTTGGAGTACAAACTTACGGGAACGCATTTGTAGAGGCGTGACTTACAAAAATTGAAAATGAATTTTAAAAATTGTTTAATTAAATGTTTTGTAAAAAAATTTAACAGTAATTATTTTTCAATAACACGTATTTGTGTTGTAGTCACCTTGTAGACACCGTATCAGGGCAGAATTCAAGGTGGGGGAACATGTGCTTCGAGCACAAAAATAATACGTGGTGCTTAAGGGGGCAGGGGAAGGACATATTGAGCGTAAAACGCGAACATTGAAACGTCAATTGGAAAGTGCGCTTCGCGAATTTTTGGGCTCTTGAGCTCGTTTGTGTGCACAAAGTGCGTAACGGGAAAGCAGCTTATGTAAAAAAAATGAAGATGACCAAGCCTCAATTCAGTTGCAAAAAAAATTACATGATCCTTCGGGGGGGGGGGGTTAATCCCCAAAAAAAACCCTCGCTGGGCCACTGGCTCTTGAATGACTACGCGACTAAAAATTATTTTCTTCTTTCGAAATCTTTAATAAAAACCCAATTTTTATTGCCATTGTCCATTGATGAGGGATTTGCTTAATAACGACTACGCCACTGGAAATGATTTTATAAGCGCGTATAAAATTAAAATGGAATTTTCTTAAGGCCTACGCCACTGAAGAAGACATTAGTCGACCTTGAACTCTCTAAGTATTGCCCTTCCATTAATAACTATGACATTTTTTTGTGACTACGCCACTGGAATTTTTTTATTCATCCGTATTAAAAAATTAAAGTCATCTGTTTTTATTTCGTTCGGCTGGCTTTAAACTCTCTTCTTTTTCATTGCTCCCTATACACTTTTGAGTGTTGGTTAATAATCACTACGCCACTGGAAATTATTTTATTTCCGTGGATAAAACTTAAATGGTATTTTCTTAAAAACTACGCCACTCAAGTCAACCTTGAGGTCAATATTTATTGCCCCTCCCGTTAATTAGAATGTAACTCTTAAGTGACTACGCCACTGGAAATTGTTTTTTTGTCCGAATTGTAGAAAATAAAGGTAACTTGCTTAATTTCGACTGCGCCACTGGGAATTACTTTACTCGCGCGGGAAAAAGTCTTTTTATCTTGTGAGCGACGCTGTTAGCTTCTGCTTCTTGTCCTCCGACGATGCGGGGTTCTCGTTTGATGCGGTCACCGAAAGGGATGGGGATGGTGATGTCTCTCCTACGGATGTTCCCAAGGTTGGATTGGGCCTGAAAGCAAGGAAAAAATCATGGATATTTTGCCGTCGATCTTTAGAAACTTACGCGAGTGACGGCCACCAGGGCCAGAGTGCATACGTAAAGTTTCGTTTTCGTCCAAAACTTAAGTGTCTAAATTTCGAGGACTTACACGTGCCCCTCCCCCGAAATTTGATAAAATTTTGATAGCGCTAAAAATAATTGGCATGCCTGATTGATTGAGGCGAGTGTTTGACAAAGCACGGTATGAGATAAGATCCCTAAAGATGATAGCCCCCCTCCCATTTTTGGATGCTTCAATTTTCGCTCTAAAAAAATAAAACTAAAAATCGTCTTTCTTCACCAGTTTGGTCAACTTGAGGTCAGCTCGAATCATGTTGGATTCAAGGCCACTAGTGACATTGGAAAGGGCGTTTTGGATGATCTCTTTTGTTTTCAGAGAAACGGATAGAATCTTGCCAGACGCCGTCATTCGAAACCGAAAATGCATGGTGCTGACTGAATGCGAACCTCTGCTGGATTTGCTGAAGAAAAAGCCCGTCTCGCCTCAGGACGCGGATTTTCTGCGGCGCTCTGCCTGCGGATTCGACGGGAACAGTCCCAAAGTCTGTTGCCCGTTATCCTCTCCTCATGTGCCCACGTCAACAGGTAGATATTTTTACAGTCTTTGGTATGGCCGAAATAAAAAGAGCAACAATTGCAGCTCGGCCCCAGAGCAATCTCTTGCCTAACCTCAGCACCTGTGGCATCGGAAATGAAGACAGAATCGTTGGAGGCGAGGTGGCCAATTTGAGGGACTTCCCCTGGATGGCGCTGATCGAGTATCGAACAGTAAGTTATTCTCCTTTATCCCTTTTCCGAATTCATCACCACAAATGTTTTTAGACAGTGGAAGTGGGTTCTACTGTGGAGGCGTCCTAATCAACGACAGATATGTGCTGACAGCCGCTCACTGTCTCAAAGGCAAGGACCTCCCATCAACTTGGAAGCTGTGAGTAAGACTCAAATACTCCACATTTTACCCCAATTCTCTTGTTAATGAAATTTAGGACGAAGGTGCGTTTGGCGGAGTACAATACCGACACTGAATGGGACTGCGTTACGGTCTTCCAGAATCAACAGGACTGTGCTCCTCCACCCGTCGA
This sequence comes from Dorcus parallelipipedus, assembly GCA_958336345.1. Classification (NCBI taxonomy): domain Eukaryota; kingdom Metazoa; phylum Arthropoda; class Insecta; order Coleoptera; family Lucanidae; genus Dorcus; species Dorcus parallelipipedus. Next base: position 14,464,088 of record OY284484.1, on the reverse strand, counting down.
TATTCCCGTTGAGGATCCCGTGGATCCCTCACGAACAGTACGATCCCTTCAGTGCAAACCAATACAACGATATCGCCTTACTCAGACTATCAGAACGAGTTAATTATACCGGTAAGAAAAGTCTATCGATACTTTGAGCGAGAGAGAAGGATAGTCCAGAAACAAAAACGTCGTTTTTCGCACACGCGCATACAAAAACTTTTCCCCCCCTCGTCGGATCGTCAAAAGCACACCGGATTCGGATTTTTCGGTATTTTTTCTTCGCCCCTTGGCCGAAATGCCGACGCGATTGGAGCACTCCTAAGGGTCGAAAAAAATTCCCGAAAAATAGCTTGCACGCGTGCAGAGTCGGACGTCGCGGCCCCCCGCTCCCCACCGCGACGGGCGGTCGCTTCGCGACCGCCACCAAAAATCGTCCGAAGGATCTAGGTATAACTGGTAGAAAAGGCGTTCCGCTGAAAAGTTTCTGGCGTCTGCAATATCAAGAAAACATGCTAAAATCGAACGATTTTCGGAAAAAAACGTGTTTTTCGAAAATTGCTCGAAAACGGGGGGGAAATCGAAAAATCCGTCAAGCAGGAAAGTTGCGCCTTCGAAAATCCCGTCGGACTCCCATTTACGCTTTGCCTCTATCTCCGCTAATAACGTCTGGAAAATTCGGCGAATACACTAAAACTTTCTTATTATATAAGCACTTTTGGCTTAAAACTTTCTTATTATATAATGCACTTTCGGGAGTTTTTTTTTCTTATTATATAATGCACTTTTTGCTTAAAACTTTCTTATTATATAAACCGAGAATGCACTTTTGGCTTAAAACTTTCTTATTATATAATAAAAAATAAAAAATAAATAAAATAAAAATTTAATTCTTTGGCTAAATTTTCGGTAACGAAATTGCTTTGTGATCCTGAGTCGAGCAGAACCCGCGCTGTTCGCATAAGTCCTTGTGTATCAAAAACGTTAATTCGCGCAGTTGAAAGCAAACATGGAACCTGGCTAGCACATTGTGCTGAAATCGAAATTTCCCCATTTTGTTCAGAATTTACTTTCGGTTTGTTTAAATGTACCAAAGAATTATGCTTGCCCTGGCATTTTTTACAGCCTCCCGAAGAGCAATTGTGAACGCTATGACCCGGTCTAAGACAATTAAGACAAAGCTTTAGATTTTTTGCTTCTTTTAATCTATTTTCGACGGAAAGCTTCAAGAATTTTTCGCATTGGTATATCGAGTGTTGATCTTTACAAAAGTAACAGGATATGCCTGCCGCAACGAAGCTTGCCGCAGACGTTTTTGCCCTTTGTGTACTAGTGTTACGATAATATTTGAATTAAGGTAAATGAGGGGCATAGCTTTATAAAACAACACATCTATTAATTACCTACATTATTAATATACACCACAAGAGTTGTTCACTCTAAACACAAAGTCAATCTAATACTAAACTGTGCTATATGAGTTACTATTATATATAGGGGAAGAACTATTTTTAGTTAGTGCTGGTCGCGATATATGATTCATTGACAGATTGTTGATGCATTGCGCTTATATGGAAACGTCAACGTTGCCTTTCTATATTTATTTCTGTTTTTCGCGGAACCCTGATGAATGGTTTTATGCAAATTCAATCTCGAAAGTTCTGTACTGCTTCCTTTGTTACATTTTCCCCCCTCGCAAAAAAAAATTTGGGGCAGGTTGTTCTTATATCACGTGGGTGTTCTTTGGACTTCGTATGTTGCGTATTACGAATGTCGAACAGAGTACTGGCAAGAACGGTATTGGACCGTCAGTTACGGATGGTCCAGCGCTTGTGTCTGAGAGGGCGATTTTGGATTCCGCAGAGCCATGGTATGAATATTGTCCTTTCCTTGCGGGCAGGTGAATGCGGCTAATGGTATAGACAGTACCATTAGGGCCTTTGGGCATCTGCTGCAGTAGCGTTCTAATCGGCTAGGCGGCGGAACCGTTGGTTACGGCTTGCTGCAGGATATTGTCCGGGGTTAGCGGTCCCATTGGAGACAGGCGTAGACTATTTGGAGGGGTTGATGCTAATCGTCCCTTTTCTGCACAACCCAGAACATCTGGTTTGTAGGGGATGTTTCCTGGTATGGCATCGCGACAGGTGCACTAGGTTGGTACCACGTTGTGGATTACCGTGAATAATTTAGGGATACCCCCTAATGACTGCTTTCCGGAATCCTTGATAGAGCAGCCGTTGGGGCGTGGTCCCGACCTGCTGGATGAGGTGGCTTTGGCTGTTATTGTTGGATGACTTGCCGCTTGCAGAAGAAACAGAAATTATCTTGAGAAACTTCGGTGGATATTGTGGTAAACTACAAAATAAACAAAGTATAGGGGTTTTCCCATAAAAAGTTTCAGTTACAATCATTGAATGAGTATTTTTTATACTATCTTATATTAGTAGAAAGTGTGAATTTAACAATTAATATAAAAAAAAACCTACATTTTTTACAAAAACAATTCGCCTGAATATTTAATTATAACGTTCATGTTTGTTATGCAATGTGATAACTATTAAATACTGAATGTAAAACACAATCAAAATTTGCGGGCTAGCAAGAAGTTAAATAATTTTAACAATCATCTTATCTTAATTATATGTTTACTAAAATAATTTCGTCGGCTGAGTTTCAATGATGGTGGTCTCTGTGCAGAGTGTGAAACGTTTTGTTTAATAACAGTAACACGAGATTATCTCAGTACGCGGTGTATAAGGCCTATTTACATCCGTAGTAAGATGAAGAGGTGTATATGTTCATTAAAATACCAAATAATCTCGAAAGTTCTGTACTGCTTCCTTTGTTACACTAGTACTAGTAATTTGCTTAGACGGCTTTAGAGTTTCTTTCGCAAAGTTTAATGTTTCAAGAACGCATGCCTTTTTTCGCAAAAACTCTTTTAAATTTCCTATAGTCGGAATTTCATCGCCCTTTATTTTTAACTCCCACTCTAGCGCTAGAAACTCGTCAAATTTGTTTGTGGTAAAGTATACTTATTATAACCGCATCCCAAGACTCGACTGGCTGGCCCAAAACTTGTAATGCATGTAAATTCGAAGATAAAATATTTAACGCTTCTCTTAACTGCGATGGAGACCCCTTTTTCATTTCTGGCAAATTAAATAACGCGCGCAAATGATTTTGCAAAAGAAGTCTCTTATTCTCATAACGCTCGCATATAGCTTTCCAAGCCGCATCGTAATTTTGTTCAGTAGTTTCGATTGCGCTAATAATTTGCGCCGCCTCACCCTCCAGAGAGGTTCTTAAATAGTAAAATTTTTGCACTTTACTTAGCGCACTCGCTTTGTGAACTAACGCCTCAAATGTATCGCGAAACTCAAGCCATTTGGTGTAATTTCCACCAAATTTTGGTAGGGTTATTGTAGGCAATTTGATATTGCTTTTAATATTTTCAGTAACTGCCGGTAAATCGTTAATTGTGCTTGGGAACGAGGGACTTGGATTGACGTGACTTTAATTTTTCTAGAAAAACGGTCGCCCTAGAAATTTCAGAATAATATAGTCGCTCGAAGTCTGAAACCTCTTTATTTGAATCATAATTTTCGATCGCTTCATTTGCTTCATCGATTTTGTCTTGTATATCGTAAAACTCGTCAATAATTGCCGTGATTTTTTGTAATCGCTTTTCCACGTCAACTATTTCCAACCGCGTTAATCCTCGCCCATCTCCGTCACTGTGCACGTTCTCTTTTTCGTCTATAAACTTAGTGAATTCGGGAATTCCCTGTTCACACTTGCTTTCGCCTACGTGTCGTTTTCAAGATGGCCAACTGCGTCACTACTTTATTCTCAACCAAAATGCATCCGGCGCATGAAGGACCATAATATGTTGCTTGCAGGTCGAGTAAATACTACAACTTTTGCACCACAACCGCTTTATTTTTGATTCTTGATTACAAGTGGTTGAAATAATAATACTTGTCGCAATGACGAAGTTAACTTATAACACCAATAACACGTATGAATAGTTCTCTCTTACTACTACTACTCCCCTCCAGAGGGCAGCACTACCACTTGCGCGCACTTATCTATACATTTCATTTTTGGCGCGAACACAGAAGGAAAATACACGATTCAAAGCTTCCTAGATTGAAAAACAAAAAAGTTTTTTTTTTCGTTGTCATGGAAATCAAAATTACTAAATGGTACATATTCGGACTCGCAATGATCTGCAGATTCCAAATATGTAAAAATATACAGGCTGTTCCATTTAAAATAAGAAAGTTGATGTTACTTCCTGTGAAACCGGAAGTCCTACGATGCTCAATAGTATGTCGGAAAATGCGCTTTTTTGCTTAATTTTTATTTTCCAAATTTCATTGAAATCGGTTAAAAAATAGAAGTTCTAGAAGGGTGAGCATATGGCGTGGGATACCCGGTATGTTGCTTTATAAACAACTCTGTAAAATTATGAAGAAATTATAACTGTAATTAATAATATAACAAATTCTTTTAACGGACGCTTTAAATTCGCACAATCGCTTAACGTTTAATATCGGTTGATAGCTTCGTCAGGAGTGAAACGTTGAGCGATTGTTGTGTCCATAAAAAAAAAATTGTTACTCAATTTTCATCATACAAGAATATACCTTAATTAAAGTAACTAAATCCAGATCTTGAGCACGGAGGATCAGATGCGAACATTTTTCTTTTGCCTTAAAATAAACTTATGGGTTAGGTTGTTTAACTGTAACGAAAATTTTGATTTAATAAATGAAAAATTAAATTGGATTTATTTACTTGTTTAAGTATAATTATTTTTTTTTAATATACTCTTTAGTAAGCGTGCATTTATTTCCGCATTTTGGTCCAGACGACAATTGGTGCGAAAATTGCTCGTCCTGCTGTAACAAAAAATGTAACATAAATAAATAAAAAGAAGTGATATGACAATTACTCACCCTAACACAAAAGAAGAGTGATCCAATTGTGGGTGTACATTTCAGTGTTTAAACACAACCAATAAATCGAATTAGGTATTTACAGAAAATTTTTTTCGTCAATTTTTTATGCATTTACTCCAATTTCTTTAAATTACTCTAAAAGTTTCACTAGTTCTCACTAATTTCTAAACTTTTTTGTCAACGCTTTCAAATAAATTCAAATAACCTGTCTTAGCTTAACTGAAATATAAGTCTTTGAGATTGTATTACATTGACACTAGTAAAGTTACGACATGCCATTCATATGTTTACTGTGGTATCAATGGGCGCATTCAGGGACGCTCAGCGGCTGAGAGGCTAAGTAAGCAATTTCCCTGAACGGACAAGCTGACAGACCGCTGAAAGAAAGCCGCTGAGATATTTACTCAGCGCATAAATTGTAGGCTGAGTTCCTCAGCGCTATCAAAAAAAGTGGTGGGAGCATAATTTAAAGTTACCAGTTGAACTAACCGTGAACTAATCTGTCATTAAACAAATAATGTTCATAATTTTGTATTGTCATCATTATATAAATAATCTATAATTTATTATCAAATATTATATATATTATATTATTATCAGATAATTTATTCTGAGCATTGACTTGGCGAGTTTGTGCAGATTGACGGGATTGACCGTTTATTTAACTCGCCCATATAGTAAGTCAAGCTGTCAAAATGTGTGAGACAGCTGCCATTCAGAACTTCGTTCAGGGAATCGCTGTGTTCTGACACTGTTCTGACTAAATTACAGCTTACCTAAGCCGCTGAGCGTCCCTGAATGCGCTCATTGTTACACAATCTTAAGAATACTTATTTTTCATATGCTTTTTGAAAATCAAGAGATAAAAAAGTTTAAAAATCACTCAATATAACCATACGTTTATAAGAAATGACAATATGGCACTTAGTAAAATGGCAACCATGGATGGTGTCAGTACAACAATTGCTGTCATAAAACTTGTATATAGACGGGTGCTATTTTGGTATGTTGTATATAGGTGCCACTTTACATAACATTTCTCTACAGTGTATAAATTGGGTGCCAAATTTACATTCATTGTGCAGGGTGTCACTTTGATAGGAAACTATGTATATATATATATACCAATTCTTAAATTATTTTTATTAACGGGGATTAACGGCTATTGTAAATAAAATATATTTTGTTGTTGGTCAATATTTCGTAATGTTTTTATTACTTCATCAGTACCAAAAATTGCTACAATAATAAATTACATTGTATGCTTATGAAAATTGAAGCTAAATACTTACTTACTGAAGGTGAAAATAATTTATTTCTCCTTTCTTATTTGAAAATGTATTAGAAATTAAGAATTTTGAAGTTGATGTTTGAAAAAAATTATTTATTTATAAAAATATTTAAATAACTTTCATGTCAATTGGAAGTTTCGTTTCATTAAAAAAAAAAAAACTCCAGCTGTCAATGTGAATTTATAAGCCCCAAACTAATAGTACTTTTACGTTAATATCTAGTAAATAAATTGGTTTTCATGTCAATTGGAAGTTTCGTTTCATTAAAAAAAAAAAACTCCGGCTGTCAATGTGAATTTATAAGCCCCAAACTAATAGTATTTTTACGTTAATATCTAGTAAATAAATTGGTTTTCATGTCAATTGCAAGTTTCGTTTCATTAAAAAAAAAACTCCGGCTGTCAATGTGAATTTATAAGCCCCAAACTAATAGTATTTTTACGTTAATATCTAGTAAATAAATTGGTTTTCATGTCAATTGGAAGTTTCGTTTCATTAAAAAAAAAAAAACAACTCCAGCTGTCAATGTGAATTTATAAGCCCCAAACTAATAGTATTTTTACGTTAATATCTAGTAAATAAATTGGTTTTCATGTCAATTGGAAGTTTCGTTTCATTAAAAAAAAAAACTCCGGCTGTCAATGTGAATTTATAAGCCCCAAACTAATAGTATTTTTACGTTAATATCTAGTAAATAAATTGGTTTTCATGTCAATTGGAAGTTTCGTTTCATTAAAAAAAAAAAACTCCAGCTGTCAATGTGAATTTATAAGCCCCAAACTAATAGTATTTTTACGTTAATATCTAGTAAATAAATTGGTTTTCATGTCAATTGGAAGTTTCGTTTCATTAAAAAAAAAAAACTCCAGCTGTCAATGTGAATTTATAAGCCCCAAACTAATAGTATTTTTACGTTAATATCTAGTAAATAAATTGGTTTTCATGTCAATTGGTAGTTTCGTTTCATTAAAAAAAAAAAAAAAAACAACTCCAGCTGTCAATGTGAATTTATAAGCCCCAAACTAATAGTATTTTTACGTTAATATCTAGTAAATAAATTGGTTTTCATGTCAATTGGAAGTGTTGTTTCATTAAAAAAAAAAAACTCCAGCTGTCAATGTGAATTTATAAGCCCCAAACTAATAGTATTTTTACGTTAATATCTAGTAAATAAATTGGTTTTCATGTCAATTGGAAGTTTCGTTTCATTAAAAAAAAAAAAACTCCAGCTGTCAATGTGAATTTATAAGCCCCAAACTAATAGTATTTTTACGTTAATATCTAGTAAATAAATTGGTTTTCATGTCAATTGGAAGTTTCGTTTCATTAAAAAAAAAAAACTCCAGCTGTCAATGTGAATTTATAAGCCCCAAACTAATAGTATTTTTACGTTAATATCTAGTAAATAAATTGGTTTTCATGTCAATTGGTAGTTTCGTTTCATTAAAAAAAAAAAAAAAAACAACTCCAGCTGTCAATGTGAATTTATAAGCCCCAAACTAATAGTATTTTTACGTTAATATCTAGTAAATAAATTGGTTTTCATGTCAATTGGTAGTTTCGTTTCATTAAAAAAAAAAAAAAAAACAACTCCAGCTGTCAATGTGAATTTATAAGCCCCAAACTAATAGTATTTTTACGTTAATATCTAGTAAATAAATTGGTTTTCATGTCAATTGGAAGTGTTGTTTCATTAAAAAAAAAAAACTCCAGCTGTCAATGTGAATTTATAAGCCCCAAACTAATAGTATTTTTACGTTAATATCTAGTAAATAAATTGGTTTTCATGTCAATTGGTAGTTTCGTTTCATTAAAAAAAAAAAAAAAAACAACTCCAGCTGTCAATGTGAATTTATAAGCCCCAAACTAATAGTATTTTTACGTTAATATCTAGTAAATAAATTGGTTTTCATGTCAATTGGAAGTGTTGTTTCATTAAAAAAAAAAAACTCCAGCTGTCAATGTGAATTTATAAGCCCCAAACTAATAGTATTTTTACGTTAATATCTAGTAAATAAATTGGTTTTCATGTCAATTGGTAGTTTCGTTTCATTAAAAAAAAAAAAAAAAAAAAACTCCAGCTGTCAATGTGAATTTATAAGCCCCAAACTAATAGTATTTTTACGTTAATATCTAGTAAATAAATTGGTTTTCATGTCAATTGGTAGTTTCGTTTCATTAAAAAAAAAAAAAAAAACAACTCCAGCTGTCAATGTGAATTTATAAGCCCCAAACTAATAGTATTTTTACGTTAATATCTAGTAAATAAATTGGTTTTCATGTCAATTGGAAGTGTTGTTTCATTAAAAAAAAAAAACTCCAGCTGTCAATGTGAATTTATAAGCCCCAAACTAATAGTATTTTTACGTTAATATCTAGTAAATAAATTGGTTTTCATGTCAATTGGAAGTTTCGTTTCATTAAAAAAAAAAAACTCCAGCTGTCAATGTGAATTTATAAGCCCCAAACTAATAGTATTTTTACGTTAATATCTAGTAAATAAATTGGTTTTCATGTCAATTGGAAGTGTTGTTTCATTAAAAAAAAAAACTCCAGCTGTCAATGTGAATTTATAAGCCCCAAACTAATAGTATTTTTACGTTAATATCTAGTAAATAAATTGGTTTTCATGTCAATTGGAAGTTTCGTTTCATTAAAAAAAAAAAAAAAAACAACTCCAGCTGTCAATGTGAATTTATAAGCCCCAAACTAATAGTATTTTTACGTTAATATCTAGTAAATAAATTGGTTTTCATGTCAATTGGAAGTGTTGTTTCATTAAAAAAAAAAAACTCCAGCTGTCAATGTGAATTTATAAGCCCCAAACTAATAGTATTTTTACGTTAATATCTAGTAAATAAATTGGTTTTCATGTCAATTGGAAGTTTCGTTTCATTAAAAAAAAAAAACTCCAGCTGTCAATGTGAATTTATAAGCCCCAAACTAATAGTATTTTTACGTTAATATCTAGTAAATAAATTGGTTTTCATGTCAATTGGAAGTTTCGTTTCATTAAAAAAAAAAAAACAACTCCAGCTGTCAATGTGAATTTATAAGCCCCAAACTAATAGTATTTTTACGTTAATATCTAGTAAATAAATTGGTTTTCATGTCAATTGGAAGTTTCGTTTCATTAAAAAAAAAAACTCCGGCTGTCAATGTGAATTTATAAGCCCCAAACTAATAGTATTTTTACGTTAATATCTAGTAAATAAATTGGTTTTCATGTCAATTGGAAGTTTCGTTTCATTAAAAAAAAAAAACTCCAGCTGTCAATGTGAATTTATAAGCCCCAAACTAATAGTATTTTTACATTAATATCTAGTAAATAAATTGGTTTTCATGTCAATTGGAAGTTTCGTTTCATTAAAAAAAAAAAACTCCAGCTGTCAATGTGAATTTATAAGCCCCAAACTAATAGTATTTTTACGTTAATATCTAGTAAATAAATTGGTTTTCATGTCAATTGGTAGTTTCGTTTCATTAAAAAAAAAAAAAAAAAACAACTCCAGCTGTCAATGTGAATTTATAAGCCCCAAACTAATAGTATTTTTACGTTAATATCTAGTAAATAAATTGGTTTTCATGTCAATTGGAAGTGTTGTTTCATTAAAAAAAAAAAACTCCAGCTGTCAATGTGAATTTATAAGCCCCAAACTAATAGTATTTTTACGTTAATATCTAGTAAATAAATTGGTTTTCATGTCAATTGGAAGTTTCGTTTCATTAAAAAAAAAAAAACTCCAGCTGTCAATGTGAATTTATAAGCCCCAAACTAATAGTATTTTTACGTTAATATCTAGTAAATAAATTGGTTTTCATGTCAATTGGAAGTTTCGTTTCATTAAAAAAAAAAAACTCCAGCTGTCAATGTGAATTTATAAGCCCCAAACTAATAGTATTTTTACGTTAATATCTAGTAAATAAATTGGTTTTCATGTCAATTGGTAGTTTCGTTTCATTAAAAAAAAAAAAAAAAACAACTCCAGCTGTCAATGTGAATTTATAAGCCCCAAACTAATAGTATTTTTACGTTAATATCTAGTAAATAAATTGGTTTTCATGTCAATTGGTAGTTTCGTTTCATTAAAAAAAAAAAAAAAACAACTCCAGCTGTCAATGTGAATTTATAAGCCCCAAACTAATAGTATTTTTACGTTAATATCTAGTAAATAAATTGGTTTTCATGTCAATTGGAAGTGTTGTTTCATTAAAAAAAAAAAACTCCAGCTGTCAATGTGAATTTATAAGCCCCAAACTAATAGTATTTTTACGTTAATATCTAGTAAATAAATTGGTTTTCATGTCAATTGGTAGTTTCGTTTCATTAAAAAAAAAAAAAAAAACAACTCCAGCTGTCAATGTGAATTTATAAGCCCCAAACTAATAGTATTTTTACGTTAATATCTAGTAAATAAATTGGTTTTCATGTCAATTGGAAGTGTTGTTTCATTAAAAAAAAAAAACTCCAGCTGTCAATGTGAATTTATAAGCCCCAAACTAATAGTATTTTTACGTTAATATCTAGTAAATAAATTGGTTTTCATGTCAATTGGTAGTTTCGTTTCATTAAAAAAAAAAAAAAAAAAAACTCCAGCTGTCAATGTGAATTTATAAGCCCCAAACTAATAGTATTTTTACGTTAATATCTAGTAAATAAATTGGTTTTCATGTCAATTGGTAGTTTCGTTTCATTAAAAAAAAAAAAAAAACAACTCCAGCTGTCAATGTGAATTTATAAGCCCCAAACTAATAGTATTTTTACGTTAATATCTAGTAAATAAATTGGTTTTCATGTCAATTGGAAGTGTTGTTTCATTAAAAAAAAAAAACTCCAGCTGTCAATGTGAATTTATAAGCCCCAAACTAATAGTATTTTTACGTTAATATCTAGTAAATAAATTGGTTTTCATGTCAATTGGAAGTTTCGTTTCATTAAAAAAAAAAAACTCCAGCTGTCAATGTGAATTTATAAGCCCCAAACTAATAGTATTTTTACGTTAATATCTAGTAAATAAATTGGTTTTCATGTCAATTGGAAGTGTTGTTTCATTAAAAAAAAAAAACTCCAGCTGTCAATGTGAATTTATAAGCCCCAAACTAATAGTATTTTTACGTTAATATCTAGTAAATAAATTGGTTTTCATGTCAATTGGAAGTTTCGTTTCATTAAAAAAAAAAAAAAAAACAACTCCAGCTGTCAATGTGAATTTATAAGCCCCAAACTAATAGTATTTTTACGTTAATATCTAGTAAATAAATTGGTTTTCATGTCAATTGGAAGTGTTGTTTCATTAAAAAAAAAAACTCCAGCTGTCAATGTGAATTTATAAGCCCCAAACTAATAGTATTTTTACGTTAATATCTAGTAAATAAATTGGTTTTCATGTCAATTGGAAGTTTCGTTTCATTAAAAAAAAAAAACTCCAGCTGTCAATGTGAATTTATAAGCCCCAAACTAATAGTATTTTTACGTTAATATCTAGTAAATAAATTGGTTTTCATGTCAATTGGAAGTTTCGTTTCATTAAAAAAAAAAAACTCCAGCTGTCAATGTGAATTTATAAGCCCCAAACTAATAGTATTTTTACGTTAATATCTAGTAAATAAATTGGTTTTCATGTCAATTGGTAGTTTCGTTTCATTTAAAAAAAAAAAAAAAAACAACTCCAGCTGTCAATGTGAATTTATAAGCCCCAAACTAATAGTATTTTTACGTTAATATCTAGTAAATAAATTGGTTTTCAAGTCAATTGGAAGTGTTGTTTCATTAAAAAAAAAAAACTCCAGCTGTCAATGTGAATTTATAAGCCCCAAACTAATAGTATTTTTACGTTAATATCTAGTAAATAAATTGGTTTTCATGTCAATTGGAAGTTTCGTTTCATTAAAAAAAAAAAAACTCCAGCTGTCAATGTGAATTTATAAGCCCCAAACTAATAGTATTTTTACGTTAATATCTAGTAAATAAATTGGTTTTCATGTCAATTGGAAGTTTCGTTTCATTAAAAAAAAAAAACTCCAGCTGTCAATGTGAATTTATAAGCCCCAAACTAATAGTATTTTTACGTTAATATCTAGTAAATAAATTGGTTTTCATGTCAATTGGTAGTTTCGTTTCATTAAAAAAAAAAAAAAAAACAACTCCAGCTGTCAATGTGAATTTATAAGCCCCAAACTAATAGTATTTTTACGTTAATATCTAGTAAATAAATTGGTTTTCATGTCAATTGGAAGTGTTGTTTCATTAAAAAAAAAAAACTCCAGCTGTCAATGTGAATTTATAAGCCCCAAACTAATAGTATTTTTACGTTAATATCTAGTAAATAAATTGGTTTTCATGTCAATTGGAAGTTTCGTTTCATTAAAAAAAAAAAAACTCCAGCTGTCAATGTGAATTTATAAGCCCCAAACTAATAGTATTTTTACGTTAATATCTAGTAAATAAATTGGATTTCATGTCAATTGGAAGTTTCGTTTCATTAAAAAAAAAAAACAACTCCAGCTGTCAATGTGAATTTATAAGCCCCAAACTAATAGTATTTTTACGTTAATATCTAGTAAATAAATTGGTTTTCATGTCAATTGGAAGTTTCGTTTCATTAAAAAAAAAAAAAAGACTCCAGCTGTCAATGTGAATTTATAAGCCCCAAACTAATAGTATTTTTACGTTAATATCTAGTAAATAAATTGGTTTTCATGTCAATTGGAAGTTTCGTTTCATTAAAAAAAAAAAAAAACAACTCCAGCTGTCAATGTGAATTTATAAGCCCCAAACTAATAGTATTTTTACGTTAATATCTAGTAAATAAATTGGTTTTCATGTCAATTGGAAGTTTCGTTTCATTAAAAAAAAAAAGCAACTCCAGCTGTCAATGTGAATTTATAAGCCCCAAACTAATAGTATTTTTACGTTAATATCTAGTAAATAAATTGGTTTTCATGTCAATTGGAAGTTTCGTTTCATTAAAAAAAAAAAAAAAAACTCCAGCTGTCAATGTGAATTTATAAGCCCCAAACTAATAGTATTTTTACGTTAATATCTAGTAAATAAATTGGTTTTCATGTCAATTGGTAGTTTCGTTTCATTAAAAAAAAAAAAAAAAACAACTCCAGCTGTCAATGTGAATTTATAAGCCCCAAACTAATAGTATTTTTACGTTAATATCTAGTAAATAAATTGGTTTTCATGTCAATTGGAAGTGTTGTTTCATTAAAAAAAAAAAACTCCAGCTGTCAATGTGAATTTATAAGCCCCAAACTAATAGTATTTTTACGTTAATATCTAGTAAATAAATTGGTTTTCATGTCAATTGGAAGTTTCGTTTCATTAAAAAAAAAAAAACTCCAGCTGTCAATGTGAATTTATAAGCCCCAAACTAATAGTATTTTTACGTTAATATCTAGTAAATAAATTGGATTTCATGTCAATTGGAAGTTTCGTTTCATTAAAAAAAAAAAACAACTCCAGCTGTCAATGTGAATTTATAAGCCCCAAACTAATAGTATTTTTACGTTAATATCTAGTAAATAAATTGGTTTTCATGTCAATTGGAAGTTTCGTTTCATTAAAAAAAAAAAAAGACTCCAGCTGTCAATGTGAATTTATAAGCCCCAAACTAATAGTATTTTTACGTTAATATCTAGTAAATAAATTGGTTTTCATGTCAATTGGAAGCTTCGTTTCATTAAAAAAAAAAAAACAACTCCAGCTGTCAATGTGAATTTATAAGCCCCAAACTAATAGTATTTTTACGTTAATATCTAGTAAATAAATTGGTTTTCATGTCAATTGGAAGTTTCGTTTCATTAAAAAAAAAAAAAAAACTCCAGCTGTCAATGTGAATTTATAAGCCCCAAACTAATAGTATTTTTACGTTAATATCTAGTAAATAAATTGGTTTTCATGTCAATTGGAAGTGTTGTTTCATTTAAAAAAAAAAACTCCAGCTGTCAATGTGAATTTATAAGCCCCAAACTAATAGTATTTTTACGTTAATATCTAGTAAATAAATTGGTTTTCATGTCAATTGGAAGTTTCGTTTCATTAAAAAAAAAAAACAACTCCAGCTGTCAATGTGAATTTATAAGCCCCAAACTAATAGTATTTTTACGTTAATATCTAGTAAATAAATTGGTTTTCATGTCAATTGGAAGTTTCGTTTCATTAAAAAAAAAAAAAAACAACTCCAGCTGTCAATGTGAATTTATAAGCCCCAAACTAATAGTATTTTTACGTTAATATCTAGTAAATAAATTGGTTTTCATGTCAATTGGAAGTTTCGTTTCATTAAAAAAAAAAAAAAAACTCCAGCTGTCAATGTGAATTTATAAGCCCCAAACTAATAGTATTTTTACGTTAATATCTAGTAAATAAATTGGTTTTCATGTCAATTGGAAGTGTTGTTTCATTAAAAAAAAAAAAACTCCAGCTGTCAATGTGAATTTATAAGCCCCAAACTAATAGTATTTTTACGTTAATATCTAGTAAATAAATTGGTTTTCATGTCAATTGGAAGTTTCGTTTCATTAAAAAAAAAAACAACTCCAGCTGTCAATGTGAATTTATAAGCATCAAACTAATAGTATTTTTACGTTAATATCTAGTAAATAAATTGGTTTTCATGTCAATTGGAAGTTTCGTTTCATTAAAAAAAAAAAAAACAACTCCAGCTGTCAATGTGAATTTATAAGCCCCAAACTAATAGTATTTTTACGTTAATATCTAGTAAATAAATTGGTTTTCATGTCAATTGGAAGTTTCGTTTCATTAAAAAAAAAAAGCAACTCCAGCTGTCAATGTGAATTTATAAGCCCCAAACTAATAGTATTTTTACGTTAATATCTAGTAAATAAATTGGTTTTCATGTCAATTGGAAGTTTCGTTTCATTAAAAAAAAAAAAAAAACTCCAGCTGTCAATGTGAATTTATAAGCCCCAAACTAATAGTATTTTTACGTTAATATCTAGTAAATAAATTGGTTTTCATGTCAATTGGTAGTTTCGTTTCATTAAAAAAAAAAAAAAAAACAACTCCAGCTGTCAATGTGAATTTATAAGCCCCAAACTAATAGTATTTTTACGTTAATATCTAGTAAATAAATTGGTTTTCATGTCAATTGGAAGTGTTGTTTCATTAAAAAAAAAAAACTCCAGCTGTCAATGTGAATTTATAAGCCCCAAACTAATAGTATTTTTACGTTAATATCTAGTAAATAAATTGGTTTTCATGTCAATTGGAAGTTTCGTTTCATTAAAAAAAAAAAACTCCAGCTGTCAATGTGAATTTATAAGCCCCAAACTAATAGTATTTTTACGTTAATATCTAGTAAATAAATTGGATTTCATGTCAATTGGAAGTTTCGTTTCATTAAAAAAAAAAAACAACTCCAGCTGTCAATGTGAATTTATAAGCCCCAAACTAATAGTATTTTTACGTTAATATCTAGTAAATAAATTGGTTTTCATGTCAATTGGAAGTTTCGTTTCATTAAAAAAAAAAAAAAGACTCCAGCTGTCAATGTGAATTTATAAGCCCCAAACTAATAGTATTTTTACGTTAATATCTAGTAAATAAATTGGTTTTCATGTCAATTGGAAGCTTCGTTTCATTAAAAAAAAAAAAACAACTCCAGCTGTCAATGTGAATTTATAAGCCCCAAACTAATAGTATTTTTACGTTAATATCTAGTAAATAAATTGGTTTTCATGTCAATTGGAAGTTTCGTTTCATTAAAAAAAAAAAAAAAACTCCAGCTGTCAATGTGAATTTATAAGCCCCAAACTAATAGTATTTTTACGTTAATATCTAGTAAATAAATTGGTTTTCATGTCAATTGGAAGTTTCGTTTCATTAAAAAAAAAAAACAACTCCAGCTGTCAATGTGAATTTATAAGCCCCAAACTAATAGTATTTTTACGTTAATATCTAGTAAATAAATTGGTTTTCATGTCAATTGGAAGTTTCGTTTCATTAAAAAAAAAAAAAAACAACTCCAGCTGTCAATGTGAATTTATAAGCCCCAAACTAATAGTATTTTTACGTTAATATCTAGTAAATAAATTGGTTTTCATGTCAATTGGAAGTTTCGTTTCATTAAAAAAAAAAAGCAACTCCAGCTGTCAATGTGAATTTATAAGCCCCAAACTAATAGTATTTTTACGTTAATATCTAGTAAATAAATTGGTTTTCATGTCAATTGGAAGTTTCGTTTCATTAAAAAAAAAAAAAAACAACTCCAGCTGTCAATGTGAATTTATAAGCCCCAAACTAATAGTATTTTTACGTTAATATCTAGTAAATAAATTGGTTTTCATGTCAATTGGAAGTTTCGTTTCATTAAAAAAAAAAAACAACTCCAGCTGTCAATGTGAATTTATAAGCCCCAAACTAATAGTATTTTTACGTTAATATCTAGTAAATAAATTGGTTTTCATGTCAATTGGAAGTTTCGTTTCATTAAAAAAAAAAAAAACAACTCCAGCTGTCAATGTGAATTTATAAGCCCCAAACTAATAGTATTTTTACGTTAATATCTAGTAAATAAATTGGTTTTCATGTCAATTGGAAGTTTCGTTTCATTAAAAAAAAAAAGCAACTCCAGCTGTCAATGTGAATTTATAAGCCCCAAACTAATAGTATTTTTACGTTAATATCTAGTAAATAAATTGGTTTTCATGTCAATTGGAAGTTTCGTTTCATTAAAAAAAAAAAAAACAACTCCAGCTGTCAATGTGAATTTATAAGCCCCAAACTAATAGTATTTTTACGTTAATATCTAGTAAATAAATTGGTTTTCATGTCAATTGGAAGTTTCATTTCATTAAAAAAAAAAAACAACTCCAGCTGTCAATGTGAATTTATAAGCCCCAAACTAATAGTATTTTTACGTTAATATCTAGTAAATAAATTGGTTTTCACGTCAATTGGAAGTTTCGTTTCATTAAAAAAAAAAAGCAACTCCAGCTGTCAATGTGAATTTATAAGCCCCAAACTAATAGTATTTTTACGTTAATATCTAGTAAATAAATTGGTTTTCATGTCAATTGGAAGTTTCGTTTCATTAAAAAAAAAAAACTCCAGCTGTCAATGTGAATTTATAAGCCCCAAACTAATAGTATTTTTACGTTAATATCTAGTAAATAAATTGGATTTCATGTCAATTGGAAGTTTCGTTTCATTAAAAAAAAAAAACAACTCCAGCTGTCAATGTGAATTTATAAGCCCCAAACTAATAGTATTTTTACGTTAATATCTAGTAAATAAATTGGTTTTCATGTCAATTGGAAGTTTCGTTTCATTAAAAAAAAAAAAAAGACTCCAGCTGTCAATGTGAATTTATAAGCCCCAAACTAATAGTATTTTTACGTTAATATCTAGTAAATAAATTGGTTTTCATGTCAATTGGAAGCTTCGTTTCATTAAAAAAAAAAAAACAACTCCAGCTGTCAATGTGAATTTATAAGCCCCGAACTAATAGTATTTTTACGTTAATATCTAGTAAATAAATTGGTTTTCATGTCAATTGGAAGTTTCGTTTCATTAAAAAAAAAAAAAAAACTCCAGCTGTCAATGTGAATTTATAAGCCCCAAACTAATAGTATTTTTACGTTAATATCTAGTAAATAAATTGGTTTTCATGTCAATTGGAAGTTTCGTTTCATTAAAAAAAAAAAAAACAACTCCAGCTGTCAATGTGAATTTATAAGCCCCAAACTAATAGTATTTTTACGTTAATATCTAGTAAATAAATTGGTTTTCATGTCAATTGGAAGTTTCGTTTCATTAAAAAAAAAAAAAAAAACAACTCCAGCTGTCAATGTGAATTTATAAGCCCCAAACTAATAGTATTTTTACGTTAATATCTAGTAAATAAATTGGTTTTCATGTCAATTGGAAGTTTCGTTTCATTAAAAAAAAAAAGCAACTCCAGCTGTCAATGTGAATTTATAAGCCCCAAACTAATAGTATTTTTACGTTAATATCTAGTAAATAAATTGGTTTTCATGTCAATTGGAAGTTTCGTTTCATTAAAAAAAAAAAAAACAACTCCAGCTGTCAATGTGAATTTATAAGCCCCAAACTAATAGTATTTTTACGTTAATATCTAGTAAATAAATTGGTTTTCATGTCAATTGGAAGTTTCGTTTCATTAAAAAAAAAAAAAACAACTCCAGCTGTCAATGTGAATTTATAAGCCCCAAACTAATAGTATTTTTACGTTAATATCTAGTAAATAAATTGGTTTTCATGTCAATTGGAAGTTTCGTTTCATTAAAAAAAAAAAAAAAACAACTCCAGCTGTCAATGTGAATTTATAAGCCCCAAACTAATAGTATTTTTACGTTAATATCTAGTAAATAAATTGGTTTTCATGTCAATTGGAAGTTTCGTTTCATTAAAAAAAAAAAGCAACTCCAGCTGTCAATGTGAATTTATAAGCCCCAAACTAATAGTATTTTTACGTTAATATCTAGTAAATAAATTGGTTTTCATGTCAATTGGAAGTTTCATTTCATTAAAAAAAAAAAACAACTCCAGCTGTCAATGTGAATTTATAAGCCCCAAACTAATAGTATTTTTACGTTAATATCTAGTAAATAAATTGGTTTTCACGTCAATTAGAAGTTTCGTTTCATTAAAAAAAAAAAAAAAACAACTCCAGCTGTCAATGTGAATTTATAAGCACCAAACTAATAGTATTTTTACGTTAATATCTAGTAAATAAATTAGTTTTCACGTCAATTAGAAGTTTCGTTTCATTAAAAAAAAAAAAACTCCAGCTGTCAATGTGAATTTACAAGCCCCAAACTAATAGTATTTTTACGTTAATATCTAGTAAATAAATTGGTTTTCACGTCAATTAGAAGTTTCGTTTCATTAAAAAAAAAAAACTCCAGCTGTCAATGTGAATTTATAAGCCCCAAACTAATAGTATTTTTACGTTAATATCTAGTAAATAAATTGGTTTTCATGTCAATTGGAAGTTTCGTTTCATTAAAAAAAAAAAGCAACTCCAGCTGTCAATGTGAATTTATAAGCCCCAAACTAATAGTATTTTTACGTTAATATCTAGTAAATAAATTGGTTTTCATGTCAATTGGAAGTTTCGTTTCATAAAAAAAAAAAAAAAACAACTCCAGCTGTCAATGTGAATTTATAAGCCCCAAACTAATAGTAATTTTACGTTAATATCTAGTAAATAAATTGGTTTTCACGTCAATTGGAAGTTTCGTTTCATTAAAAAAAAAAAACAACTCCAGCTGTCAATGTGAATTTATAAGCCCCAAACTAATAGTATTTTTACGTTAATATCTAGTAAATAAATTGGTTTTCATGTCAATTGGAAGTTTCGTTTCATTAAAAAAAAAAAAAAAACAACTCCAGCTGTCAATGTGAATTTATAAGCCCCAAACTAATAGTATTTTTACGTTAATATCTAGTAAATAAATTGGTTTTCATGTCAATTGGAAGTTTCGTTTCATTAAAAAAAAAAAGCAACTCCAGCTGTCAATGTGAATTTATAAGCCCCAAACTAATAGTATTTTTACGTTAATATCTAGTAAATAAATTGGTTTTCATGTCAATTGGAAGTTTCGTTTCATTAAAAAAAAAAAAAAAACAACTCCAGCTGTCAATGTGAATTTATAAGCCCCAAACTAATAGTAATTTTACGTTAATATCTAGTAAATAAATTGGTTTTCACGTCAATTGGAAGTTTCGTTTCATTAAAAAAAACAACTCCAGCTGTCAATGTGAATTTATAAGCCCCAAACTAATAGTATTTTTACGTTAATATCTAGTAAATAAATTGGTTTTCATGTCAATTGGAAGTTTCGTTTCATTAAAAAAAAAAAAAAAACAACTCCAGCTGTCAATGTGAATTTATAAGCCCCAAACTAATAGTATTTTTACGTTAATATCTAGTAAATAAATTGGTTTTCATGTCAATTGGAAGTTTCGTTTCATTAAAAAAAAAAAGCAACTCCAGCTGTCAATGTGAATTTATAAGCCCCAAACTAATAGTATTTTTACGTTAATATCTAGTAAATAAATTGGTTTTCATGTCAATTGGAAGTTTCGTTTCATTAAAAAAAAAAAGCAACTCCAGCTGTCAATGTGAATTTATAAGCCCCAAACTAATAGTAATTTTACGTTAATATCTAGTAAATAAATTGGTTTTCACGTCAATTGGAAGTTTCGTTTCATTAAAAAAAACAACTCCAGCTGTCAATGTGAATTTATAAGCCCCAAACTAATAGTATTTTTACGTTAATATCTAGTAAATAAATTGGTTTTCATGTCAATTGGAAGTTTCGTTTCATTAAAAAAAAAAAAAACAACTCCAGCTGTCAATGTGAATTTATAAGCCCCAAACTAATAGTATTTTTACGTTAATATCTAGTAAATAAATTGGTTTTCATGTCAATTGGAAGTTTCGTTTCATTAAAAAAAAAAAAAAAACAACTCCAGCTGTCAATGTGAATTTATAAGCACCAAACTAATAGTATTTTTACGTTAATATCTAGTAAATAAATTGGTTTTCATGTCAATTGGAAGTTTCGTTTCATTAAAAAAAAAAAAAAAAACAACTCCAGCTGTCAATGTGAATTTATAAGCACCAAACTAATAGTATTTTTACGTTAATATCTAGTAAATAAATTAGTTTTCACGTCAATTAGAAGTTTCGTTTCATTAAAAAAAAAAAAACTCCAGCTGTCAATGTGAATTTACAAGCCCCAAACTAATAGTATTTTTACGTTAATATCTAGTAAATAAATTGGTTTTCACGTCAATTAGAAGTTTCGTTTCATTAAAAAAAAAAAAACTCCAGCTGTCAATGTGAATTTACAAGCCCCAAACTAATAGTATTTTTACGTTAATATCTAGTAAATAAATTGGTTTTCACGTCAATTAGAAGTTTCGTTTCATTAAAAAAAAAAAAACTCCAGCTGTCAATGTGAATTTATAAGCACCAAACTAATAGTATTTTTACGTTAATATCTAGTAAATAAATTGGTTTTCATGTCAATTGGAAGTTTCGTTTCATTAAAAAAAAAAAAAAACAACTCCAGCTGTCAATGTGAATTTATAAGCCCCAAACTAATAGTAATTTTACGTTAATATCTAGTAAATAAATTGGTTTTCACGTCAATTGGAAGTTTCGTTTCATTAAAAAAAACAACTCCAGCTGTCAATGTGAATTTATAAGCCCCAAACTAATAGTATTTTTACGTTAATATCTAGTAAATAAATTGGTTTTCATGTCAATTGGAAGTTTCGTTTCATTAAAAAAAAAAAAAACAACTCCAGCTGTCAATGTGAATTTATAAGCCCCAAACTAATAGTATTTTTACGTTAATATCTAGTAAATAAATTGGTTTTCATGTCAATTGGAAGTTTCGTTTCATTAAAAAAAAAAAAAAACAACTCCAGCTGTCAATGTGAATTTATAAGCACCAAACTAATAGTATTTTTACGTTAATATCTAGTAAATAAATTGGTTTTCATGTCAATTGGAAGTTTCGTTTCATTAAAAAAAAAAAAAAACAACTCCAGCTGTCAATGTGAATTTATAAGCACCAAACTAATAGTATTTTTACGTTAATATCTAGTAAATAAATTAGTTTTCACGTCAATTAGAAGTTTCGTTTCATTAAAAAAAAAAAAACTCCAGCTGTCAATGTGAATTTACAAGCCCCAAACTAATAGTATTTTTACGTTAATATCTAGTAAATAAATTGGTTTTCACGTCAATTAGAAGTTTCGTTTCATTAAAAAAAAAAAAAACTCCAGCTGTCAATGTGAATTTACAAGCCCCAAACTAATAGTATTTTTACGTTAATATCTAGTAAATAAATTGGTTTTCACGTCAATTAGAAGTTTCGTTTCATTAAAAAAAAAAAAACTCCAGCTGTCAATGTGAATTTATAAGCACCAAACTAATAGTATTTTTACGTTAATATCTAGTAAATAAATTGGTTTTCATGTCAATTGGAAGTTTCGTTTCATTAAAAAAAAAAAAAAACAACTCCAGCTGTCAATGTGAATTTATAAGCACCAAACTAATAGTATTTTTACGTTAATATCTAGTAAATAAATTAGTTTTCACGTCAATTAGAAGTTTCGTTTCATTAAAAAAAAAAAAAACTCCAGCTGTCAATGTGAATTTACAAGCCCCAAACTAATAGTATTTTTACGTTAATATCTAGTAAATAAATTGGTTTTCATGTCAATTGGAAGTTTCGTTTCATTAAAAAAAAAAAAAAACAACTCCAGCTGTCAATGTGAATTTATAAGCCCCAAACTAATAGTATTTTTACGTTAATATCTAGTAAATAAATTGGTTTTCATGTCAATTGGAAGTTTCGTTTCATTAAAAAAAAAAAACAACTCCAGCTGTCAATGTGAATTTATAAGCACCAAACTAATAGTATTTTTACGTTAATATCTAGTAAATAAATTGGTTTTCATGTCAATTGGAAGTTTCGTTTCATTAAAAAAAAAAAAAACAACTCCAGCTGTCAATGTGAATTTATAAGCCCCAAACTAATAGTATTTTTACGTTAATATCTAGTAAATAAATTGGTTTTCATGTCAATTGGAAGTTTCGTTTCATTAAAAAAAAAAAAAAACAACTCCAGCTGTCAATGTGAATTTATAAGCACCAAACTAATAGTATTTTTACGTTAATATCTAGTAAATAAATTGGTTTTCATGTCAATTGGAAGTTTCGTTTCATTAAAAAAAAAAAAAAACAACTCCAGCTGTCAATGTGAATTTATAAGCACCAAACTAATAGTATTTTTACGTTAATATCTAGTAAATAAATTGGTTTTCATGTCAATTGGAAGTTTCGTTTCATTAAAAAAAAAAAAAACAACTCCAGCTGTCAATGTGAATTTATAAGCCCCAAACTAATAGTATTTTTACGTTAATATCTAGTAAATAAATTGGTTTTCATGTCAATTGGAAGTTTCGTTTCATTAAAAAAAAAAAAAACAACTCCAGCTGTCAATGTGAATTTATAAGCCCCAAACTAATAGTATTTTTACGTTAATATCTAGTAAATAAATTGGTTTTCATGTCAATTGGAAGTTTCGTTTCATTAAAAAAAAAAAAAAACAACTCCAGCTGTCAATGTGAATTTATAAGCACCAAACTAATAGTATTTTTACGTTAATATCTAGTAAATAAATTGGTTTTCATGTCAATTGGAAGTTTCGTTTCATTAAAAAAAAAAAAAAAAACTCCAGCTGTCAATGTGAATTTACAAGCCCCAAACTAATAGTATTTTTACGTTAATATCTAGTAAATAAATTGGTTTTCATGTCAATTGGAAGTTTCGTTTCATTAAAAAAAAAAAAAAAAACTCCAGCTGTCAATGTGAATTTACAAGCCCCAAACTAATAGTATTTTTACGTTAATATCTAGTAAATAAATTGGTTTTCATGTCAATTGGAAGTTTCGTTTCATTAAAAAAAAAAAAAACAACTCCAGCTGTCAATGTGAATTTATAAGCCCCAAACTAATAGTATTTTTACGTTAATATCTAGTAAATAAATTGGTTTTCATGTCAATTGGAAGTTTAGTTTCATTAAAAAAAAAAAAAAACAACTCCAGCTGTCAATGTGAATTTATAAGCACCAAACTAATAGTATTTTTACGTTAATATCTAGTAAATAAATTGGTTTTCATGTCAATTGGAAGTTTCGTTTCATTAAAAAAAAAAAAAAACAACTCCAGCTGTCAATGTGAATTTATAAGCACCAAACTAATAGTATTTTTACGTTAATATCTAGTAAATAAATTAGTTTTCACGTCAATTAGAAGTTTCGTTTCATTAAAAAAAAAAAAACTCCAGCTGTCAATGTGAATTTACAAGCCCCAAACTAATAGTATTTTTACGTTAATATCTAGTAAATAAATTGGTTTTCATGTCAATTGGAAGTTTCGTTTCATTAAAAAAAAAAAAACAACTCCAGCTGTCAATGTGAATTTATAAGCCCCAAACTAATAGTATTTTTACGTTAATATCTAGTAAATAAATTGGTTTTCATGTCAATTGGAAGTTTCGTTTCATTAAAAAAAAAAAACAACTCCAGCTGTCAATGTGAATTTATAAGCCCCAAACTAATAGTATTTTTACGTTAATATCTAGTAAATAAATTGGTTTTCATGTCAATTGGAAGTTTCGTTTCATTAAAAAAAAAAAAAAAAACAACTCCAGCTGTCAATGTGAATTTATAAGCACCAAACTAATAGTATTTTTACGTTAATATCTAGTAAATAAATTGGTTTTCATGTCAATTGGAAGTTTCGTTTCATTAAAAAAAAAAAAAAAAACAACTCCAGCTGTCAATGTGAATTTATAAGCCCCAAACTAATAGTATTTTTACGTTAATATCTAGTAAATAAATTGGTTTTCATGTCAATTGGAAGTTTCGTTTCATTAAAAAAAAAAAGCAACTCCAGCTGTCAATGTGAATTTATAAGCCCCAAACTAATAGTATTTTTACGTTAATATCTAGTAAATAAATTGGTTTTCATGTCAATTGGAAGTTTCGTTTCATTAAAAAAAAAAAAAAAACAACTCCAGCTGTCAATGTGAATTTATAAGCCCCAAACTAATAGTAATTTTACGTTAATATCTAGTAAATAAATTGGTTTTCACGTCAATTGGAAGTTTCGTTTCATTAAAAAAAAAAACTCCAGCTGTCAATGTGAATTTATAAGCCCCAAACTAATAGTATTTTTACGTTAATATCTAGTAAATAAATTGGTTTTCATGTCAATTGGAAGTTTCGTTTCATTAAAAAAAAAAAACAACTCCAGCTGTCAATGTGAATTTATAAGCCCCAAACTAATAGTATTTTTACGTTAATATCTAGTAAATAAATTGGTTTTCATGTCAATTGGAAGTTTCGTTTCATTAAAAAAAAAAAACAACTCCAGCTATCAATGTGAATTTATAAGCCCCAAACTAATAGTATTTTTACGTTAATATCTAGTAAATAAATTGGTTTTCATGTCAATTGGAAGTTTCGTTTCATTAAAAAAAAAAAAAAAACAACTCCAGCTGTCAATGTGAATTTATAAGCCCCAAACTAATAGTAATTTTACGTTAATATCTAGTAAATAAATTGGTTTTCACGTCAATTGGAAGTTTCGTTTCATTAAAAAAAAAAACTCCAGCTGTCAATGTGAATTTATAAGCCCCAAACTAATAGTATTTTTACGTTAATATCTAGTAAATAAATTGGTTTTCATGTCAATTGGAAGTTTCGTTTCATTAAAAAAAAAAAACAACTCCAGCTGTCAATGTGAATTTATAAGCCCCAAACTAATAGTATTTTTACGTTAATATCTAGTAAATAAATTGGTTTTCATGTCAATTGGAAGTTTCGTTTCATTAAAAAAAAAAACAACTCCAGCTATCAATGTGAATTTATAAGCCCCAAACTAATAGTATTTTTACGTTAATATCTAGTAAATAAATTGGTTTTCATGTCAATTGGAAGTTTCGTTTCATTAAAAAAAAAAAAAAACAACTCCAGCTGTCAATGTGAATTTATAAGCCCCAAACTAATAGTATTTTTACGTTAATATCTAGTAAATAAATTGGTTTTCATGTCAATTGGAAGTTTCGTTTCATTAAAAAAAAAAAACAACTCCAGCTGTCAATGTGAATTTATAAGCCCCAAACTAATAGTATTTTTACGTTAATATCTAGTAAATAAATTGGTTTTCATGTCAATTGGAAGTTTCGTTTCATTAAAAAAAAAAAAACAACTCCAGCTGTCAATGTGAATTTATAAGCCCCAAACTAATAGTATTTTTACGTTAATATCTAGTAAATAAATTGGTTTTCATGTCAATTGGAAGTTTCGTTTCATTAAAAAAAAAAAACAACTCCAGCTGTCAATGTGAATTTATAAGCCCCAAACTAATAGTATTTTTACGTTAATATCTAGTAAATAAATTGGTTTTCATGTCAATTGGAAGTTTCGTTTCATTAAAAAAAAAAACAACTCCAGCTATCAATGTGAATTTATAAGCCCCAAACTAATAGTATTTTTACGTTAATATCTAGTAAATAAATTGGTTTTCATGTCAATTGGAAGTTTCGTTTCATTAAAAAAAAAAAAAAACAACTCCAGCTGTCAATGTGAATTTATAAGCACCAAACTAATAGTATTTTTACGTTAATATCTAGTAAATAAATTGGTTTTCATGTCAATTGGAAGTTTCGTTTCATTAAAAAAAAAAAACAACTCCAGCTGTCAATGTGAATTTATAAGCCCCAAACTAATAGTATTTTTACGTTAATATCTAGTAAATAAATTGGTTTTCATGTCAATTGGAAGTTTCGTTTCATTAAAAAAAAAAACAACTCCAGCTATCAATGTGAATTTATAAGCCCCAAACTAATAGTATTTTTACGTTAATATCTAGTAAATAAATTGGTTTTCATGTCAATTGGAAGTTTCGTTTCATTAAAAAAAAAAAAAACAACTCCAGCTGTCAATGTGAATTTATAAGCACCAAACTAATAGTATTTTTACGTTAATATCTAGTAAATAAATTGGTTTTCATGTCAATTGGAAGTTTCGTTTCATTAAAAAAAAAAAAAAACAACTCCAGCTGTCAATGTGAATTTATAAGCACCAAACTAATAGTATTTTTACGTTAATATCTAGTAAATAAATTAGTTTTCACGTCAATTAGAAGTTTCGTTTCATTAAAAAAAAAAAAACTCCAGCTGTCAATGTGAATTTACAAGCCCCAAACTAATAGTATTTTTACGTTAATATCTAGTAAATAAATTGGTTTTCACGTCAATTAGAAGTTTCGTTTCATTAAAAAAAAAAAACTCCAGCTGTCAATGTGAATTTACAAGCCCCAAACTAATAGTATTTTTACGTTAATATCTAGTAAATAAATTGGTTTTCACGTCAATTAGAAGTTTCGTTTCATTAAAAAAAAAAAAACTCCAGCTGTCAATGTGAATTTATAAGCACCAAACTAATAGTATTTTTACGTTAATATCTAGTAAATAAATTGGTTTTCATGTCTATTGGAAGTTTCGTTTCATTAAAAAAAAAAAAAAACAACTCCAGCTGTCAATGTGAATTTATAAGCACCAAACTAATAGTATTTTTACGTTAATATCTAGTAAATAAATTAGTTTTCACGTCAATTAGAAGTTTCGTTTCATTAAAAAAAAAAAAACTCCAGCTGTCAATGTGAATTTACAAGCCCCAAACTAATAGTATTTTTACGTTAATATCTAGTAAATAAATTGGTTTTCATGTCAATTGGAAGTTTCGTTTCATTAAAAAAAAAAAAAAACAACTCCAGCTGTCAATGTGAATTTATAAGCCCCAAACTAATAGTATTTTTACGTTAATATCTAGTAAATAAATTGGTTTTCATGTCAATTGGAAGTTTCGTTTCATTAAAAAAAAAAAACAACTCCAGCTGTCAATGTGAATTTATAAGCACCAAACTAATAGTATTTTTACGTTAATATCTAGTAAATAAATTGGTTTTCATGTCAATTGGAAGTTTCGTTTCATTAAAAAAAAAAAAAACAACTCCAGCTGTCAATGTGAATTTATAAGCCCCAAACTAATAGTATTTTTACGTTAATATCTAGTAAATAAATTGGTTTTCATGTCAATTGGAAGTTTCGTTTCATTAAAAAAAAAAAAAAACAACTCCAGCTGTCAATGTGAATTTATAAGCACCAAACTAATAGTATTTTTACGTTAATATCTAGTAAATAAATTGGTTTTCATGTCAATTGGAAGTTTCGTTTCATTAAAAAAAAAAAAAAACAACTCCAGCTGTCAATGTGAATTTATAAGCACCAAACTAATAGTATTTTTACGTTAATATCTAGTAAATAAATTGGTTTTCATGTCAATTGGAAGTTTCGTTTCATTAAAAAAAAAAAAAACAACTCCAGCTGTCAATGTGAATTTATAAGCCCCAAACTAATAGTATTTTTACGTTAATATCTAGTAAATAAATTGGTTTTCATGTCAATTGGAAGTTTCGTTTCATTAAAAAAAAAAAAAACAACTCCAGCTGTCAATGTGAATTTATAAGCCCCAAACTAATAGTATTTTTACGTTAATATCTAGTAAATAAATTGGTTTTCATGTCAATTGGAAGTTTCGTTTCATTAAAAAAAAAAAGCAACTCCAGCTGTCAATGTGAATTTATAAGCCCCAAACTAATAGTATTTTTACGTTAATATCTAGTAAATAAATTGGTTTTCATGTCAATTGGAAGTTTCGTTTCATTAAAAAAAAAAAACAACTCCAGCTGTCAATGTGAATTTATAAGCCCCAAACTAATAGTATTTTTACGTTAATATCTAGTAAATAAATTGGTTTTCATGTCAATTGGAAGTTTCGTTTCATTAAAAAAAAAAAACAACTCCAGCTGTCAATGTGAATTTATAAGCCCCAAACTAATAGTATTTTTACGTTAATATCTAGTAAATAAATTGGTTTTCATGTCAATTGGAAGTTTCGTTTCATTAAAAAAAAAAAAAAAAACAACTCCAGCTGTCAATGTGAATTTATAAGCACCAAACTAATAGTATTTTTACGTTAATATCTAGTAAATAAATTGGTTTTCATGTCAATTGGAAGTTTCGTTTCATTAAAAAAAAAAAAAAAACAACTCCAGCTGTCAATGTGAATTTATAAGCCCCAAACTAATAGTATTTTTACGTTAATATCTAGTAAATAAATTGGTTTTCATGTCAATTGGAAGTTTCGTTTCATTAAAAAAAAAAAGCAACTCCAGCTGTCAATGTGAATTTATAAGCCCCAAACTAATAGTATTTTTACGTTAATATCTAGTAAATAAATTGGTTTTCATGTCAATTGGAAGTTTCGTTTCATTAAAAAAAAAAAAAAACAACTCCAGCTGTCAATGTGAATTTATAAGCACCAAACTAATAGTATTTTTACGTTAATATCTAGTAAATAAATTAGTTTTCACGTCAATTAGAAGTTTCGTTTCATTAAAAAAAAAAAAAAACAACTCCAGCTGTCAATGTGAATTTATAAGCACCAAACTAATAGTATTTTTACGTTAATATCTAGTAAATAAATTGGTTTTCATGTCAATTGGAAGTTTCGTTTCATTAAAAAAAAAAAAAAACAACTCCAGCTGTCAATGTGAATTTATAAGCACCAAACTAATAGTATTTTTACGTTAATATCTAGTAAATAAATTAGTTTTCACGTCAATTAGAAGTTTCGTTTCATTAAAAAAAAAAAAAACAACTCCAGCTGTCAATGTGAATTTATAAGCCCCAAACTAATAGTATTTTTACGTTAATATCTAGTAAATAAATTGGTTTTCATGTCAATTGGAAGTTTCGTTTCATTAAAAAAAAAAACAACTCCAGCTGTCAATGTGAATTTATAAGCCCCAAACTAATAGTATTTTTACGTTAATATCTAGTAAATAAATTGGTTTTCATGTCAATTGGAAGTTTCGTTTCATTAAAAAAAAAAAAAAAAACAACTCCAGCTGTCAATGTGAATTTATAAGCACCAAACTAATAGTATTTTTACGTTAATATCTAGTAAATAAATTGGTTTTCATGTCAATTGGAAGTTTCGTTTCATTAAAAAAAAAAAAAAAACAACTCCAGCTGTCAATGTGAATTTATAAGCCCCAAACTAATAGTATTTTTACGTTAATATCTAGTAAATAAATTGGTTTTCATGTCAATTGGAAGTTTCGTTTCATTAAAAAAAAAAAAAAAACAACTCCAGCTGTCAATGTGAATTTATAAGCCCCAAACTAATAGTAATTTTACGTTAATATCTAGTAAATAAATTGGTTTTCACGTCAATTGGAAGTTTCGTTTCATTAAAAAAAAAAACTCCAGCTGTCAATGTGAATTTATAAGCCCCAAACTAATAGTATTTTTACGTTAATATCTAGTAAATAAATTGGTTTTCATGTCAATTGGAAGTTTCGTTTCATTAAAAAAAAAAAACAACTCCAGCTGTCAATGTGAATTTATAAGCCCCAAACTAATAGTATTTTTACGTTAATATCTAGTAAATAAATTGGTTTTCATGTCAATTGGAAGTTTCGTTTCATTAAAAAAAAAAACAACTCCAGCTATCAATGTGAATTTATAAGCCCCAAACTAATAGTATTTTTACGTTAATATCTAGTAAATAAATTGGTTTTCATGTCAATTGGAAGTTTCGTTTCATTAAAAAAAAAAAAAAAACAACTCCAGCTGTCAATGTGAATTTATAAGCCCCAAACTAATAGTATTTTTACGTTAATATCTAGTAAATAAATTGGTTTTCATGTCAATTGGAAGTTTCGTTTCATTAAAAAAAAAAAACAACTCCAGCTGTCAATGTGAATTTATAAGCCCCAAACTAATAGTATTTTTACGTTAATATCTAGTAAATAAATTGGTTTTCATGTCAATTGGAAGTTTCGTTTCATTAAAAAAAAAAAAACAACTCCAGCTGTCAATGTGAATTTATAAGCCCCAAACTAATAGTATTTTTACGTTAATATCTAGTAAATAAATTGGTTTTCATGTCAATTGGAAGTTTCGTTTCATTAAAAAAAAAAAACAACTCCAGCTGTCAATGTGAATTTATAAGCCCCAAACTAATAGTATTTTTACGTTAATATCTAGTAAATAAATTGGTTTTCATGTCAATTGGAAGTTTCGTTTCATTAAAAAAAAAAAAAAAAAAACTCCAGCTGTCAATGTGAATTTATAAGCCCCAAACTAATAGTATTTTTACGTTAATATCTAGTAAATAAATTGGTTTTCATGTCAATTGGAAGTTTCGTTTCATTAAAAAAAAAAAACAACTCCAGCTATCAATGTGAATTTATAAGCCCCAAACTAATAGTATTTTTACGTTAATATCTAGTAAATAAATTGGTTTTCATGTCAATTGGAAGTTTCGTTTCATTAAAAAAAAAAAAAAAACAACTCCAGCTGTCAATGTGAATTTATAAGCCCCAAACTAATAGTATTTTTACGTTAATATCTAGTAAATAAATTGGTTTTCATGTCAATTGGAAGTTTCGTTTCATTAAAAAAAAAAAACAACTCCAGCTGTCAATGTGAATTTATAAGCCCCAAACTAATAGTATTTTTACGTTAATATCTAGTAAATAAATTGGTTTTCATGTCAATTGGAAGTTTCGTTTCATTAAAAAAAAAAAACAACTCCAGCTGTCAATGTGAATTTATAAGCCCCAAACTAATAGTATTTTTACGTTAATATCTAGTAAATAAATTGGTTTTCATGTCAATTGGAAGTTTCGTTTCATTAAAAAAAAAAAAACAACTCCAGCTATCAATGTGAATTTATAAGCCCCAAACTAATAGTATTTTTACGTTAATATCTAGTAAATAAATTGGTTTTCATGTCAATTGGAAGTTTCGTTTCATTAAAAAAAAAAAACAACTCCAGCTGTCAATGTGAATTTATAAGCCCCAAACTAATAGTATTTTTACTTTAATATCTAGTAAATAAATTGGTTTTCATGTCAATTGGAAGTTTCGTTTCATTAAAAAAAAAAAACAACTCCAGCTGTCAATGTGAATTTATAAGCCCCAAACTAATAGTATTTTTACGTTAATATCTAGTAAATAAATTGGTTTTCATGTCAATTGGAAGTTTCGTTTCATTAAAAAAAAAAAAACAACTCCAGCTGTCAATGTGAATTTATAAGCCCCAAACTAATAGTATTTTTACGTTAATATCTAGTAAATAAATTGGTTTTCATGTCAATTGGAAGTTTCGTTTCATTAAAAAAAAAAAACAACTCCAGCTGTCAATGTGAATTTATAAGCCCCAAACTAATAGTATTTTTACGTTAATATCTAGTAAATAAATTGGTTTTCATGTCAATTGGAAGTTTCGTTTCATTAAAAAAAAAAAAAAAAAACTCCAGCTGTCAATGTGAATTTATAAGCCCCAAACTAATAGTATTTTTACGTTAATATCTAGTAAATAAATTGGTTTTCATGTCAATTGGAAGTTTCGTTTCATTAAAAAAAAAAAACAACTCCAGCTGTCAATGTGAATTTATAAGCCCCAAACTAATAGTATTTTTACGTTAATATCTAGTAAATAAATTGGTTTTCATGTCAATTGGAAGTTTCGTTTCATTAAAAAAAAAAAACAACTCCAGCTGTCAATGTGAATTTATAAGCCCCAAACTAATAGTATTTTTACGTTAATATCTAGTAAATAAATTGGTTTTCATGTCAATTGGAAGTTTCGTTTCATTAAAAAAAAAAAAAAAACAACTCCAGCTGTCAATGTGAATTTATAAGCCCCAAACTAATAGCATTTTTACGTTAATATCTAGTAAATAAATTGGTTTTCATGTCAATTGGTAGTTTCGTTTCATTAAAAAAAAAAAAAAACAACTCCAGCTGTCAATATGAATTTATAAGCCCCAAACTAATAGTATTTTTACGTTAATATCTAGTAAATAAATTGGTTTTCACGTCAATTAGAAGTTTCGTTTCATTAAAAAAAAAAAACTCCAGCTGTCAATGTGAATTTATAAGCCCTAAACTAATAGTATTTTTACGTTAATATCTAGTAAATAAATTGGTTTTCATGTCAATTGGAAGTTTCGTTTCCTTAAAAAAAAAAAACAACTCCAGCTGTCAATGTGAATTTATAAGCCCCAAACTAATAGTATTTTTACGTTAATATCTAGTAAATAAATTGGTTTTCACGTCAATTAGAAGTTTCGTTTCATTAAAAAAAAAAACTCCAGCTGTCAATGTGAATTTATAAGCCCCAAACTAATAGTATTTTTACGTTAATATCTAGTAAATAAATTGGTTTTCATGTCAATTGGAAGTTTCGTTTCATTAAAAAAAAAAAAAAAAAACAACTCCAGCTGTCAATGTGAATTTATAAGCCCCAAACTAAGAGTATTTTTACGTTAATATCTAGTAAATAAATTGGTTTTCACGTCAATTAGAAGTTTCGTTTCATTAAAAAAAAAAAAACTCCAGCTGTCAATGTGAATTTATAAGCCCCAAACTAATAGTATTTTTACGTTAATATCTAGTAAATAAATTGGTTTTCACGTCAATTAGAAGTTTCGTTTCATTAAAAAAAAAAAACAACTCCAGCTGTCAATGTGAATTTATAAGCCCCAAACTAATAGTATTTTTACGTTAATATCTAGTAAATAAATTGGTTTTCATGTCAATTGGAAGTTTCGTTTCATTAAAAAAAAAAAAAAAAACAACTCCAGCTGTCAATGTGAATTTATAAGCCCCAAACTAAGAGTATTTTTACGTTAATATCTAGTAAATAAATTGGTTTTCACGTCAATTAGAAGTTTCGTTTCATTAAAAAAAAAAAAACTCCAGCTGTCAATGTGAATTTATAAGCCCCAAACTAATAGTATTTTTACGTTAATATCTAGTAAATAAATTGGTTTTCATGTCAATTGGAAGTTTCGTTTCATTAAAAAAAAAAAACAACTCCAGCTGTCAATGTGAATTTATAAGCCCCAAACTAATAGTATTTTTACGTTAATATCTAGTAAATAAATTGGTTTTCACGTCAATTAGAAGTTTCGTTTCATTAAAAAAAAAAACTCCAGCTGTCAATGTGAATTTATAAGCCCCAAACTAATAGTATTTTTACGTTAATATCTAGTAAATAAATTGGTTTTCACGTCAATTAGAAGTTTCGTTTCATTAAAAAAAAAAAAAAACTCCAGCTGTCAATGTGAATTTATAAGCCCCAAACTAATAGTATTTTTACGTTAATATCTAGTAAATAAATTGGTTTTCATGTCAATTGGAAGTTTCGTTTCATTAAAAAAAAAAAAAAAAACAACTCCAGCTGTCAATGTGAATTTATAAGCCCCAAACTAAGAGTATTTTTACGTTAATATCTAGTAAATAAATTGGTTTTCACGTCAATTAGAAGTTTCGTTTCATTAAAAAAAAAAAAACTCCAGCTGTCAATGTGAATTTATAAGCCCCAAACTAATAGTATTTTTACGTTAATATCTAGTAAATAAATTGGTTTTCATGTCAATTGGAAGTTTCGTTTCATTAAAAAAAAAAAACAACTCCAGCTGTCAATGTGAATTTATAAGCCCCAAACTAATAGTATTTTTACGTTAATATCTAGTAAATAAATTGGTTTTCACGTCAATTAGAAGTTTCGTTTCATTAAAAAAAAAAACTCCAGCTGTCAATGTGAATTTATAAGCCCCAAACTAATAGTATTTTTACGTTAATATCTAGTAAATAAATTGGTTTTCACGTCAATTAGAAGTTTCGTTTCATTAAAAAAAAAAAAACTCCAGCTGTCAATGTGAATTTATAAGCCCCAAACTAATAGTATTTTTACGTTAATATCTAGTAAATAAATTGGTTTTCATGTCAATTGGAAGTTTCGTTTCATTAAAAAAAAAAAACAACTCCAGCTGTCAATGTGAATTTATAAGCACCAAACTAATAGTATTTTTACGTTAATATCTAGTAAATAAATTGGTTTTCATGTCAATTGGAAGTTTCGTTTCATTAAAAAAAAAAAACAACTCCAGCTGTCACTGTGAATTTATAAGCCCGAAACTAATAGTATTTTTACGTTAATATCTAGTAAATAAATTGGTTTTCACGTCAATTAGAAGTTTCGTTTCATTAAAAAAAAAAACTCCAGCTGTCAATGTGAATTTATAAGCCCCAAACTAATAGTATTTTTACGTTAATATCTAGTAAATAAATTGGTTTTCATGTCAATTGGAAGTTTCGTTTCATTAAAAAAAAAAAAAAAACAACTCCAGCTGTCAATGTGAATTTATAAGCCCCAAACTAAGAGTATTTTTACGTTAATATCTAGTAAATAAATTGGTTTTCACGTCAATTAGAAGTTTCGTTTCATTAAAAAAAAAAAAACTCCAGCTGTCACTGTGAATTTATAAGCCCCAAACTAATAGTATTTTTACGTTAATATCTAGTAAATAAATTGGTTTTCACGTCAATTAGAAGTTTCGTTTCATTAAAAAAAAAAAACTCCAGCTGTCAATGTGAATTTATAAGCCCTAAACTAATAGTATTTTTACGTTAATATCTAGTAAATAAATTGGTTTTCATGTCAATTAGAAGTTTCGTTTCATTAAAAAAAAAAACTCCAGCTGTCAATGTGAATTTATAAGCCCCAAACTAATAGTATTTTTACGTTAATATCTAGTAAATAAATTGGTTTTCATGTCAATTGGAAGTTTCGTTTCATTAAAAAAAAAAACTCCAGCTGTCAATGTGAATTTATAAGCCCCAAACTAAGAGTATTTTTACGTTAATATCTAGTAAATAAATTGGTTTTCACGTCAATTAGAAGTTTCGTTTCATTAAAAAAAAAAAACTCCAGCTGTCAATGTGAATTTATAAGCCCCAAACTAATAGTATTTTTACGTTAATATCTAGTAAATAAATTGGTTTTCATGTCAATTGGAAGTTTCGTTTCATTAAAAAAAAAAAACAACTCCAGCTGTCACTGTGAATTTATAAGCCCCAAACTAATAGTATTTTTACGTTAATATCTAGTAAATAAATTGGTTTTCATGTCAATTGGAAGTTTCGTTTCATTAAAAAAAAAAAAAAAAAACAACTCCAGCTGTCAATGTGAATTTATAAGCACCAAACTAATAGTATTTTTACGTTAATATCTAGTAAATAAATTGGTTTTCATGTCAATTGGAAGTTTCGTTTCATTAAAAAAAAAAAACAACTCCAGCTGTCACTGTGAATTTATAAGCCCGAAACTAATAGTATTTTTACGTTAATATCTAGTAAATAAATTGGTTTTCATGTCAATTGGAAGTTTCGTTTCATTAAAAAAAAAAAAACAACTCCAGCTGTCAATGTGAATTTATAAGCCCCAAACTAATAGTATTTTTACGTTAATATCTAGTAAATAAATTGGTTTTCACGTCAATTAGAAGTTTCGTTTCATTAAAAAAAAAAAAAAACTCCAGCTGTCAATGTGAATTTATAAGCCCCAAACTAATAGTATTTTTACGTTAATATCTAGTAAATAAATTGGTTTTCATGTCAATTGGAAGTTTCGTTTCATTAAAAAAAAAAAACAACTCCAGCTGTCAATGTGAATTTATAAGCCCCAAACTAATAGTATTTTTACGTTAATATCTAGTAAATAAATTGGTTTTCATGTCAATTGGAAGTTTCGTTTCATTAAAAAAAAAAAAAACAACTCCAGCTGTCAATGTGAATTTATAAGCACCAAACTAATAGTATTTTTACGTTAATATCTAGTAAATAAATTGGTTTTCATGTCAATTGGAAGTTTCGTTTCATTAAAAAAAAAAACAACTCCAGCTGTCAATGTGAATTTATAAGCCCCAAACTAATAGTATTTTTACGTTAATATCTAGTAAATAAATTGGTTTTCATGTCAATTGGAAGTGTTGTTTCATTAAAAAAAAAACTCCAGCTGTCAATGTGAATTTATAAGCCCCAAACTAATAGTATTTTTACGTTAATATCTAGTAAATAAATTGGATTTCACGTCAATTGGAAGTTTCGTTTCATTAAAAAAAAAAACTCCAGCTGTCAATGTGAATTTATAAGCCCCAAACTAATAGTATTTTTACGTTAATATCTAGTAAATAAATTGGTTTTCATGTCAATTGGAAGTTTCGTTTCATTAAAAAAAAAAAAAAAAACAACTCCAGCTGTCAATGTGAATTTATAAGCCCCAAACTAATAGTATTTTTACGTTAATATCTAGTAAATAAATTGGTTTTCACGTCAATTAGAAGTTTCGTTTCATTAAAAAAAAAAAAACAACTCCAGCTGTCAATGTGAATTTATAAGCCCCAAACTAATAGTAATTTTACGTTAATATCTAGTAAATAAATTGGTTTTCACGTCAATTGGAAGTTTCGTTTCATTAAAAAAAAAAACTCCAGCTGTCAATGTGAATTTATAAGCCCCAAACTAATAGTATTTTTACGTTAATATCTAGTAAATAAATTGGTTTTCATGTCAATTGGAAGTTTCGTTTCATTAAAAAAAAAAACAACTCCAGCTGTCAATGTGAATTTATAAGCCCCAAACTAATAGTATTTTTACGTTAATATCTAGTAAATAAATTGGTTTTCATGTCAATTGGAAGTTTCGTTTCATTAAAAAAAAAAAACAACTCCAGCTGTCAATGTGAATTTATAAGCCCCAAACTAATAGTATTTTTACGTTAATATCTAGTAAATAAATTGGTTTTCTTGTCAATTGGAAGTTTCGTTTCATTAAAAAAAAAAAAAACAACTCCAGCTGTCAATGTGAATTTATAAGCCCCAAACTAACAGTATTTTTACGTTAATATCTAGTAAATAAATTGGTTTTCACGTCAATTAGAAGTTTCGTTTCATTAAAAAAAAAAAACTCCAGCTGTCAATGTGAATTTATAAGCCCCAAACTAATAGTATTTTTACGTTAATATCTAGTAAATAAATTGGTTTTCATGTCAATTGGAAGTTTCGTTTCCTTAAAAAAAAAAAAAACAACTCCAGCTGTCAATGTGAATTTATAAGCCCCAAACTAATAGTATTTTTACGTTAATATCTAGTAAATAAATTGGTTTTCACGTCAATTAGAAGTTTCGTTTCATTAAAAAAAAAAAACTCCAGCTGTCAATGTGAATTTATAAGCCCCAAACTAATAGTATTTTTACGTTAATATCTAGTAAATAAATTGGTTTTCATGTCAATTGGAAGTTTCGTTTCATTAAAAAAAAAAAAAAAAAAACAACTCCAGCTGTCAATGTGAATTTATAAGCCCCAAACTAATAGTATTTTTACGTTAATATCTAGTAAATAAATTGGTTTTCACGTCAATTAGAAGTTTCGTTTAATTAAAAAAAAAAAACTCCAGCTGTCAATGTGAATTTATAAGCCCCAAACTAATAGTATTTTTACGTTAATATCTAGTAAATAAATTGGTTTTCATGTCAATTGGAAGTTTCGTTTCCTTAAAAAAAAAAAAAAACAACTCCAGCTGTCAATGTGAATTTATAAGCCCCAAACTAATAGTATTTTTACGTTAATATCTAGTAAATAAATTGGTTTTCACGTCAATTAGAAGTTTCGTTTCATTAAAAAAAAAAAACTCCAGCTGTCAATGTGAATTTATAAGCCCCAAACTAATAGTATTTTTACGTTAATATCTAGTAAATAAATTGGTTTTCATGTCAATTGGAAGTTTCGTTTCATTAAAAAAAAAAAAAAAAAACAACTCCAGCTGTCAATGTGAATTTATAAGCCCCAAACTAATAGTATTTTTACGTTAATATCTAGTAAATAAATTGGTTTTCACGTCAATTAGAAGTTTCGTTTCATTAAAAAAAAAAAACTCCAGCTGTCAATGTGAATTTATAAGCCCCAAACTAATAGTATTTTTACGTTAATATCTAGTAAATAAATTGGTTTTCATGTCAATTGGAAGTTTCGTTTCATTAAAAAAAAAAAAAAAAAACAACTCCAGCTGTCAATGTGAATTTATAAGCCCCAAACTAATAGTATTTTTACGTTAATATCTAGTAAATAAATTGGTTTTCATGTCAATTGGAAGTTTCGTTTCATTAAAAAAAAAAAAAAACAACTCCAGCTGTCAATGTGAATTTATAAGCCCCAAACTAATAGTATTTTTACGTTAATATCTAGTAAATAAATTGGTTTTCATGTCAATTGGAAGTTTCGTTTCATTAAAAAAAAAAAACAACTCCAGCTGTCAATGTGAATTTATAAGCCCCAAACTAATAGTATTTTTACGTTAATATCTAGTAAATAAATTGGTTTTCTTGTCAATTGGAAGTTTCGTTTCATTAAAAAAAAAAAAAACAACTCCAGCTGTCAATGTGAATTTATAAGCCCCAAACTAACAGTATTTTTACGTTAATATCTAGTAAATAAATTGGTTTTCACGTCAATTAGAAGTTTCGTTTCATTAAAAAAAAAAAACTCCAGCTGTCAATGTGAATTTATAAGCCCCAAACTAATAGTATTTTTACGTTAATATCTAGTAAATAAATTGGTTTTCATGTCAATTGGAAGTTTCGTTTCCTTAAAAAAAAAAAAAACAACTCCAGCTGTCAATGTGAATTTATAAGCCCCAAACTAATAGTATTTTTACGTTAATATCTAGTAAATAAATTGGTTTTCACGTCAATTAGAAGTTTCGTTTCATTAAAAAAAAAAAACTCCAGCTGTCAATGTGAATTTATAAGCCCCAAACTAATAGTATTTTTACGTTAATATCTAGTAAATAAATTGGTTTTCATGTCAATTGGAAGTTTCGTTTCATTAAAAAAAAAAAAAAAAAACAACTCCAGCTGTCAATGTGAATTTATAAGCCCCAAACTAATAGTATTTTTACGTTAATATCTAGTAAATAAATTGGTTTTCACGTCAATTAGAAGTTTCGTTTAATTAAAAAAAAAAAACTCCAGCTGTCAATGTGAATTTATAAGCCCCAAACTAATAGTATTTTTACGTTAATATCTAGTAAATAAATTGGTTTTCATGTCAATTGGAAGTTTCGTTTCCTTAAAAAAAAAAAAAAACAACTCCAGCTGTCAATGTGAATTTATAAGCCCCAAACTAATAGTATTTTTACGTTAATATCTAGTAAATAAATTGGTTTTCACGTCAATTAGAAGTTTCGTTTCATTAAAAAAAAAAAACTCCAGCTGTCAATGTGAATTTATAAGCCCCAAACTAATAGTATTTTTACGTTAATATCTAGTAAATAAATTGGTTTTCATGTCAATTGGAAGTTTCGTTTCATTAAAAAAAAAAAAAAAAAACAACTCCAGCTGTCAATGTGAATTTATAAGCCCCAAACTAATAGTATTTTTACGTTAATATCTAGTAAATAAATTGGTTTTCACGTCAATTAGAAGTTTCGTTTCATTAAAAAAAAAAAACTCCAGCTGTCAATGTGAATTTATAAGCCCCAAACTAATAGTATTTTTACGTTAATATCTAGTAAATAAATTGGTTTTCATGTCAATTGGAAGTTTCGTTTCATTAAAAAAAAAAAAAAAAAACAACTCCAGCTGTCAATGTGAATTTATAAGCCCCAAACTAATAGTATTTTTACGTTAATATCTAGTAAATAAATTGGTTTTCATGTCAATTGGAAGTTTCGTTTCATTAAAAAAAAAAAAAAACAACTCCAGCTGTCAATGTGAATTTATAAGCCCCAAACTAATAGTATTTTTACGTTAATATCTAGTAAATAAATTGGTTTTCATGTCAATTGGAAGTTTCGTTTCATTAAAAAAAAAAAACAACTCCAGCTGTCAATGTGAATTTATAAGCCCCAAACTAATAGTATTTTTACGTTAATATCTAGTAAATAAATTGGTTTTCTTGTCAATTGGAAGTTTCGTTTCATTAAAAAAAAAAAAAACAACTCCAGCTGTCAATGTGAATTTATAAGCCCCAAACTAACAGTATTTTTACGTTAATATCTAGTAAATAAATTGGTTTTCACGTCAATTAGAAGTTTCGTTTCATTAAAAAAAAAAACTCCAGCTGTCAATGTGAATTTATAAGCCCCAAACTAATAGTATTTTTACGTTAATATCTAGTAAATAAATTGGTTTTCATGTCAATTGGAAGTTTCGTTTCCTTAAAAAAAAAAAAAACAACTCCAGCTGTCAATGTGAATTTATAAGCCCCAAACTAATAGTATTTTTACGTTAATATCTAGTAAATAAATTGGTTTTCACGTCAATTAGAAGTTTCGTTTCATTAAAAAAAAAAAACTCCAGCTGTCAATGTGAATTTATAAGCCCCAAACTAATAGTATTTTTACGTTAATATCTAGTAAATAAATTGGTTTTCATGTCAATTGGAAGTTTCGTTTCATTAAAAAAAAAAAAAAAAAAACAACTCCAGCTGTCAATGTGAATTTATAAGCCCCAAACTAATAGTATTTTTACGTTAATATCTAGTAAATAAATTGGTTTTCACGTCAATTAGAAGTTTCGTTTAATTAAAAAAAAAAAACTCCAGCTGTCAATGTGAATTTATAAGCCCCAAACTAATAGTATTTTTACGTTAATATCTAGTAAATAAATTGGTTTTCATGTCAATTGGAAGTTTCGTTTCCTTAAAAAAAAAAAAAAACAACTCCAGCTGTCAATGTGAATTTATAAGCCCCAAACTAATAGTATTTTTACGTTAATATCTAGTAAATAAATTGGTTTTCACGTCAATTAGAAGTTTCGTTTCATTAAAAAAAAAAAACTCCAGCTGTCAATGTGAATTTATAAGCCCCAAACTAATAGTATTTTTACGTTAATATCTAGTAAATAAATTGGTTTTCATGTCAATTGGAAGTTTCGTTTCATTAAAAAAAAAAAAAAAAAACAACTCCAGCTGTCAATGTGAATTTATAAGCCCCAAACTAATAGTATTTTTACGTTAATATCTAGTAAATAAATTGGTTTTCACGTCAATTAGAAGTTTCGTTTCATTAAAAAAAAAAAACTCCAGCTGTCAATGTGAATTTATAAGCCCCAAACTAATAGTATTTTTACGTTAATATCTAGTAAATAAATTGGTTTTCATGTCAATTGGAAGTTTCGTTTCATTAAAAAAAAAAAAAAAAAACAACTCCAGCTGTCAATGTGAATTTATAAGCCCCAAACTAATAGTATTTTTACGTTAATATCTAGTAAATAAATTGGTTTTCACGTCAATTAGAAGTTTCGTTTCATTAAAAAAAAAAAACTCCAGCTGTCAATGTGAATTTATAAGCCCCAAACTAATAGTATTTTTACGTTAATATCTAGTAAATAAATTGGTTTTCATGTCAATTGGAAGTTTCGTTTCATTAAAAAAAAAAAAAAAAACAACTCCAGCTGTCAATGTGAATTTATAAGCCCCAAACTAATAGTATTTTTACGTTAATATCTAGTAAATAAATTGGTTTTCATGTCAATTGGAAGTTTCGTTTCATTAAAAAAAAAAAAAAACAACTCCAGCTGTCAATGTGAATTTATAAGCCCCAAACTAATAGTATTTTTACGTTAATATCTAGTAAATAAATTGGTTTTCATGTCAATTGGAAGTTTCGTTTCATTAAAAAAAAAAAACAACTCCAGCTGTCAATGTGAATTTATAAG
Source organism: Dorcus parallelipipedus (assembly GCA_958336345.1). NCBI lineage: Eukaryota > Metazoa > Arthropoda > Insecta > Coleoptera > Lucanidae > Dorcus > Dorcus parallelipipedus. The sequence continues at coordinate 14,421,625 of OY284484.1, read as the reverse complement.
CCCCAAACTAATAGTATTTTTACGTTAATATCTAGTAAATAAATTGGTTTTCTTGTCAATTGGAAGTTTCGTTTCATTAAAAAAAAAAAAAACAACTCCAGCTGTCAATGTGAATTTATAAGCCCCAAACTAACAGTATTTTTACGTTAATATCTAGTAAATAAATTGGTTTTCACGTCAATTAGAAGTTTCGTTTCATTAAAAAAAAAAACTCCAGCTGTCAATGTGAATTTATAAGCCCCAAACTAATAGTATTTTTACGTTAATATCTAGTAAATAAATTGGTTTTCATGTCAATTGGAAGTTTCGTTTCCTTAAAAAAAAAAAAAACAACTCCAGCTGTCAATGTGAATTTATAAGCCCCAAACTAATAGTATTTTTACGTTAATATCTAGTAAATAAATTGGTTTTCACGTCAATTAGAAGTTTCGTTTCATTAAAAAAAAAAAACTCCAGCTGTCAATGTGAATTTATAAGCCCCAAACTAATAGTATTTTTACGTTAATATCTAGTAAATAAATTGGTTTTCATGTCAATTGGAAGTTTCGTTTCATTAAAAAAAAAAAAAAAAAAACAACTCCAGCTGTCAATGTGAATTTATAAGCCCCAAACTAATAGTATTTTTACGTTAATATCTAGTAAATAAATTGGTTTTCACGTCAATTAGAAGTTTCGTTTAATTAAAAAAAAAAAACTCCAGCTGTCAATGTGAATTTATAAGCCCCAAACTAATAGTATTTTTACGTTAATATCTAGTAAATAAATTGGTTTTCATGTCAATTGGAAGTTTCGTTTCCTTAAAAAAAAAAAAAAACAACTCCAGCTGTCAATGTGAATTTATAAGCCCCAAACTAATAGTATTTTTACGTTAATATCTAGTAAATAAATTGGTTTTCACGTCAATTAGAAGTTTCGTTTCATTAAAAAAAAAAAACTCCAGCTGTCAATGTGAATTTATAAGCCCCAAACTAATAGTATTTTTACGTTAATATCTAGTAAATAAATTGGTTTTCATGTCAATTGGAAGTTTCGTTTCATTAAAAAAAAAAAAAAAAAAACAACTCCAGCTGTCAATGTGAATTTATAAGCCCCAAACTAATAGTATTTTTACGTTAATATCTAGTAAATAAATTGGTTTTCACGTCAATTAGAAGTTTCGTTTCATTAAAAAAAAAAAACTCCAGCTGTCAATGTGAATTTATAAGCCCCAAACTAATAGTATTTTTACGTTAATATCTAGTAAATAAATTGGTTTTCATGTCAATTGGAAGTTTCGTTTCATTAAAAAAAAAAAAAAAAAACAACTCCAGCTGTCAATGTGAATTTATAAGCCCCAAACTAATAGTATTTTTACGTTAATATCTAGTAAATAAATTGGTTTTCATGTCAATTGGAAGTTTCGTTTCATTAAAAAAAAAAACAACTCCAGCTGTCAATGTGAATTTATAAGCCCCAAACTAATAGTATTTTTACGTTAATATCTAGTAAATAAATTGGTTTTCATGTCAATTGGAAGTTTCGTTTCATTAAAAAAAAAAAAAAAACAACTCCAGCTGTCAATGTGAATTTATAAGCCCCAAACTAATAGTATTTTTACGTTAATATCTAGTAAATAAATTGGTTTTCATGTCAATTGGAAGTTTCGTTTCATTAAAAAAAAAAAACAACTCCAGCTGTCAATGTGAATTTATAAGCCCCAAACTAATAGTATTTTTACGTTAATATCTAGTAAATAAATTGGTTTTCATGTCAATTGGAAGTTTCGTTTCATTAAAAAAAAAAAAAACAACTCCAGCTGTCAATGTGAATTTATAAGCCCCAAACTAATAGTATTTTTACGTTAATATCTAGTAAATAAATTGGTTTTCATGTCAATTGGAAGTTTCGTTTCATTAAAAAAAAAAAAAAAACAACTCCAGCTGTCAATGTGAATTTATAAGCCCCAAACTAATAGTATTTTTACGTTAATATCTAGTAAATAAATTGGTTTTCATGTCAATTGGAAGTTTCGTTTCATTAAAAAAAAAAAAACAACTCCAGCTGTCAATATGAATTTATAAGCCCCAAACTAATAGTATTTTTACGTTAATATCTAGTAAATAAATTGGTTTTCACGTCAATTAGAAGTTTCGTTTCATTAAAAAAAAAAACTCCAGCTGTCAATGTGAATTTATAAGCCCCAAACTAATAGTATTTTTACGTTAATATCTAGTAAATAAATTGGTTTTCATGTCAATTGGAAGTTTCGTTTCCTTAAAAAAAAAAAAAAACAACTCCAGCTGTCAATGTGAATTTATAAGCCCCAAACTAATAGTATTTTTACGTTAATATCTAGTAAATAAATTGGTTTTCACGTCAATTAGAAGTTTCGTTTCATTAAAAAAAAAAAACTCCAGCTGTCAATGTGAATTTATAAGCCCCAAACTAATAGTATTTTTACGTTAATATCTAGTAAATAAATTGGTTTTCATGTCAATTGGAAGTTTCGTTTCATTAAAAAAAAAAAAAAAAACAACTCCAGCTGTCAATGTGAATTTATAAGCCCCAAACTAATAGTATTTTTACGTTAATATCTAGTAAATAAATTGGTTTTCACGTCAATTAGAAGTTTCGTTTCATTAAAAAAAAAAAAACTCCAGCTGTCAATGTGAATTTATAAGCCCCAAACTAATAGTATTTTTACGTTAATATCTAGTAAATAAATTGGTTTTCATGTCAATTGGAAGTTTCGTTTCATTAAAAAAAAAAAAAACAACTCCAGCTGTCAATGTGAATTTATAAGCCCCAAACTAACAGTATTTTTACGTTAATATCTAGTAAATAAATTGGTTTTCACGTCAATTAGAAGTTTCGTTTCATTAAAAAAAAAAAACTCCAGCTGTCAATGTGAATTTATAAGCCCCAAACTAATAGTATTTTTACGTTAATATCTAGTAAATAAATTGGTTTTCATGTCAATTGGAAGTTTCGTTTCATTAAAAAAAAAAAAAAAAACAACTCCAGCTGTCAATGTGAATTTATAAGCCCCAAACTAATAGTATTTTTACGTTAATATCTAGTAAATAAATTGGTTTTCACGTCAATTAGAAGTTTCGTTTAATTAAAAAAAAAAAAACTCCAGCTGTCAATGTGAATTTATAAGCCCCAAACTAATAGTATTTTTACGTTAATATCTAGTAAATAAATTGGTTTTCATGTCAATTGGAAGTTTCGTTTCATTAAAAAAAAAAAAAAAAAAACAACTCCAGCTGTCAATGTGAATTTATAAGCACCAAACTAATAGTATTTTTACGTTAATATCTAGTAAATAAATTGGTTTTCATGTCAATTGGAAGTTTCGTTTCATTAAAAAAAAAAACAACTCCAGCTGTCAATGTGAATTTATAAGCCCCAAACTAATAGTATTTTTACGTTAATATCTAGTAAATAAATTGGTTTTCATGTCAATTGGAAGTTTCGTTTCATTAAAAAGAAAAAACTCCAGCTGTCAATGAGAATTTATAAGCCCCAAACTAATAGTATTTTTACGTTAATATCTAGTAAATAAATTGGTTTTCATATCAATTGGAAGTTTCGTTTCATTAAAAAAAAAAAAAACAACTCCAGCTGTCAATGTGAATTTATAAGCCCCAAACTAATAGTATTTTTACGTTAATATCTAGTAAATAAATTAGTTTTCACGTCAATTAGAAGTTTCGTTTCATTAAAAAAAAAAAAACTCCAGCTGTCAATGTGAATTTATAAGCCCCAAACTAATAGTATTTTTACGTTAATATCTAGTAAATAAATTGGTTTTCACTCTATTAGAAGTTTCGTTTCATTAAAAAAAAAAAAAACTCCAGCTGTCAATGTGAATTTATAAGCCCCAAACTAATAGTATTTTTACGTTAATATCTAGTAAATAAATTGGTTTTCACGTCAATTAGAAGTTTCGTTTCATTAAAAAAAAAAAACTCCAGCTGTCAATGTGAATTTATAAGCCCCAAACTAATAGTATTTTTACGTTAATATCTAGTAAATAAATTGGTTTTCATGTCAATTGGAAGTTTCGTTTCCTTAAAAAAAAAAAAAAAACAACTCCAGCTGTCAATGTGAATTTATAAGCCCCAAACTAATAGTATTTTTACGTTAATATCTAGTAAATAAATTGGTTTTCACGTCAATTAGAAGTTTCGTTTCATTAAAAAAAAAAAACTTCAGCTGTCAATGTGAATTTATAAGCCCCAAACTAATAGTATTTTTACGTTAATATCTAGTAAATAAATTGGTTTTCATGTCAATTGGAAGTTTCGTTTCATTAAAAAAAAAAAAAAAAACAACTCCAGCTGTCAATGTGAATTTATAAGCCCCAAACTAATAGTATTTTTACGTTAATATCTAGTAAATAAATTGGTTTTCACGTCAATTAGAAGTTTCGTTTCATTAAAAAAAAAAAAACTCCAGCTGTCAATGTGAATTTATAAGCCCCAAACTAATAGTATTTTTACGTTAATATCTAGTAAATAAATTGGTTTTCATGTCAATTGGAAGTTTCGTTTCATTAAAAAAAAAAAAAACAACTCCAGCTGTCAATGTGAATTTATAAGCCCCAAACTAACAGTATTTTTACGTTAATATCTAGTAAATAAATTGGTTTTCACGTCAATTAGAAGTTTCGTTTCATTAAAAAAAAAAAACTCCAGCTGTCAATGTGAATTTATAAGCCCCAAACTAATAGTATTTTTACGTTAATATCTAGTAAATAAATTGGTTTTCATGTCAATTGGAAGTTTCGTTTCCTTAAAAAAAAAAAAAACAACTCCAGCTGTCAATGTGAATTTATAAGCCCCAAACTAATAGTATTTTTACGTTAATATCTAGTAAATAAATTGGTTTTCACGTCAATTAGAAGTTTCGTTTCATTAAAAAAAAAAACTCCAGCTGTCAATGTGAATTTATAAGCCCCAAACTAATAGTATTTTTACGTTAATATCTAGTAAATAAATTGGTTTTCATGTCAATTGGAAGTTTCGTTTCATTAAAAAAAAAAAAAAAAAAACAACTCCAGCTGTCAATGTGAATTTATAAGCCCCAAACTAATAGTATTTTTACGTTAATATCTAGTAAATAAATTGGTTTTCACGTCAATTAGAAGTTTCGTTTAATTAAAAAAAAAAAACTCCAGCTGTCAATGTGAATCTATAAGCCCCAAACTAATAGTATTTTTACGTTAATATCTAGTAAATAAATTGGTTTTCATGTCAATTGGAAGTTTCGTTTCATTAAAAAAAAAAAAAAAAAACAACTCCAGCTGTCAATGTGAATTTATAAGCACCAAACTAATAGTATTTTTACGTTAATATCTAGTAAATAAATTGGTTTTCATGTCAATTGGAAGTTTCGTTTCATTAAAAAAAAAAACAACTCCAGCTGTCAATGTGAATTTATAAGCCCCAAACTAATAGTATTTTTACGTTAATATCTAGTAAATAAATTGGTTTTCATGTCAATTGGAAGTTTCGTTTCATTAAAAAGAAAAAACTCCAGCTGTCAATGTGAATTTATAAGCCCCAAACTAATAGTATTTTTACGTTAATATCTAGTAAATAAATTGGTTTTCATATCAATTGGAAGTTTCGTTTCATTAAAAAAAAAAAAAACAACTCCAGCTGTCAATGTGAATTTATAAGCCCCAAACTAATAGTATTTTAACGTTAATATCTAGTAAATAAATTAGTTTTCACGTCAATTAGAAGTTTCGTTTCATTAAAAAAAAAAAAACTCCAGCTGTCAATGTGAATTTATAAGCCCCAAACTAATAGTATTTTTACGTTAATATCTAGTAAATAAATTGGTTTTCACTCTATTAGAAGTTTCGTTTCATTAAAAAAAAAAAAAACTCCAGCTGTCAATGTGAATTTATAAGCCTCAAACTAATAGTATTTTTACGTTAATATCTAGTAAATAAATTGGTTTTCACGTCAATTAGAAGTTTCGTTTCATTAAAAAAAAAAACTCCAGCTGTCAATGTGAATTTATAAGCCCCAAACTAATAGTATTTTTACGTTAATATCTAGTAAATAAATTGGTTTTCATGTCAATTGGAAGTTTCGTTTCATTAAAAAAAAAAACTCCAGCTGTCAATGTGAATTTATAAGCCCCAAACTAATAGTATTTTTACGTTAATATCTAGTAAATAAATTGGTTTTCATGTCAATTGGAAGTGTTGTTTCATTAAAAAAAAAAACTCCAGCTGTCAATGTGAATTTATAAGCCCCAAACTAATAGTATTTTTACGTTAATATCTAGTAAATAAATTGGTTTTCATGTCAATTGGAAGTTTCGTTTCATTAAAAAAAAAAACTCCAGCTGTCAATGTGAATTTATAAGCCCCAAACTAATAGTATTTTTACGTTAATATCTAGTAAATAAATTGGTTTTCACTCTATTAGAAGTTTCGTTTCATTAAAAAAAAAAAAAACTCCAGCTGTCAATGTGAATTTATAAGCCCCAAACTAATAGTATTTTTACGTTAATATCTAGTAAATAAATTGGTTTTCACGTCAATTAGAAGTTTCGTTTCATTAAAAAAAAAAACTCCAGCTGTCAATGTGAATTTATAAGCCCCAAACTAATAGTATTTTTACGTTAATATCTAGTAAATAAATTGGTTTTCATGTCAATTGGAAGTTTCGTTTCATTAAAAAAAAAAAAAAAACAACTCCAGCTGTCAATGTGAATTTATAAGCCCCAAACTAATAGTATTTTTACGTTAATATCTAGTAAATAAATTGGTTTTCACGTCAATTAGAAGTTTCGTTTAATTAAAAAAAAAAAAACTCCAGCTGTCAATGTGAATTTATAAGCCCCAAACTAATAGTATTTTTACGTTAATATCTAGTAAATAAATTGGTTTTCATGTCAATTGGAAGTTTCGTTTCATTAAAAAAAAAAAAAAAAAAACAACTCCAGCTGTCAATGTGAATTTATAAGCACCAAACTAATAGTATTTTTACGTTAATATCTAGTAAATAAATTGGTTTTCATGTCAATTGGAAGTTTCGTTTCATTAAAAAAAAAAACAACTCCAGCTGTCAATGTGAATTTATAAGCCCCAAACTAATAGTATTTTTACGTTAATATCTAGTAAATAAATTGGTTTTCATGTCAATTGGAAGTTTCGTTTCATTAAAAAGAAAAAACTCCAGCTGTCAATGAGAATTTATAAGCCCCAAACTAATAGTATTTTTACGTTAATATCTAGTAAATAAATTGGTTTTCATATCAATTGGAAGTTTCGTTTCATTAAAAAAAAAAAAAAACAACTCCAGCTGTCAATGTGAATTTATAAGCCCCAAACTAATAGTATTTTTACGTTAATATCTAGTAAATAAATTAGTTTTCACGTCAATTAGAAGTTTCGTTTCATTAAAAAAAAAAAAACTCCAGCTGTCAATGTGAATTTATAAGCCCCAAACTAATAGTATTTTTACGTTAATATCTAGTAAATAAATTGGTTTTCACTCTATTAGAAGTTTCGTTTCATTAAAAAAAAAAAAAACTCCAGCTGTCAATGTGAATTTATAAGCCCCAAACTAATAGTATTTTTACGTTAATATCTAGTAAATAAATTGGTTTTCACGTCAATTAGAAGTTTCGTTTCATTAAAAAAAAAAAACTCCAGCTGTCAATGTGAATTTATAAGCCCCAAACTAGTAGTATTTTTACGTTAATATCTAGTAAATAAATTGGTTTTCATGTCAATTGGAAGTTTCGTTTCCTTAAAAAAAAAAAAAAAACAACTCCAGCTGTCAATGTGAATTTATAAGCCCCAAACTAATAGTATTTTTACGTTAATATCTAGTAAATAAATTGGTTTTCACGTCAATTAGAAGTTTCGTTTCATTAAAAAAAAAAAACTCCAGCTGTCAATGTGAATTTATAAGCCCCAAACTAATAGTATTTTTACGTTAATATCTAGTAAATAAATTGGTTTTCATGTCAATTGGAAGTTTCGTTTCATTAAAAAAAAAAAAAAAAAACAACTCCAGCTGTCAATGTGAATTTATAAGCCCCAAACTAATAGTATTTTTACGTTAATATCTAGTAAATAAATTGGTTTTCACGTCAATTAGAAGTTTCGTTTCATTAAAAAAAAAAAAACTCCAGCTGTCAATGTGAATTTATAAGCCCCAAACTAATAGTATTTTTACGTTAATATCTAGTAAATAAATTGGTTTTCATGTCAATTGGAAGTTTCGTTTCATTAAAAAAAAAAAAAACAACTCCAGCTGTCAATGTGAATTTATAAGCCCCAAACTAACAGTATTTTTACGTTAATATCTAGTAAATAAATTGGTTTTCACGTCAATTAGAAGTTTCGTTTCATTAAAAAAAAAAAACTCCAGCTGTCAATGTGAATTTATAAGCCCCAAACTAATAGTATTTTTACGTTAATATCTAGTAAATAAATTGGTTTTCATGTCAATTGGAAGTTTCGTTTCCTTAAAAAAAAAAAAAACAACTCCAGCTGTCAATGTGAATTTATAAGCCCCAAACTAATAGTATTTTTACGTTAATATCTAGTAAATAAATTGGTTTTCACGTCAATTAGAAGTTTCGTTTCATTAAAAAAAAAAAACTCCAGCTGTCAATGTGAATTTATAAGCCCCAAACTAATAGTATTTTTACGTTAATATCTAGTAAATAAATTGGTTTTCATGTCAATTGGAAGTTTCGTTTCATTAAAAAAAAAAAAAAAAAAACAACTCCAGCTGTCAATGTGAATTTATAAGCCCCAAACTAATAGTATTTTTACGTTAATATCTAGTAAATAAATTGGTTTTCACGTCAATTAGAAGTTTCGTTTAATTAAAAAAAAAAAAACTCCAGCTGTCAATGTGAATCTATAAGCCCCAAACTAATAGTATTTTTACGTTAATATCTAGTAAATAAATTGGTTTTCATGTCAATTGGAAGTTTCGTTTCATTAAAAAAAAAAAAAAAAACAACTCCAGCTGTCAATGTGAATTTATAAGCACCAAACTAATAGTATTTTTACGTTAATATCTAGTAAATAAATTGGTTTTCATGTCAATTGGAAGTTTCGTTTCATTAAAAAAAAAAACAACTCCAGCTGTCAATGTGAATTTATAAGCCCCAAACTAATAGTATTTTTACGTTAATATCTAGTAAATAAATTGGTTTTCATGTCAATTGGAAGTTTCGTTTCATTAAAAAGAAAAAACTCCAGCTGTCAATGTGAATTTATAAGCCCCAAACTAATAGTATTTTTACGTTAATATCTAGTAAATAAATTGGTTTTCATATCAATTGGAAGTTTCGTTTCATTAAAAAAAAAAAAAACAACTCCAGCTGTCAATGTGAATTTATAAGCCCCAAACTAATAGTATTTTTACGTTAATATCTAGTAAATAAATTAGTTTTCACGTCAATTAGAAGTTTCGTTTCATTAAAAAAAAAAAACTCCAGCTGTCAATGTGAATTTATAAGCCCCAAACTAATAGTATTTTTACGTTAATATCTAGTAAATAAATTGGTTTTCACTCTATTAGAAGTTTCGTTTCATTAAAAAAAAAAAAAACTCCAGCTGTCAATGTGAATTTATAAGCCTCAAACTAATAGTATTTTTACGTTAATATCTAGTAAATAAATTGGTTTTCACGTCAATTAGAAGTTTCGTTTCATTAAAAAAAAAAACTCCAGCTGTCAATGTGAATTTATAAGCCCCAAACTAATAGTATTTTTACGTTAATATCTAGTAAATAAATTGGTTTTCATGTCAATTGGAAGTTTCGTTTCATTAAAAAAAAAAACTCCAGCTGTCAATGTGAATTTATAAGCCCCAAACTAATAGTATTTTTACGTTAATATCTAGTAAATAAATTGGTTTTCATGTCAATTGGAAGTGTTGTTTCATTAAAAAAAAAAACTCCAGCTGTCAATGTGAATTTATAAGCCCCAAACTAATAGTATTTTTACGTTAATATCTAGTAAATAAATTGGTTTTCATGTCAATTGGAAGTTTCGTTTCATTAAAAAAAAAAACTCCAGCTGTCAATGTGAATTTATAAGCCCCAAACTAATAGTATTTTTACGTTAATATCTAGTAAATAAATTGGTTTTCACTCTATTAGAAGTTTCGTTTCATTAAAAAAAAAAAAAACTCCAGCTGTCAATGTGAATTTATAAGCCCCAAACTAATAGTATTTTTACGTTAATATCTAGTAAATAAATTGGTTTTCACGTCAATTAGAAGTTTCGTTTCATTAAAAAAAAAAACTCCAGCTGTCAATGTGAATTTATAAGCCCCAAACTAATAGTATTTTTACGTTAATATCTAGTAAATAAATTGGTTTTCATGTCAATTGGAAGTGTTGTTTCATTAAAAAAAAAAAAAAAAAACAACTCCAGCTGTCAATGTGAATTTATAAGCCCCAAACTAATAGTATTTTTACGTTAATATCTAGTAAATAAATTGGTTTTCATGTCAATTGGAAGTTTCGTTTCATTAAAAAAAAAAAAAAAAAACAACTCCAGCTGTCAATGTGAATTTATAAGCCCCAAACTAATAGTATTTTTACGTTAATATCTAGTAAATAAATTGGTTTTCATGTCAATTGGAAGTTTCGTTTCATTAAAAAAAAAAAAAAAAACAACTCCAGCTGTCAATGTGAATTTATAAGCCCCAAACTAATAGTATTTTTACGTTAATATCTAGTAAATAAATTGGTTTTCATGTCAATTGGAAGTGTTGTTTCATTAAAAAAAAAAAGAAACAACTCCAGCTGTCAATGTGAATTTATAAGCCCCAAACTAATAGTATTTTTACGTTAATATCTAGTAAATAAATTGGTTTTCATGTCAATTGGAAGTGTTGTTTCATTAAAAAAAAAAAAAAAAAACAACTCCAGCTGTCAATGTGAATTTATAAGCCCCAAACTAATAGTATTTTTACGTTAATATCTAGTAAATAAATTGGTTTTCATGTCAATTGGAAGTGTTGTTTCATTAAAAAAAAAAAAAAAACAACTCCAGCTGTCAATGTGAATTTATAAGCCCCAAACTAATAGTATTTTTACGTTAATATCTAGTAAATAAATTGGTTTTCATGTCAATTGGAAGTTTCGTTTCATTAAAAAAAAAAAACAACTCCAGCTGTCAATGTGAATTTATAAGCCCCAAACTAATAGTATTTTTACGTTAATATCTAGTAAATAAATTGGTTTTCATGTCAATTGGAAGTGTTGTTTCATTAAAAAAAAAAAAAAAAAAAAAAAACTCCAGCTGTCAATGTGAATTTATAAGCCCCAAACTAATAGTATTTTTACGTTAATATCTAGTAAATAAATTGGTTTTCATGTCAATTGGAAGTTTCGTTTCATTAAAAAAAAAAAAAAAAAACAACTCCAGCTGTCAATGTGAATTTATAAGCCCCAAACTAATAGTATTTTTACGTTAATATCTAGTAAATAAATTGGTTTTCATGTCAATTGGAAGTGTTGTTTCATTAAAAAAAAAAAAAAAAAAACAACTCCAGCTGTCAATGTGAATTTATAAGCCCCAAACTAATAGTATTTTTACGTTAATATCTAGTAAATAAATTGGTTTTCATGTCAATTGGAAGTTTCGTTTCATTAAAAAAAAAAAAAAAAAACAACTCCAGCTGTCAATGTGAATTTATAAGCCCCAAACTAATAGTATTTTTACGTTAATATCTAGTAAATAAATTGGTTTTCATGTCAATTGGAAGTTTCGTTTCATTAAAAAAAAAAAAAAAAAACAACTCCAGCTGTCAATGTGAATTTATAAGCCCCAAACTAATAGTATATTTACGTTAATATCTAGTAAATAGATTGGTTTTCATATCAATTGGAAGTTTCGTTTCCTTAAAAAAAAAAAAAAAACAACTCCAGCTGTCAATGTGAATTTATAAGCCCCAAACTAATAGTATTTTTACGTTAATATCTAGTAAATAAATTGGTTTTCATGTCAATTGGAAGTTTCGTTTCATTAAAAAAAAAAAAAACAACTCCAGCTGTCAATGTAATAATAATAATAATAATAATGTTTATTAATGTTAATGTACAAAGTACTTACATACGTCACATATATTATTGATTACCTAAGCCAATTAGAGAAATCAAACATTAAATATTCGTCAAGACTGTAAAACGCCTGACTAATCAAGAATTTTTTAATGGTCATTTTAAAGTTCCTAAGTGGTTCGTTACGGACATGATGCGGAAGCACATTGAAAAACTTTACACTATAATAATTTGGGCCGTCACATGACTTTGACAGTCTAAGAAAATTGGGATGAATATTTTCACTATTTCTAGTATCGTGAGTATGAATATCGCTATTGCGCATAAAATCTATTAAGTGTGTTCTGATATACAGAAGGCAATAGAATATATAAATACAGGGAAATGTGAGAATATTCATCTCTATAAAAAAGCGCTTACAATCATCCATGTAGCCGATATTTGCTACAATTCTCACTGCACGACGCTGAAGTCCAAAAATGCGATGCCTTACCGCAGAGTGTCCCCAAGTCAATACAGAATAAGTTAAATGACTATTAATTAATGCGAAGTAGGCGGTTCTTAAAACATTAGTAGAAACGCAGTCCCGAAGGTTACGCAATATATACACATTTTTTGAAAGTTTGTTGCTGAGATAGCTGCCGTGTTCGTTCCACTTCAGGGCTGGATCGAGGATCACACCAAGAAAACGAACCGAGTCTAGATCGTTGGGCAAAGTAGCCTTCGTTGAGAAAACCATTAACTGAGTTTTACTGTCATTTAGACTCAATTTGTTGGCGCTGAACCAGTCTGAGACGTTGTCACGTAGTTCACTCATTTTGGCCGCTGTTGTATCAAAACTTGTTCCATTGATAGATACTGTCGTGTCATCAGCATATAATACACAGTCTGTTTGCGACAGAGAAGTTGGGAAATCATTTAAATAAATCAGGAACAGAAGTGGTCCGACGATCGAGCCTTGAGGGACTCCGTGTTTAATGGACATTTTACGTGATGTTTTATCTCCCACCCTTACAGTCTGGGATCTCTCAGATAGATAGGACTCAATTAAGTCTATACTGATTTTGTTAAAAGAGTATTTTTTTAGTTTTCCTAGTAAAATATCGTGAGAGACACAATCGAAGGCACGTGATAGATCACAAAACATCGATAATCGGTGTTCTCGTTTTTCAAAGCAGTCCAGGGTTTCGCTGACGAAGGTCATTACAGCATCCGTTGTAGTCCTACCTTTCCGGAATCCATATTGCTTAGCATTCAGTATGCTATTTTTGTCTAAAAATTCAGTCATCTGAAGTACCATAATTTTTTCGAAAATTTTTGAAAGTGCAGGCAGTAGTGATATCGGTCTATAATTCGCCTCATCATCACGGCAGCCTTTTTTAAAGAGCGGGATAACCACAGCCGATTTCAGGGCTGTTGGAAATATTCCCGACTTGAAACTTAGATTTATCAGCTTGGTAAGTGGGTAAACAAGAATATTGGCAAACATTTTAATGAAATTAACTGTTAGTCCGTAAATGTCTTTACTACTTCCACTCTTTAGGGATGAAATTGAATCTCTTACTTCATTGAGAGAAACCTCACGGAAGGAGAATTCATTGCAAATCGAGTTCAGATTGAAGGTGAGAGGATCCAGGTGTGATCTAGGTAATTTCGAAATTAAATTGTCGGCCAGAGCAGTGAAATATTCATTAAAGGTATCTGGTGAAATGTTAGAGTCCGTTGACTTGGAGGAAGAGTCACGTTTTGAGTTAATTATTTCCCACATGGCCCGGGAGGGATTACTTGCTGACTTGATAAAGTTTTCATTAGATGATAGCTTTGCTTTCTTCACTGAATTTTTGTATGTATTTCTGAAACGGTTTCTGGTTAACCGTAATTCGTCAGAGTCAACACATTTGCATAAATCATTTAGAAGATGTAGGTGTAATCGCATAGATTTTAAATTAATGTGAATTTATAAGCCCCAAACTAATAGTATTTTTACGTTAATATCTAGTAAATAAATTGGTTTTCATGTCAATTGGAAGTTTCGTTTCATTAAAAAAAAAAAAAAAAAAACAACTCCAGCTGTCAATGTGAATTTATAAGCCCCAAACTAATAGTATTTTTACGTTAATATCTAGTAAATAAATTGGTTTTCATGTCAATTGGAAGTGTTGTTTCATTAAAAAAAAAAAACTCCAGCTGTCAATGTGAATTTATAAGCCCCAAACTAATAGTATTTTTACGTTAATATCTAGTAAATAAATTGGTTTTCATGTCAATTGGAAGTTTCGTTTCCTTAAAAAAAAAAAAGAAAAACTCCAGCTGTCAATGTGAATTTATAAGCCCCAAACTAATAGTATTTTTACGTTAATATCTAGTAAATAAATTGGTTTTCATGTCAATTGGAAGTTTCGTTTCATTAAAAAAAAGAAAAACTCCAGCTGTCAATGTGAATTTATAAGCCCCAAACTAATAGTATTTTTACGTTAATATCTAGTAAATAAATTGGTTTTCATGTCAATTGGAAGTTTCGTTTCATTAAAGAAAAAAAAAAAAACTCCAGCTGTTAATGTGAATTTATAAGCCCCAAACTAATAGTATTTTTACGTTAATATCTAGTAAATAAATTGGTTTTCATGTCAATTGGAAGTTTCGTTTCATAAAGAAAAAAAAACTCCAGCTGTCAATGTGAATTTATAAGCACCAAACTAATAGTATTTTTACGTTAATATCTAGTAAATAAATTGGTTTTCATGTCAATTGGAAGTTTCGTTTCATTAAAAAAAAGAAAAACTCCAGCTGTCAATGTGAATTTATAAGCCCCAAACTAATAGTATTTTTACGTTAATATCTAGTAAATAAATTGGTTTTCATGTCAATTGGAAGTTTCGTTTCATTAAAAAAAAGAAAAACTCCAGCTGTCAATGTGAATTTATAAGCCCCAAACTAATAGTATTTTTACGTTAATATCTAGTAAATAAATTGGTTTTCATGTCAATTGGAAGTTTCGTTTCATTAAAGAAAAAAAAAAAAAACTCCAGCCCTTAATGTGAATTTATAAGCCCCAAACTAATAGTATTTTTACGTTAATATCTAGTAAATAAATTGGTTTTCATGTCAATTGGAAGTTTCGTTTCATAAAGAAAAAAAAATCTCCAGCTGTCATTGCGAATTTATAAGCCCCAAACTAATAGTATTTTTACGTTAATATATAGTAAATAAATTGGTTTTCATGTCAATTGGAAGTTTCGTTTCATTAAAGAAAAAAAAAAAAACTCCAGCTGTTAATGTGAATTTATAAGCCCCAAACTAATAGTATTGTTACGTTAATATCTAGTAAATAAATTGGTTTTCATGTCAATTGGAAGTTTCGTTTCATTAAAAAAAAGAAAAACTCCAGCTGTCAATGTGAATTTATAAGCCCCAAACTAATAGTATTTTTACGTTAATATCTAGTAAATAAATTGGTTTTCATGTCAATTGGAAGTTTCGTTTCATTAAAAAAAAGAAAAACTCCAGCTGTCAATGTGAATTTATAAGCCCCAGACTAATAGTATTTTTACGTTAATATCTAGTAAATAAATTGGTTTTCATGTCAATTGGAAGTTTCGTTTCATTAAAAAAAAGAAAAACTCCAGCTGTCAATGTGAATTTATAAGCCCCAAACTAATAGTATTTTTACGTTAATATCTAGTAAATAAATTGGTTTTCATGTCAATTGGAAGTTTCGTTTCATTAAAAAAAAAAAAAACTCCAGCTGTCAATGTGAATTTATAAGCCCCAAACTAATGGTATTTTTAC